>CM034151.1:369494210-370094210 GCA_019776745.2 Taxus chinensis
ATAGGTTAACTCGCCTTTCTCGAGCAGTTCCTAGAAAAAAAAATTGAAAAAACAATGATGCAATTGCCATTCACTATGACATTTTACTGATGAGGTTGTAGAAGGCGTGCTCTTTTACCACGCGGGTTTGGGGCGAGGAAGGATTAAACTAGTGTGTGGTTGTATGTGAGGACAGGGTTGATGGCCCCAACTTTAATGAGCTTTTCTAAGATAGAAGAAAAATCTCCCTAATTGGGGTGTATTTCTGTTGTTCCCATTTGAATTGAAAGATCTAAACCGAAGAACGATTAGATGAGGGGTTAGCCTGATTTGAGGCATGGGCTGGGCCGGCCTTGAGTACCACTGTGTTAGCGGTTCCCTTGGCTTTTGAATAATTGTTCTATGGTTTCAAAGAAGAAGAGGTATCATTTGACTTGAATGTCAAGTTCTTATTTCATAGTTGAATTTTCTTTTCTTCGATGGCTTGAATCTCTAGCTTTCATGCCATGGTGAATGCCTCATCGAAGGTTCGAAAATTCTACACCTGTAAGGTTGGTGAGATATGTCTAGCACAATCCCACATGAAGAGCTCTATGATTTTGGTTTGTGGTAGTTGGAATGTGAGTTGATTGATTAGGCTACATCAACGAGCAAAAAAATCTACGATAGACTCATTGTCATATTGACGTGTAGAGTAGAAGTCAGTCATGGTAACCTTCTTAACAACATTGATGGATAAGTGATCCAAGAAGGCTTGGGTTACCTGATTAAATGAGAAGATAGAATGTCTAGGTAACCCACTATACCAATCTAATGTAGGCCTGGTCAGATACATGGGAAAGGTCATCAGGAGCAACGCATCATCATGGGCGATCAAATAACACCCATGTTTGAAAGACCGCAAGTGCTGTTACGAGTCCTCTTTATTGTTGAAGTGGTTAAATTTAGGAATTTCTCAATGCATGGGATATGGACGGATAGGAATGGATGGGTGTATGGGCTCATTAAAAATCTCATCGTAGGTGAGAGAGTTACGTGTGCCTGAAACCAATGCTTCCAGTGTCTGCATCTTGTCCATCATTAACTTGATTAGGTCATTGGTAGGTTGTGATGGCTAGGTACCTCTTGTAGTGTAAGAGGTTGGTGTTTGGCATATGATGGGGGTGGCATTCTAGTATATGGCATTGTCGTATAGGTAGATTAAGGAGGAGGGAGTGAGATAGGGGGTACGTACCTAGAACGAATGATAGATGAAACAGGAGGCTACTGATAGTACGTATATAGAGGTGGAAGGGTCGTGGTGACCCTAGTAGCGATGGGGGCTAAGGACTGCAGAATAGAAAGGACAATGTTTTGAAAAGGAGTAGGGGTCACTGACACTAGGGGTGGCCATTTAGCTATGGGTATATGTGAGACAATAGGCACAGATGAGGTTATGTTTTGGGTGGTTGGTAAAGGTATAGTGGATGTGGCAGATGTAATGGATGTGGCAAACGCACTGGTCATAGCAGGTATATGTCCTAGCTACGAAATGAAAGGAGGAAGGAAGGTGAGGGTAGCGCGAAGCTAGAAGGGGCTGAGGTAGAAGTAGGCATGAGTGTTGGGGGGATAGATACGAGCATGCCATAGATCAATTGACCTGAGGCATCTCAAGTGGACGAGTGGGAGAGATAAAATTGTAAGGCAGTCAGGTTCTAGTCAAGGAGTTGTGTGAACTCCTCATCTCCTGTAGCAATAGAGATAGGTAGGGTAGGCTCCATGGGTGATAAAATGGAAGGGGGTGAAGGACTAGGTGGGATTGGTTGATGACTAGCGTGAAATGTGAGGGCATTTGATTGGAAACACGTCAGCACCATGTGAATAGGTACTGATCGGGTTGGACTATTTTCTATAAATGACACAGAAATATAACAAAGATGGGAGGAACAAGTGATAGTAGGTGGATTGGGGTTAAAATTTCAGTTAGAAGAAATACATAGGTTAACCAATGCCGGTTAGGTTAAACCGACGCTGGTCACAGATAACCGTAGTAGGTCACTATGGAAAGTGGATAGTTGGTAAAAAAAAGGTAAAAGGCCAATAATTTGCCAAGTATGCAAGATGCTGATGGCATTTACCAAGAAATTGAGTATGATAAGAGTGATAGAGATTCTGAATAGAAAAGAAGGTAAAGTAGGTGTCCTTTTGGGTAGGTTAACCAAAATAACAGTAAACCGATGCTAGTTGGGTAAAACCGATGATGGTCAGAGGTAACCAATGACAGTCACTGGAACAACACCAGTTACTGTGAAATTGAAATAGCAATGAAGAAAAGTTGGTTGTGAGTTAAAATTAGATATGGAATCAAACCCAGAATTCTGAGAATGATGAAAATAGGGTCCAGGCACACTCAAATGAAGCTGGAATACACCAACTATGATGAGGAGCATGCAAGGGGAAATAAGAAAATGAAGAACATGTCCTCTCACCTCAAAACGCAAGTCAAGCAGAAACACTAAGAAAAATGTGATCCTAAGAGTGCTTTTTCTATTATGTTTATTTACCCTATGCTATTAAGGATTGACTCATGAACTTTAGAATATAATTTTTGGTGAGGATGGCTTCTTATGAAGAAGGATATCTACAAGGAGATATTTCAGGTATGCTATGGCGGGGGCAGACCTTCCTCTAAAGTATGACTCGACAGAAGCAGCGAGATGCATACCTACTGTGTCATGATCATGTGATCACCTACAGCTTCTTCTAAGAGAGATGTTGTTTAAGAATTTTTTTATTTTCAATTTTGTGATGTTTGGTAAGACTCAAAGAGAGAGAGAGAGAGAGAGAAAGGAAGTGATTTTCTATGATTCGTTTGTCAACCATCAGCTGGGAATGACTTCCAGCGTATAGGTTGCCCTCAATTAATGTGATCTCATGTAAAAAAAAAGAATGAAATGAAAATATTTTTAAACCCAAATTGAACTATTGAATTCAATGACACAAAAAGATGAATGGGAGAAGGGATGCTCTTTCACTAATGTGATACTAATGAAAGGGAAGAAATGTTTGTTTTTAAAGCATCAAAATACAATTACTTTTAGAAAATAGAAGAAGATAAGATTCCAGGGGAGAAATTTTAATGTGAGAACCTTTTCGAAAGGAAACAAACATGCAAATTTTCACCTAGAAATGAAAGAATGCAAAGAACCCTGAATGAGTCCCATTGGGCATGCCAAAATGTTTCACCTGATTCTAGAGCATTTCTTTGAATATTGATGAAACAAATAAGGGTAAAGGGCTAGGCGGAATACCTGTTGAAATGTTGGTTGTAGGTTGTTGCACGCGTATAACTTCTTGATCCACATTTGATCATGAGATCTTCCTTTTGGCTTTGAGGAGCTACCAAAAATAGAAAACAAGACCACCAAATAAAATTTAAATAGTATATGCAGTGGACTGCCTAACGTATGCTAGATCCAGGAAGTGTGATACTCCCTAGATGGTTGTCAATCCACTGTTTAAAACAACTTAATGTTAACAATAAAGGAAATCCTACTGTAGTTAAAATGATCTAGGTATCTCATTATCTACAATAAGAAAATTCGTTCACAATAGGCTAAGTTATGACTGAATCTGAAGGTCGAGGTCTCTATCAGGGTACTGGTACTGGTCAAGGTCTGGTTCTGGGTTGTTTTGGGTATTTGGTGGAGGTTTTAAACTATGTTCTTGGTATGAAGGTAAAAATCACAGAGACCGAAATCGGTCTGGTATGACCAATGTCAGTTTAGGTGAACCGGCGATGGTTGTGGGTAACCGGCATCGGTATGGTTGGGGTATAGGAAACTCAATAAAATATTGATGTGAGGGCAGATGCAAAACTAACTGGAAATGGAAAAGGGTATGAAAAGGTCTGTGTACATCTTAGGTATATTCAAGGATCCCTAAGAACTAGGTATGGGTAGTTCAATGATGTGGGTGAAATAATGGTTAAGTTTTCATGAAGGTAAATGGTGGGGGAATGAGAATGGGTGTAGAAACTAATATCAGAAATAAAAGAATCTACTCAAATGACAATGGACAAGTGTTGGTTAACAAAACACTGAATGTTGTATGAGCTTGATGTCTAGTTGGCAATGGCGGGTGATCAAATGGAAGGAACTTGGTGTGGTTTTGTCACTTCCCCATACGCTCCCATGAAATCAAATGGCTTTATGATTGCTTCTGGCATTGGCTATGGATGCTCTGATGTGTGTATGAATGTTGGTTCTGCTTACATTCAGCTCTGGTTTTGTCTCTTGCTCTTAGAAGATGTTCCAACTTCTCATAAATGTGCCAACCTCGAAATTAGGTTGTTTTGAGGATTAAATGGTAACCGGAAGTGGTTCCCAGTTAATCGGTGGTAGTTTAGGGTAACCGGCGTCGGTTAGGGTGGGATTTCCTAGGTTTACTAAATTGGGTAGATCCTCTCAATTTTCTTGGATCTCATTTGTTTGCTCTGCGGATTAGAATGGAAGCTTCCTTTTCAACGTGCAGGAATGTGGTTAGAGGGAATGTAGGCTTTGAGTTTTAGGGTTTAGGTAGGTCTTAGTTAGTTATGGCAACATACTAAGAATAGGTCTTAGGGTGAGGTGGCTAGATAAGGTGGATATGTGGGAAATTATCTCAATTAGGATATTTAAATAATAGGTATTGTGAGGACATGGATTAATTTAATTAAATTAATTAAATTAATTAAATTAATATTAAAGTGAGGTGAAAGGGGCCATTCTTAGATGAGTGTGGTCGAGGTTGACCCAATTTTGGTGTCTACAGACACATGCTGATTAGTTTCTGAGCCATTTAAGTGCCTCTTTGCATCTTGTTTGTGCTTTTAATTGTAGGTACTTGAATGATATGGTTGATTAGTATATTGTATTTTTTTTTATTTGATATAAAATATAGATCTATACATATTCTTTAGATTAGTCTTTATAGTTGTATACATTCAAATTTGGCAATATATCCTTTAACAATGTTGATCTTGAAATTACACGCATATACAAATGCACTCTCCTCGCTCTTTTTTAGCATACCCTAATAGGTATTTGAATACTTTCTTATCTTTTCATACTTTTTTGTCATTGTTTTTTGAATTTTAATAGCATAAAACACATCTAGAAACATTCATCCTCTGACCCATAAATTCAAAACACGTTTTTCCCTCTAGGTCAAAACCACAAATTTGGGTCGGTTTGTACAAATCTACAAGCAACCCTGCTATATGGTTTTAGACTAACCTAATTTGGGCTAATTCTTCTAATTATATCACATTCTTATGAGTATTTACATCCCCTTGGTCAGCCTTTCATGACATATCAACCTTCGAAAGCATATATATAAGTAATTCAATCGCACCTCATTTAAGAATATGGTGCTTTAAGAAATCCTCAGCTAAAAGTAAGCAAAAAAGGTACTCCAATATCCCTAAATTGTAAAATAAATCATGTGTGTCCATTAAGGTAGAACCCTCTATAGGTTTAACGTCTCATTCCAGTTCTAGAAGTCTCCATATTCTTTCTACAAACAAGTTACCTTTCCCAAGTATTTGAGAAAATGTGAAACTCAAGTAGAAGCATTTTCAAAGCATAGTTGTCAAGTTTTAGTTACACTATGGTAGATATCACATGTTAGGATAACTAACATGTGGTTTAATCCCTCTTTATAGTATTGGTGATTTTAGTGGTGCATATGGGTGCCCACAACCCACCTAACTATTTATGTAGGAATTCCTTACACTGCCAAGGTTATAGGGTTTGAGAAACTTTTACAGAGACATTTTGAAGGTGAGGGAAGAATACTAACACATAGTGACATTAATTTGAAAGTAGGAAAAGCACTCAAGAATTTACAAACCTAAATTCCAAGCAAGAGTAAGACTTTATAGAAGGGTCAGGACTATACAAACACTCTTGACCTAGTTATATGGTTTTGACCAGGTTCAATTTCAAGTGCCAATTTCTGTAACATATCATCCTATTCCTATAATCAGATCACTCAGAATCTCCCATATCCCCATATAATTAGCTAAGTTCAATTCTCCCTTGTGTTTTTTATAGTTGTTAGATCAATAGTCACTTTGAAAAGTGTTATTATGGTTTACGCAATTTATGTTGGAAGTTAATTAAATTATAATATCCACTTGTTGCAATATTTCATCATTTTCATGTATGTTAATTATAAACACACTAAAAACATAAAATGGAATGAAATATAATTCATAAAAAAGTGAAATCAATAGTATAAATTCAATACAGCCTAATTAAACATATCAAAAAATTAATGAGGGTGTAAACAGATGGATCCCCTCTTTTACTAGGTGGTACCCCATAGTCCTTGCATCTTGATCTATTATTTTCCATGATTTTGTCTTAATAGAGAAAAAAAATTACTTCCCAACCCATTTCCCCACTTGTGCAGTCCGGTGCTTGTTATCCCATGTTAGTGTTCAATCCCATTTTGTGTAATGTAACCATTCCAATTCTATCCCCAACCTTATCTATCTAACCCATAACCAAGTTTTTCTCCCACTCAATCACCCTTGGACTTGTAGTCATGAAATCACACACTTACTGCTTACATCACACCTATAAGTATGTTATTATATGCATGATTCCTAAGTAAGAAAAGTAGATATTAACAACACTTGTTTTTCTCTTTCATTACTTTATCCCTTTTTGGTACTCTTAACATTTACTTTTCTCAAATGGTCACTTTACTTTTGGACATTGGACAACACATGGCCTAGCTTTGTATTTCATGTTTTATCCTTTGAGAATACTAAACACTACCACCCATTAGGGCTATGAGCACCCACGTGATATTGTTCCCTTTCTGTGCTTTTATCGTGTTCCCTTTCTTTTTCAAGTTTGAAATGCCACGTCATTTTATAACTTTTCTAAAGTATCTTTTATTACTTTGGGACATCATTTTTTGTTGTTAACGATGAAATTCAAATAAGGGAATCATATATATACATGACTTACTCACTATTATTAGGGGAAAGGGGTTAAATTGGGCTATCACTTTCTATCTTCTATATACAAGAGAAACACTCAAGAATTGCATTTGGGCTACATTTTTCACTGCATATGAGGGGTTGTTTCTAAATTCCATCTCACACATCTATCTTTGGGAAAAATTAGTTGTATCATGTTATCTTAGTGTGAATGTCACAAGGGAAACCTAGTTTCAAGGGACACAATTTAACCACACACACACACACTAGAATTGTATAGAGTTAGAAATGTAGTGAAACGCTCAATGATAATCACATAGGGGTGACCACCGAGGTCATTCTGACTCAAGCATATGCATTATTTATTCCCCCTAATGTTTTTTTGAGCCTTATGCAAGTAGCTAGGGTTTGTTTTGTAGGAATGTGTGTGACTTAGGAACCCTATGGAAAATTTAAAGTTACAAACAATGAAAGGAATAAGTCAAGTTCAGACCCTGAAAAGAGAAAAAGTAAAGCACCTGCCAAGAGACTAGCACCCAGATCGAATACTAGCACCAGGGGCAGTCCAATCCTAATTTGTGTGGTTTTTTTCTGAAGAGGTTCCATATTCCAATTTATCAAACAGAGCTTACACATCCCAGTTCCATAATTTCTAACATGTTTTCTAGCCTAGAATTGGGAAATATCTCCTGATACAAACTAATTCACTCTTATCTCCTATCTTACACACTTACTTTTACTTTATATGTTAGATCTTGTTTGTAACTGTTATATTCATTTGATCTCATTCCTCTTATTAAGATTTAATTTTATTAAATTGGGAATACTATGATTAGAATTTTTATGTTGAGAATGTGGAAACAAATCAAGCTTCAACTACCATGCATGATAGCACTTTTATCTATCATAATAATAATATAATGAATTCTAATATTGGTTGTTATTTTTCTTATTTTATCTCTAACTCTTCTTATTATGTTTATGTTGAAATTATTTACATCAAACAGGGAGAATAATTGTGTGAAAAGAAGAGGCATGTGATGAGACAGAAGAAACCATGCACTTTAAATACTTACTAGTTGACATGCAATTCAATTTTGTTCCTAAGGCTACATTAAGTGTCTGCAAAAATATAGAATTAATTCTAGGATATCTATCTAATATGATCAACTCTGGTATTCAATGCAATTTAAATATTTCTTGAATGAATGTTCTTGTCAATACTGGTGAATCATATTTCATATTTCCAAGTATAAATTGTGCCACTTTTGTGAGCTTATCCACTACAACCAATATGGCATCATGTTTATTTTTTTACATAGGCAGTCCTTGGACAAATTCCATGCTAATTAATTTTCATTTATAATGTGGTACATTATGTGGGTACAGGAGTCCTGTTGGGTGTAAATGTTTTTCCTTGACTCTTTAACATTTTAAGCAGTGATCCACATAATTTTTTACATCCCTTTTCATTCCTTTCTAGAAGTATTATATTTTTGTATCAACTAATAGTTTGGCTACTCCCAGATGACCTGAATAAGGTGCATCATGAAATTATTTAAGTACCTTAGTTCTGAATTCATTTCCTATAGGTACATATATTCTACTGAAATAACACATAATTCCATCATGTTCAACTTTGAACCCATCATACATCTTATCACTAGGATTGTATTCTAGTGCAGTTTTAACTTGTTAGTAATAAGAATATGATTAAAAAATTTCTCTAACTTCATCTTTGAAATAAGTTCTTAAAACTATCATAACAGATATATGCTTCCTACGGCATAAGGAATCTACTACCCGATTCTCTTTTCCTTTTATATAGCTTATATCAAAATCATATTTTGATAGAAATTATAACCATCTATGTTGTCTTGCATTTAATTTTGGTTGTGCAAAAATTTATTCCAGACCCATATGGTATGTTTTTAATTCAAAATGTTTCTCTAAAAAATAATGTCTCCAAACCTGCAATGCATGAACAATAGCAGTAAGCTATAAATCATGAGCATGATTTTTTTCATGCATTTGTAATTTTATACTTTCATATGCTACTAATGCTCATTTTGAAGGACTCCTCCCAATTCTTCTCCAGAAGCATATGTTACTACTGAAAAATTTCCATTTGGATTTAGAACCTTTAAGATTTGAGCTGAAGTTAAATTTTTCTTTAATATGTTGAAGGCTTATTCACACATTATCCCACAAAAATTTCTTATTTTTCCTTTGTAATGTATTGATTGGACCTACTACTCTAGAGAACTCCTTTTATCCCATGAAACTTCTAACTTCATGTACATCCTTAAGGGCTAGACATTCTAGAATAGCCTTTACTCTGGATAGATATGTTGAAATTCTCTCTTTATTGATTATATTACCTAAATATTGTACTTCTTTTTAGTAAAAGGTACATTTGGACCACTTTCCATATTGTTTATACTTCCTTAAAATCTGTAAAATTGTTCTTAGATGTTTATCATGTTCCTCCATTTCTTTTGAATATATAAGTACATCATCAAGGAATACTAACACAAACTGATCTAATTATTCCTGAAAGACATTGTTCATTAAATTTGTAAAGGCTCCATGTGTATTAGTGAGTCTAAAAATTAAAACAGTGAACTCATAATGCTCATAATGTGTTCTTATAGTTGTTTTATGGATGGTATCTTGATCGTAGATCAATCTTTGACTATACTGAGGCACCCCTCATTTGATCAAAAAGATCATAAATTCTATGAAAGGGATATTTGTTTTCAATAGTTACCTTATTTAACATTTGGTAATCAATACACAGTCTTAAAGATCCATCCTTGTTCTTTACAAAGATTACTAGTACTCCCAAAGGTGATACACTTGGGTGGAACAACCCTTTTGACATCAACTCGTGAATTTTTTCTTTCAACTCCACTAACTTTGTTGCAGTCATTCAGTAGGGTGCTTTTAACAGTGGCTTAGTTCCTGATTTGAGGTATGTGACAAATTTAAACTCTCATTTTTGGGGTAAACATGGTAGCTCTTCAAGAAAAACATCTTTTAATTCATTTAATATAGGGAAATATTATATTTTTGGTTCTTTTTCATCGTTGGAACCAGTTATTTTTAATACATATAACATGCATCCTTTGTTTTTATCCTTTTTCACCTACATAGCATAGATTTTTCTTACTACAAAATCTCTTTTTACCTGTTTTATTACTGTTATTTTCTCATGATCATAAAGATATATTTTTTTGTTTTCTTAGGAAATCAATAGAGTCTTTGTGCTAAGAAAACCAGTTCATACCCACTACAATATCATAAGTCCCTAAAGGAGCTTCAAAAAGCTTCAATTCTATATTAAACTTAGGCAGTTCTAAAGTTGCTTCAAATAAACATTGTGTAACTCTATGGACATCATTATTACCATATCTAACGATCCATGTATCTAGCCTTTGTAGACAATTTGGAAGCTAACTTAGAAGAAACAAATCATTCTATTGCTCCAGTATCAAATAAAATAGTAATAGGTAAGCCAAACAACTTACCCTTAACTTCAATAGGAGTGGCTTGTTTTTCTACCTTATAGCTATCTACAGTAGCATGCATCCTTTGTTGAAATGTTTCCTTGTTCCCAAAATTAATTTCCAATATTGATTATTTCCCTGATTATTTTAGGGAAAATTACTGGCATAATTATCATCTGTTCATTTAAAATAGCCCCCTACATGTCCTTTTCTCTCAAATCTATTTTGAAAACCAGAATTTTTTTAGACACAGAATAAAAATATCTAACTCATTCTACCATGTATTGTTGTAAGTCCACAGAAATAAGTCTTTCTTGAGACTTATATAATTTCCTATTTATATAATATAGGGACAATCTTCCAAGTATTAGAAATAAAATTCAACAAGAAAACAATCATCTATTATTATTTCAGACATAGAATAAAACTCACTCAGTTTCTTTCAAGAATTCAAACTATTTCCTTACCCTACAAGATCTTCATACTCAAAACTAAATAATTCAACATTACCTGGGATTTTAAATTTAAAGATATGAAAATCATTTCTTCAACACAGTTTGGTTTTGGAGTACTCTTTTTTAATATTGAAATAAATGCACAACCCATAGCAACCTTTAAATTCTCACTACCTAATTTCCATTCAAAATAATAAATTACATTCAGCACAGTAGGAGTTCTTAAAATCCAGAACTCGTCTCCCATGTTTTTTATAAAATACTTATATATAGGTCATATTACTCCCACCATATAAAATATAGTATGTTCTAGTTTCTCAAACACACAACCAAAGCCAATTAAAATGAAACTTGACTACCAATTCACCAAATACACATGTTAAGTTCATAAAAATGTTTATAGATCTACCTACAACTATACTCTATTTAATTTATCTCCCTAAAATATAAACATGTCCAGTTATTATTTCCTCACACATACATGCAAGCGTCTATACTAGGTTATATCAGTATTAAAATACCATGTATAAATTGACCTAATTCCTAAATAATTCATCACAATATAAATAACAATACCCATTTAGTACCCTTCACACAGCCATACATTTTTTATATACCTATTTTAACTCAATCCCAAACTTGAAAAATAATGATGCCTAGTTCCTATATTGTTCTTAATGAAGAAAAACAACAATAATCACTTAATATTTCTTCATACGGGCATGTAATCAGTTATACTTGTTTGTGATACATAAATAAGCATAATAAACTCAAACCTGATCATAATGCCTTCGTAGTATGAGATAAATAGAAACACACATTCACTCTTATTCCCAAATTCATAAAAACCAACTATTCCTAGTTATTAGTATCCCCACGGCCATAAAATAAACTAATATAGCTTAGCTTTAAGATACAATTCCATTATATCCAACCTAGTTCATATTTCCTTCACATACAAGGATAAATAGAAAAATGCAGATCATAAATTGACATGCAAAGCCAAATACCATAAGAAAATAAACCACATAATGGAATTCCCATTTATTTTAGCTTACATACTAAAATAATTACCATTTCACCAATATCCATTCATAACAAATATGAAACAGAGAGTGAGAAAGAAGTGCATACCTAATTTATAAAAAAAAATTGCCAAACTTCCTTTTCTTCCTCATGCAACCTCCTTTAAAATCAAAAATAACAATAATGGAGATAAAATATTTGTATTTGCAACAAAATAGCTCCATATTTGAGCTCTTAATCATACTTATGGCTGAAAAATGAGCACATTGGCGAAGAGATTCCTCATTCAGCATGACCCCCAAAAAATTACAAAGCCAAAACAAAATAGTGAAATGAACCAAACGACCAAATGCAAATAGAAATGGATTGGGATAGCTTTTCAAGGAAGCTAACTACTCCCGAGGATTCCAGCCTCATTAATTACCATTAAACCAAAAACCCTGCCACCTTTCTAATTTACCATGTAATTTCCATTACTTATCATTCCCGCCACGTAAGCCACATTCCAACCTACTTTACTTTACTGGTTTAAGATTATTCATGTCTAGCTCGTATGTCATCCACCTAGATCTAGGCTTATGTTCACCATGTCCCCTTAGGTATAGGTTAGTAATGTTACCTTTTAATATTTCATGGACTATTAAGGTCTAAACCATCTTTTTTTAATAAATATTCACTTATACCTCTATGTATGTATGTATGTATGTATGTATGTATGTATGTATGTATGTATGTATGTATGTATGTATGTATGTATGTTGTTTATGCTTTGTATGTATGTATGTATGTTGTGTATGTGTGTATGTGTGTATGTGTGTATGTGTGTATGTATGTATATTTCCATTTTATTAACCTCAGCATTTAAAATTTTAAGCTTCCATAAAAACCAATTAAATGTGTATCCAGGTATTAATAATGCATATGTCGCCATCATACAATCAGTACCTTTGTATTTCCATGCCTTCATTCAAAAATATAAGCATGTGCCAAACTTAATATCCTTTCCTTTCATATTATTCCTAGCAGCCATAAATCAGCTCTTGCAATCATCATCCAATAGTGATATCAAAAATAAACAAATTTTCCAGTGTGAGCCAAGACTCCCGGTTGATGACCTCATACAAACTAACCATGGTCAATTGACCGCTTAGAAAAAATTTAGGGTTAAAATAGTAGGATTTTACAGAGGAATTATGTGAAAGTAAGAGGCATGTGATGAGATAGAAGAAACCATGCACTTTTAACACATTTTAACTAACATGTAATCCTACATTGCAAATTCCGAAGTGGTGAATGAGTCACCTAAATACCACCCTTACACGAAGAGTGAGTGAAATATTTTATATGATTCGATTCTTGTAATATCTAATGATGTATTTTACCTATAGCTCAAGATGGGTTATAATTCACTTCTTGGTGTTGAGGTGATAAAGTTAGCCTTTCCCAAATGGTGTAAGATTCAGGATGAATCACACTTAGAGATAGATTGCCCAGTATTCATATCCATTCTCTACACTGTGAGGAATCATCTAATTATATCCTAACACCACTTTGATGGCTCCAACCTATGGCTATAACATCATTTAGTTTGTTGTATCATGAGCCTTATTCAAAGATAAGTTTTCTTCCCAAAGGAATTGAGGATACAAAGACTGGTACCTTCAAAGAGGAAAAGAACCTCAACGAAATTGAGAGGACACTAGAAGATATTTTAACTAAGGAGTGTTTTGTAATCATTTTAAACCATGAGGAATCATCTTTGTTAGATACTCTTGTACCTCCTAATGTACTCAATGCAATCATGTAGGTAAAGGACATATGCTTCACTTGGGTTGATTTTGAGGTAACAATTTATCTCCCTCTTGCATACTTCCATTTAATTCCCTTAATCAAAAATACTCATCGTGTACATGTTAATAATAGGTATAGATTATAAAATAGCATACTTGTACTCACTAGCATGCCTACAAATTCATGCAACATGATGAAAATTGTTAATGTTTCATCTATTCCTCAATGGCCTTTATGGAATCTATATGCAATTTCTCTCAATGGACCTTATAACTCACATGGAAATTTACTAGCTTCTAGTGTACTCCATAAGACCTATCCTATATTGGACCATGTGCTCACAAGAAAATTCAACAACCTCTTCAACAACTATGCTCCAACAACCTAAAAATGGTAAACTCGGGCTCCTTTTATAAACACGCGCCTATCTTTCTTTCTCGTTTCTCTTTCCTTGCTCACTCTTAAAAAATTATCCCACTTATCCAAATTTGAACTCGGACACATGAATTCCCTTATCCACATTATCATCATTTGGTCACTCATGTTACACCACATCATCCTAGTGGTTGAATTGTCTGATCGACCTCTTAATGGACTGGTCACTGTTAGTCCACATGATCATAAAGTATGGAACCTATCACTTTTCCTACGATATTTTTTGTGCCTCTACTCCTTGAGTTCCGCCCTCTATATTTCCTCTACACACTAGCTTCCACCCTATGTCAAAATATCTTTGTGACTTTTCATTATGTTCATATCCGTACTTGAGTGCATTGTTCTTTGTTATCAAACTATTTTTCTTTATATCTTGTGTGTTGCTCCTCTCAATGTTTGTTATGTTCCCACTCTACTTCTTTTCATCTTCATTCTCTGTGCATTCTCTATAAACCTCCCTTATCTTAATTTTCATTCTCTAAACATGTTCTCATGCATAAAAATATCATTCATGCTCCCAAAAATCCATGCATCACTTCTTCCCTACATGCCAACTCTCCTCTATACCTATCCACACTTTCATGTGTCTCACTTTTTCCCCCACCTATTTAAACTTGCTTTCATTCTTTTCTCATTCATTACTTCTTTTCTTTGTTCCCTCACAAAACTCCATGCACCCCATAATTTACTTAGCACTTTCCATCCTTATCCATCATGTACACCCTTTGCTCACTTCTTCACAATCTCCTTCTTATTTTTTTCCTCCTCTCTTTACTCATCATTTCCCATTCATGCACACACCTGTACTTATGAAAAATTGTGAAGGATTGTTGTGGAATTGGGATGGTCCTACATCATTTTAATTTAAAATTGTAATTGATCTATCTCAAGAATCAAAGGATGTTCATGTGTGCTTAAGAACAAAATTTGGGAGAAGCTTGTTACCACCATTGAGTGAAATTTATTTCACCGAAAAAATTTAGGTCCAATCCCAACCCCAGTTATATATATTGGTTAGTTTAGGCTAGCTAGATTGGTTTCTTTAGAGTAGTTTATTTTCCCCACTTTTATAGTTTTCTTTCATTAGTCATATTCAATAAAGATAAAACTATCACACGTAATATTCATCCCTTCTTCTTTCTGCTTGTTCCTGGCCATTGGTTTCCAAATATCCCCTTTAAAAAATTATTTAATCTATAAAGGAAGTTATGGATATTTTGTTGTGTGCACAACAATGGTAAAATATTATTTATAATATAAGAATGTTGGAATATTAGAGGATTTGGTAAGCCTTAGTATGAATGTAATCCCTTGTGCTTAACTATTTTTATTTTTCAAAATAAATTTTGAATCTTAATTTTGGATTTGTCTCACAAATTTAGAATGCTTTTTATTGTGAAGGAGAACCATTCATCCTCCAACCTAGTTTTTTTGGTCCCTATTGTTAAAAAAAATGTAGGAAGGAAAATGCCAGCAGTTTTAGGGGACAATGGTCCCTCCTCTTTGATGGTTAGGCTTCCCTATTTGGAGAAAAATGATCCTAATATATTTACAAAATATACATTTATTCTATAAAAATTATTTTGAGGATGTTAGTTTTATCCTGTAAGAATAAAAGTTTGAATATAGAGAAAAAATATTAGAAAACAAATGAATGTGAACAAGTAGTGAGATAAAGGAGGGACAATAGAATTTTCAAATAAGAAGAATTCAAATCATATTCTATTCTTTTATGTTAATTAAAATTTAAAATGCATGCATTTATATACTATGAAAAATCCATCCCTATAATAATGCAAGCATTAACTTCAAGTTCAATAGCTCTTGATAGATAAGACGCATAAATTTTCACATTCCAGTTATATGTAAATGGTATGGAATATAACCAAAAAGGTATGAGAGAATATAAGAATAGAGAAAAGATGGTTTTTCTTCTACATTCAACAATATTGTTTCCTTAACACCAATCCACTAGCATCTAACCCCCTCTCCAAATGAAAAAGAGGCCTTTTATAGGAATGAGGGTAGGATAACTACTTGGAATAACTAATTTTTATTTAAGTGGATAGTCTTTTGACTAGTTAAGTCACTTAAATGACTTTTACATTTATTTTTATTTATTTTTTTAAGTCAAAAATAAAACATAACAACTAGTTTTGACTAGTACTTGAGGTAGGAAGAGAAGAAATAGGAGCTGGGACTTTGAGCTTTAACATGTGCATCTTGAATTTAGTCACTACAGTTGATGTATCTTATTATTTTAGCACCATAGAGTTTGTAAGGTTAGTCATCCAGCTTCCCCAGGAATTCTCTATTTCTGAGCTTGATCCACCATACTGAGCTAAATATTTTGAAGCCTCAATTATTACATTGTTTAACTCAAAAATTTCTTCCATCTTGTCCTGGAGGAGATTCTCGATTTTGTATAAATCTTATTTGATCAATATCTTGAACTATTCTTTGATTTCATCTATTGAATTTCATTGGGAAGAATTATTTTGGAAGAGATCACAACGAAGATCCTTGAGATCAGTGAAGATTTCATATTTTAGAGACTCGGATTTATTAATTATGTTCTTTAACTCAGTAGAAGCTTCTTCAAGATCTTTTAATATCCATTCAACACTGAATGACCATGTGTAAGACAAATTGTGTTTAAGATTTTTTATGAAAGGGGGAGCTTTTATCTGTAGCATCCATGATGCAAAGATCTTGAATTATGTATTACCATACTTTCAATTCTTTTTTAATATTTTCAACTCTGGAACTTATTTTCTTCTATGCTATAATGATATTTTCATAGACTATGCATACTTCATTAATGAACTTTAGACCACTCATCAATATTTTTCAACCCAAGCCTCAACAACATTTCCTTGAATAGTATTCTTGTGGACTTTAGTTATTACTTTTATGTCAATATCAAATGTTGGGATTGATGGTGGAAGAGCAACCAAAGGGGTAGGATTTGGAGAGAAAAAAATTGATGTATCTTGAGATGGTTTGTATTTTTTCTTCTAATTTCTCATGTGTTTGTTTCCCTTTTTCAACTCTCTCAATCACTTTCAAAATTGTCTCTTTCAAATTATGAACATCTCTTTTAAGTGTATATTCTCCCAAATATATCCTTGTGAGATCATACTCAATGGTAGAGATCTCATGTTCATTTTTATCCACAGTTGGTCGAGTAATTTAAACAAATTGTTGACCTGAGGTGTTAGTTATCAGACAAGAAATTGTTTTGTCTTTCTTAGTAGGAGCGGGGGTAACAAGAAGTGTAGATATAACATCATAGTTAGGAATATCAACTTTGGATTGAGTTTTCTTATTTTTTCTCTCAACCATGGGTTAGACCCAAGAGAATGAAGAATTTGAAAATTTTCCCAAAGATGTGCTTGTTTTTTTTTGTTTCAAGTGTTAAAGGAGGGGAAGTTACTGGTGTAGGAATACCTTTGAAAGAAACATCATTTGAAGGAGAACCTTGGGTAGATGCTCGAATAGTAGGAGAGGGTCTTTTATACTTAACTTAGGTCGAGAAATACTGGATTTTCCCAAGTCTTGGCTTGAGATTTCAACTACCTCTTTTTATTCTTCTGCTTCTTCACTCTCTTCGTCTTCATCATCTCTTTCCTTTTTACTTTCTTCCTTCTTTTCTTTTTCTTCTTGTTCAACTTCTTTTTCTCCTTTTTCTTCCTTGTGTTTGGCATCTCTCTTCTTCCCTTCCTATTAAATATTATCCTTTTTATTTCCTTCTTTTTCAGTTTCAACCTTTGAGGTTCGTACATACACTTTTTTACTAGATTATGGATGAGTCAAGGAAGAAGGGTGCTTTGAGGAGAGACAACTTGCTGAGAAGATTTGAATTCATCCAGCTTCTTTGTAAACCATATTTTAGTTCTTGAGAGAATAGGAGTAGTGAGATCATCAATACTATCCTTCTCCTTAAATAACCAATCTATGGTAGAAAGAGGATAATATTGACTAGAATTCACAAATTTAGGAGCCAGAAAATATAAAGCATCATCAATCATCCCTTCATGTACCTTGAATAATTTGAAATACTTGATTTTTTTAAGGGTTTTTCTTCCATACATTCTTTTCCTTTCCTTGAATTCATCATCACAATCTTCCATTAATATTTTTTTGTAAGCATGTGAAGGTATGAAAATCAAAGATTCTTGTTGATTTAACAAATATGGAATTATGCTACACCCTAATATTTCAAAGTCGCATATGATAATAAATTATAAAGCACATATCTAAAACAAGTAATAAGCTAATGGAAATTGAAACCCTAAGTGCAATAGAGGGAATAGAAGACTTGGCTAATTCATAATAAATCTCACAGTGTTCTAGACTAAAAAATTGATGAACGGGAGGAGGAAACTATCGCAATCACACTAAGAAAATTTTGTAACTATTGGATGAGCCTAGACTGAGGCACCTGGGCTGGGGCAAGGGCACCTAGGTGCCAAAAACCTCTGTTAGGCACATGTGGCTGTGTAAGAGTCTGCAACATGGTTTTTCTTATGTCACAAGGTGGTCACTAACCTTCGTTGTTAGTCACTTGTATGTTGTTGGATGATCATTGTATTCACCTGTAACTTACAAAGAGAAATCTAACCTGTAAAACCCCAAAAAAACATCAAAACCTAAAATTATAAGATGTGGATGGGGGATCGTACTGACCTCGGTGGTCACCCAACAGAGTGAACTTACAACTAAGCACTGCACTGTATATCAAACTCTATGTAGTTCTTGTGCGTGTGTGTAGAAATCATGCACTAGGAAGATCTTGTGCAAACTGCACTTGATAGCGAGCGATAGCTAGATGTGCCAATGTAGATAGATGTGTGGATGACAAAATGAACTTCTCCTCCTATGAATGTATGCATAAAATGTAATCACTTGTCCCTTGATTTAATTCTAGATGGATGCATTTATGCTCTTATAATTCCTTTCGATACAACCTTAGGTGATGATAGTAGATGCTTAGAGCTTGGTCCTTTATTATGGTCACATAGATTTTTATTTATATTATTTCCTTCTTTTAATTTCATAATTGACAACTAAAATGCCAACCCATAAGAAAACAAGATGTCCAAAAGATAAAAGAGGCCCAAAATAGGCAAGTAAGATATAAAGAGGTCGAGGGTACCCAAAGGGGATGAGGGTTCCTAGGTGTTGGTGTCCTATATGGGTGTTAATGTCCAAAGTCAAGAAATATAAAAAATGAAGAAAAAATTAGGATGTGGGGTGTGTAAGACCAAATAGGAAGCAAGAAAGATAGAAAAGAGGCCAAAGATTGATGTCAATTACTAGTTTTCTCTCTTAGGAATCATATGAATAGTAGTATGTGATTGGGACCTATAAATGTACCCAAGTGCATGATTTTGTGTCTATATTTTCCCCCACTTTATGTTGTTGAGTGAATACTCGATAACATAAATTAGATAAAAGATGCATACTTGATAACCATGTAGATCGATGGTGAAAGTTTGCTAAAGAGACAAGAAAAAGTATGGAGTGATAAGAAATGAAGGGTGGAAGCTAAGGAAGAGGAAGTGACCCTAGGGGTGAAGCATATGTGTTATGTCATGTTATACCTATTGTTATTATCTCTTTTACTTGATGATGTGGGGTTTCTTCTTCTTGCATATTAAGGACCTATAAACGAACAGAAAAAGAATCAATAAAATATAGGTATATGAAAAAATATGCATAATTATGTAAAAAGTATGAGAAAATGTGTAAAATGTAGCATGTGCACTTGATCCATGATGAGTGAAAAGGGATAGACAGTGTCTAGTTATGTTGTAGAAGATCAAGTTTTTTGGGTGATCTCACGCCAAGAAAAAAAAATTGGGAGATCTCATGCCAAGAACAATTTTTTTAGGCGATATCACACCAAGTCTGATTTTTTTGGGTGATCTCACACCATGGCAGAAGAGTGTCAGGGAGAAAGGTATAGTTTTATTTTTTATCCCTAACTGTTTCCCAAAAATTATACACCACTGCAGATGTTGTGATCATGTTTTGTTTTGTGCTTGTTCCAGTTTGATCCAAGGAAATAGAAAAAGGATATAGAATGCATTCTAATTGCTAGAGGATTATGTTTGTCCTGTGAAAACTACTCTGTGAAATGTTGAAAACTATGTTAATTTGAGAAAATAAGTGTAACTTTCCCCTAGTCATAGGTTCCCAAGAAAGGTCAGGAGCAACCAGGTGCTCATGTTTTTATCTGGGTGTTGGTGTATGTGTTGTGTTGAGGACCCAAGTCAAAATCTGTGTTGTTCTGTAATTGTAGAATGTTATGTTCCTATATTGTGATTGAATGGTAACTGTGTATGTATGTATGGGGTGACTGATTCACTCAATGTATGCCCCCATCATTTGGGGTGCATGTGACATCGCTAGGAGAATGTGGCCCAAATAAGACGACTGAATGTTGATATGAAATTGATACCCTGTAGGGGAGGGTAATGTGCTTGGTAGAAACTAAGGCACATGCAAACAAAGTGGATAGGACAGGTGCTAGTAGAAAAGTAGTAAACATGTAATAGAAGACAATGTAAACAAGCAATAGTGCAGACAAAGTAGACCGTAAAAATCAAGTTTCAAACATGGGACATTGCTCACAATGTCGCAATACAATCAGGGCCAAAGCATACAAGAAATGATCAAGCAAGACATAGGGAAAAGCCCGCAAATAATGGAATACAATGGAAAACAATATTGAGCAAAGTATCAGACAACCATGGTGGCAAATAGTTCCTACAAAGCAAATATTACACATGAAACACTCATTAGCATGTTAGAAAGATAAATAGTTTGTCAAGACTTGTATATATCAATAGAGTTGTGTGCTAGTAAGAATAGGAAGTAGTATAAAATTAAATAATAGCACCTATAGTGTGTAAGAAAGTAGATGCCCCCATGAGTCTTGGTGGGACTGGTAAGAGGTACATTGCCAAGCATTAATGCTACGTGTAAGGATATGTGGAAATTTTGCATCCACAACTATAGAACAAGTGAACATGCATGTGTATATAATAAATATAATGACATACTAGGTATCCAGATAACATAGTAATCAAAGTGGAACATGTGAGTATACGCAAACAAGAATAATTGCAACCAATATATGCAACATGTTGTGAGTGTGAAGGGAATAGAATGTAAAGTGAATTTGATAGTATTAGCGTGCCCCCTGAGTGAATGTGGATGAGTATGAGATGAGTTTAATTTTTAAAATACCCCTTGACAGTCAAGAATGAACCATAGAATAAGAATGCATCATCAGGAAATGGTTTGAACATATGCGCTAGAAATATTGATCATGAAGCATAGAGCATAAAGAGTGTGAATGTTGTGAGGTTCATTTCAGATTTAGACCCTCAGTAGTTGAGTATGAATCATGGAACTAGAGTGCATCATAGGTTAGTGTGTTGTGTGAGAATATAGTGTGGGAAATATGTATTATAGAGCACAGAGTGTGAAATGTGCAATGTGTGAGGTTAATGTATGTAGTATTCCCTCAACAATCAAGTGTGAACTGTAGGACAATGGTACATCATAGGTAATTGACCATACAAATTTTGTGTATCAAGGTATATGTTCTTATGGAGAAAGACAAGATGTGAAGCACGGAGTGTAATAGTGGAAATGCAACACACCGTAGAATTCTAGGAGGGAGATACGTAAGCATGAAGCCCCCTAAGTGTATGGTGTGAAGAATAATTAAGTAACATCGTCTAAGAGATCATCATTTTTATGGTAAAATCCAAATGGATATGCATTAGAGACCCGGTAAGTGATAATATGTGGTTGATCATGTAAGGAGCTATTGTGATGTGGATCTTACATGCCCATCGCATATTATTCATCAGTGAAAGGTGGTAGTGGAAAACCATGTGCATACCAATGAGTAAGATTTTTTGAATAGCTGATAAATGAATCATTGCAAATGAAAACATGGCCTAAAGGCATGGGGGATGAAATTTCAATTTGATTAGGATCCAAAGTACCACTAATGTAGTGAATCCAAGACTTCCCAAGAGCAAGTGGAGAAGTGCAAGTAGTGTGTGTAACAAAGATGGATAGATAGAAGATGCGGAGGCCATAAGCAGAAGTAATGCAAACATATATGTGATATATATGAGGAGAATGAGATGGAGGGAGGATATCATTGAATTTGAATCCCAGCCGAGCTAAACCATCATGTGTGAAAACAAGATCAGAACTAGTAGGATTATATTTAATGTGTGACTAATAAGAATCATTCATGAAAAGAGTGCAGGTGAAAGGAGGAAGTGCAAATGTAGGTTGCTCATGAGAAGATGAGGAAGGTGAAATGAGGTCCAATATATGGACAGACCCCCGAAAATTACCATAGCATTAGTAGAAGGAGGGGGTGAGGATGATATGGATGGGATAGTGTCCAATGCACATATAGTTCCCTCGATTGGAGGAAAGTTGAAAAGATAGTCTGTAGGCTTTGGATCATCAATAGGATGCATAACAATAGCAGAAGTTAGATTAGGTAATGTATTGGTTGGATCTAGGTGGTAATATTTGAATCGGTCACGATCAGCGACAACTGTATATTAAAATCCCTCATGTAATAATTTAAAGCACCGGTGAACTGTAGAAGGCACTGCATATATGGTGTGAAGCCATGGCCTACCAAGTAAGAAATTGTACTGAACTAGGATTTTGATAATAAACAATACTGTAAGTATAGTTTTTGCCCCAACATTGATAGATAAATTAATAGTGCTTATGCATAAACACGTACAATAATCATATACATGGAGAGAAATGGAGGTTGGGTTAACATTAGTTGAGGAAAGGCCAATATTTAGAAGGAGTGATAGAGTACAAATATTGAGCTCAGATCCATTATTGATTATAGTCTACTTAATACCCATGTTATAGATGTGAGATGGTATATAAAGGGGAGGATCGTTGTCATAAATAGAAAGATTTCCAACTATATCAGATAGAAAAGTAATTTTTTGAGAAAATGCATCTACGAATGACTGATATACTATGTCCAGATGAGTAGTAGAAGGAATGTGAGTATTATCCAAGAGAGAAATGATTTTATCTCTACAATTAGGATTAACTATCAAGAAATTATGAATGGAGATATCCATGATGAGATGGTGACCCAAGAGTGTTCGAATGAGACAGGTTCACCAAATGATTTAACAAAAATGTAGAAAAATGTTAAACCCTAATATTTCAGAGTCACATATGATAATAAATGCTAAAGCACAAATCTGACACAAGCAATAAGCTAATGTAAATTGAAATCCTAAGTGCAAGATAGGGAATAAAAGACTTAGTTGATTTGTAATAAATCTTGAAGTTTTATTGACTAGAAAACTAATGAAAAAGAGGAGGAGACTATCTCAACCGCACTCAAAAAATTCTATAACTATTGGATGATCCTGGACTGGGGCGCCTGGATTGGGGTAAGGGAGCCTAGGCACCTATGACTATGCAAGATCATGGAGTCTAGTTTCTCTTGTGTCCTAAGGTGGTCATTAACCTTCATTGTTGGTCACATGTATGTCATTGGATGATCATTGTATTCACCTGTAACCTGCAAAGATAAAGATAACCTAAAAATCCCAAAACACATCAAATCTTAAAAAGAAAATATGCAAATGGGGAGTCAGACTCACCCTGACAGTCACCTGACATAGTGAACTTATGACCGAGTGCTACACTACATCTCAGACTCCATGTAGTGCTTGTGCGTGTGTTGATAAATCATTCCCTAGGAATCTCTTGTGCAAGATACACTTAATAGTGAGCGATAGCTAGATGTACCGATGTAGATAGATGTGTGGATGACAAAATGACCTTCCCTTCCTATGTGTGTATGCAGACAATTTAGTCCCTTTTCCCTTGAGTGAATTCTATGTGGATGCCTTAATGCTCTTAGAATGCCTTTGGATATAACCTTAGGTGATGATAGTAGATGCTTAAATTTTGGTCATTTATTATGGCCATATAGTTTTCTATTTATATGATTCCCTTGTTTGAATTTCGTAATTGACAACTACAAGGCTGACCCATAAGAAAACAAGAGGCTCAAAAGATAAAATAGGCCTAAAAGAGGCGAGTAAGATACAAATAGGTTGGGGGCACCTAGAGGAGATGAGGGTGCATGGGCGCCTGGGCATTGGTGTCTTGGCTAGGCGTTAATGTCCTGGTTGGGCATTGGTGTATAGAGTCAAGAAATATAAAACAATGAAGATCATATTAGGCTATGGGGTGTGTAAGACCAAATAGGAAGCAAGAAAGAAAGAAAAGAGGCCAAAGATAGATGTCAATTACTAGTTTTGTCACTTAGGAATCATATGATTAGTAGTTTTTTATTAGGACCTAGAAATGTACCCAAGTGCGTGATTTTGTGTTTACAATTGTTGATTAAGCTTATACCGTCAAAGGAAACCTTCTTTTGGAAATGATACATGTGGAAAGGAGCAATGGTTCTCTCTATGTTTTGTGCATCAATAATTAATCTATAAGTGTAATTTCCTAAGGATATTGGGAATTGAATGCCAGAAACTTTCTTATCCCTACAAGTTCTATGAAGGATATCTAATTATCTACAAAGTTCAATACAAATAATCTTGTCATTATAATAGATTGGGAGTTTTTATGGGATCCCTTCAAAACCTACAGTTCTAATATATGATAATATCTAAAATTATATGAACATACTCCCATATATAGATATTAGTTGTTTAGCTTCTGGAGAAATCCTATTAGTGACACAACCTTCCAGCAATCTGACTAAAAACATGGTAAAGGCATCATTAGCCCTCCTGAAATGAATTTTACTCTTTGCAAAAGTCAATTGAGTATAAAATTCATAGATGGGGACATTCTTCCTGCTACCTGATTTGACAAGCCAATCTAAATCATGTATCCAACAATAGTATAGATCAAATAGGAAGTCATATGGAAGGAATTGGTTTTTTGCACCAATTCCTGAGTTGTTGATTTAGATTTTCACAAATTATTTCTCCCCAATTCAATGGTCGATTTCCTTCAAAAATTATGTAGATAATAATACATATCTAATCCTGAAATTCCTTGGTGGAGGAAAGGCCCATGACCCTCGCCAAGAGAGTGATGATGTATGGAAACTCTTCTATGAAATCACTTTTATATAGAGTCGTTGGCAACTTTAAAGGCCCCTTCTTTTTTTTCAGCCAAGATTTAGCAATCATAGTATAATATTTATTAGGGGTTAGATCATATTCTCTCTTGGCTTCAGCTATAGTTAATACTTTAGTATTATCAAAAGTGGGAATATTAAGGGCTAGATTAATGTGATGTGCATCAAGTTGGAGTTGGCCTTGAGGATCTCTCAATTTTTAGTTTTTGGATCAAAATAGGAAGCACAAATCAAAACAATGTTTGTGCATTGGAAAAAGGTAGGAAAACCTCCAGCATGGGCTAAGTCACTGCTTAAAATTCTTTGGGCTAATGGAGTTGGTTTTTCATTTCTCATTCTTTCCCAGAATTTTGTCAAATGTATGTGTTTGACATCAGTATCACTAATTTCTGGTATAGATGTCTCTAGGGAAGAAATTGGCTCATAACCTGTGTGTTGGAATTTCATTTTGATTGGTTTGGGAGCACTAGTTGGAGCAAAACTAGTTTCTAACTTTCTCATGAGGTTTTAGAAAAAATCAGGATAGAAGGGAACCATAACAAGAAAGAGATCAAAAAAAGGGGAAATTATAGTGAAAATTCTTACTTGGTGGATGAAAATGCAGGCACTTCCTCCACATTCCCGACACAACTTGAATTTCTGAAAATGGTTGGAAAATTATGGAAATTGGGAGAGAAAATGGTCAAGAGAGATGTGATAGCGAGTGGGGCAGAGCTCAAATGCAACTTAAAAGAAATTAAAATGAATGGTCAAGACTAATTTGTACTATTTATATATCATCATTTTAATTCCCTTAATTGCCATTAAATCATCTAATCATAGGTTTCGAGAAACTTGGGAATGGTCCCAGTGTCGTCCAAGACCAATTTATCTGATAATCGTCATTTGTGGGAATGCGGGGAACTTGTGGAAATCAGGAAATGTTCCACTTGTTCCTCATAGGACCAACTTAACTAGCTTAATGTTTGTTTTTTTCCATCAGTTAAAGCGATGAATTAGTGAATTTGAGGAATGAATGAACATTTCTTGTGGTTCCTTAAATCACCAATTTATTTGACTATTTATACTCTTATTCGGTCGAATTGGCCATGCGAAGAACAAAGGGAACTTAAAAATTGGTCCTCCTATTCCATAGAAAGCCGATTTAGCCAACAAAAGGCATTTTAACAAGAAAAATGGCTAAGTTTCAGCATCAAAAGGTTCAAAAGGGGGAGGAAAACTAATACAATTAACATTTTCCCCCTAACTTTAAAATTTTGAAATTTTGTTGGCATGTGACAACATTTCCCAACCCACGCATAAGGAAAATTTCAATAAGAAAAGAGAAATCACTCAAATTAAAGTGTTTCAAAATATTTATATGCCTAAGGGTGTTTTTGGTAACCTCCATCGAGGCTATAGATGTGCAAATAAATGTGGAAAAATTCCATGATCGGAAATAAAAGTATCTTTGTAGGGGTTATAGGCCATTGGTTGGCAACAGAGCAATGCCTAAACCTTCCCCTCTCATCCATCTTATCAAAATATCAAATAAAAATATAATGAAACCTTGTCAGCAAGCAAGATAAACAATCACTCTTCATGTTCGATCATAAATCCCAAAGGCAAGGTAAATGAACTTCATACACACACAACTAACTCTCTATAAATATAAAAACTTAGTATGTTGCATGATGGCACTAAATCTTTTGATTGTGTTTTTAATTTGAAAATTTAAAGTTTTTTAAGCATGGTATTTGTGTTTGTTTCTAATGTAAACCAAATATTTTGGGTTTTGGTGGCTTTCCAGTTATAAAATGTTCAAGAGAATTTTCCAACCAATTCACCATTTGTTGTTGTGTCTAAACAACATGTCCCTAATTTCCCTTTTGAAAAATAAGGAATCCCTAGGCCTTTCCCTGAAAGGTTGGAATACTTGTGCATTTCAAAGTTTCAACCCTTTTCCTAGTTCATCTTTCATTTTGTATGCCCCTTCACATTGTTATATGGACCCTATTTTTTGAATCACTTCGCACTTTAAAGCGCACACAGCCTCACTTGTCTCATTTTCAAGTGTTTGAGATTTATGTAATAGCTTTCCACAACATCCATATGTTTGCGCGGTATTTCTTGGTCATTTTCTTTACACATAATATTTGTGAATAAACGCCTTCATGTATTTTTGCATCCATTATGTGGTACACTTTTCACCTTGCATAATTCTCTTTGTGCAATATCTTAATCCTACACACGATTTCCATCAATCTGCGGACTACGCAATGTCCTACACTTCTTCACACGCTTGACCATTACTTTCTCTATTCCCACAACATTTCCCAAGTATCACTCATTCAAACTAGCCTTGCGCATTCATTTTGCAACCAGAACATGAGCCTTACAGCCTCCCAATACTTTATGATACTTTAACTCACCAATAAACCCGCCATACACTATGTGTAATCTCCAAACTTTGCAATTCTTCATTACAATTGTATAATTAAATGATTTATAGCCCATTTGGGAAAATTTAACACCTAACACTTGGTTTTCTTAGAGATTTATTTTATACACTTTCTCTTTCTATTTCTTTCATACCCTTCTCCTTTTTTACACTTTTTATAACTCAATCAGATTCATGACTAAATCTTGCAATCGTTTAATATTAGTAACTCTTTATGCTTGCAAGTGATATCCATTGTCCACTATCTTTCGCAAGTGAAATACTAAGTGTAATGATTGAATGACCCACCAACCTCACACACACCCGCACTTACCCTTTTGAGGTTGAATCCCACCATTTTCTTGATGCACACTCTTTCACATGCACTCGCTCTAGAACCTACGACCGAACTAAAAAATGCCCTCATGAAAATCGTACAACAACCATCCCACTTTAGCTATTCCCAATAAAAACATATGGCCACTAAGACCTGGGGAAACAAAACCTTGGGGAGATCACCGCATGTGCATTTCATTACATAATTGCATTCCTTCATGTGTGCACCCCTACTTTCAAGAGAGGTAAATCCTTTCCTTATTGCGCAAATCTTTATCTAGGTTGCATGTACTTGTGCACGCTCTTGCTTCCTTCCTGACATCAATATCTTTGGCATTGGAGGGGGTAGAGGTACGAGACTCATGGAGATCAATAAGTCTCAGGTGATTTATAAATTGAAATTAACTTTATTTTATGTCATTCCATATGTGAATTATGCTAAGAAGGTTGACCTTATGAAGATGAAATGACCTAAATAAGAGTTTGAAATTGAAATTAGAGTCAATGAATGTGAAGGTTAAGGACCATATAGGAAAACTAATAGTGTACCTTACATCTCGACCCTTCCCTAGGTTTTGGAATCAGAGAGATGAAAACCAAAACTTAAAGTTGTGTCATGAATCTCATAGGTTTAATACTTATTTGATCAAGTAATATTCTTTGTATTGATGGCATAGCAGAGTGTAATGATAAGAAATTTGTAGAAGAGCTAGAGAGATTAGGTGATTGAATTTTGAATGTGAGAATATTTCTTAGCAAGAGAACATGGTCAAACTTGTCATAGCATAAGGACAAGTTACTGAATTTTAGTGTCTACACTACCTTGTCCACGATCTCATGTAAAATTCCTTTGCCCCACGTTGCACTCTATTTTTTGTACAATAAATTCTCCTCTACCCTCAGTGTGTGATGATATGCCTCTTTTATGGATCATGCTTAAATCATCTTGAATAGAGAGACAAGTTGATATAGCATGAGATCTTCTCCATGCCATCCTCCACATGACCTGCTTGAATGAAAATTATATAAACTCCTTAGTGTTTTCTTTTACACCTAGTTGCTTCCGTTATAGATTGTACCTCCTCTTGAACAAATTGAACTGATAACCTCTAGGAAAGAACTTCACCTTCAACGTTACAACCAATCTCTTGTGATTTTTGGCCTGTCTCTATGTAATCTTTCTATTTATACATGTTCCTACCAAAGAGATGCATGGCTCTTCACTTTGGTGCATGAAAACTTGAACCTTTTGGGATCTTTCATATCATCATATTTGAAATATTTTTTGATAGATGTTATCTAATCAATGAGATATTCTAATTCTAGATTTTCTAGATAACTTGGGGCATCTAGTCTAGGCTTACTCCCCATTCTCCCAATAGTGTGCCTGATTCTTTCCTTTGACCCTTCGACATGCACTTCTTCTTCCATGAATTACACCCTTGGTTCCACAGGTGTTGCTTTATCATCACTATCATCATCCACCATGATGCCCTTATGTTGCACGGCCTCCATAGCCTCCAAATGGGTCTACATTTTCCTCATCAAATTGACAAAGTTATCAAATCTTACACATCAATCTATTTGACCTCTCTCAGTGTTTCTTCTCTTACTTTCCTTCAACACTTACTCAACATAAAGACCCACCACCTTTACACCTACTATTGAACAATTTTCTCGATAGAAGATGTTTGTAATTATTTTCTACCCACACTCGTAAATTTAGAAAACTGTCAATACTTATGTGTTCTTATAGCTTCTAACCAACAACTACTTACTGGAAGATGTATGCAATAATTTTCTACCCACACTCACAAATGTGGAAAATCACAATACCCAGCATGCCTCACTCGCAAGGTAAGAAAATTATGTTTGGATACCAAATGATGCATATGTAGTTAGGGAGCCCAATTAAGAGCATCCTTCAACCATGCAACCATTAAAGTTAACACCTGAAATATAATATAATTACTCATAAACACAAAAAAATCATTATTGAATCACAATATGACATAAACATACATTGGTTGCCAATTATACAGCCTCAACAATCTCCAAAGAAACAAATACAATCACACTCAAGTAGTCTCTCTTAGAGCATATGTGCCATCACCAAATGTTTAGTAACTTACAAATCCTAAAATTTATTACGTGTCATCGGCTCTAGTACCTTATTTCGAGGTTCATGGATCTATTTAAATAGATTTACAAGCCACCCAGAGATATCCTTGAGCTTAACTACCTTGTATACATCAAGACACAATTAAGGCCCAACGAACCCATACAAAATAAGTTGGCTCGACTTTGGATTTTCACAAACAATGTCAACAAACTATCGTAATTCTCATATACTTGTGTGACATCAACTAGGAGTTTGTAGCTATCATAGACGTGCATGGCACCAACTTGATGTGTGTAGCTCGTCATATGCTTGTATGGCTTCGTAGACTTGTGTAGATTTCGAAAACTCGTGCGGCATCAAATAGGTGTGTGCAATAGTAGCAAGAGATAAAGTTCCAACGGTCCGAATTCGAGATTACCTGATGACCCTAGCACCCGTATGTGTGGTATTCAAAGGAAGAAACATGGGCTCGGGCTGGTTAAAGACTCTGTGGAGAGCATGGACTAGGTTTGTCGTGGGGTGTGCCATATTTTGGTTCTTTATCTCTATTTGGCTGACTTTGTGCTATCTTTTTGTTAACTTTCGGCTGAGTTTTTGAAATGTGTGTGTGTGTGTGTGTGTGTGTGTGTGTGTGTGTGTGTGTGTGTGTGTGTGTGTGTGTGTGTGTGTGTGTGTGTGTGTGTGTGTGTGTGCGCGTGTGTGTGCATGTGTGCGTTTTGTAGTTGGATCAAACATGTTTGATCTTATTTCTGGGTTTTGTCCCATGTCGGTTTTCATACATTATCTTTGGTTGGTGGTGTACAAGCTTTGAGGGCCCTTTCAAAGCCTTCTTATTACCGAATCAAAACAATTATGCGGGCCATCATAAATTTATGCGGATTCAAAAGAAAACAAGTATAAAGATCAATAATATACTCTAATTGTGTTTGGTTGATACATGAATACCTTGGAACCCAATTGCTCTTGCATCACCAATTCTCATTTAATGAGAATCCTTGAGAACTGCAAGAACACAGAGATTCAAAATGGTTGATGAGTTCTTCAACACATTTATTAGGTATATAAAAAAGGGAGATAACATTTGTGTGAGGGGCCTAAGCTTTGTAAAGTAAATATATATTGCCAAATTGTAATTAGGGTTAAATTTAGGAGAGAACTATACAAATAAATGCAAGTTAGTGTTGTTAGAGTGTCAAATAGGGCACATAGGGAGTAAATAAAGCCTTTAGAGGCTTTAAAAAAAATCAAACTTCCATAACATGTACTTAACTTTCAGCTATTGTCTATACAAAAAAGTGGCTATAGTGATACAATATTTTTGATTATATGAAAGGAGGGCCAATGGCCATTGGCCTTTGTATCTTGTAAGTCGCCTTCAAAAATTCCTCCCGCAGCACTTCCTAATTGACTGACTTTACAAATTTTAAACCATTCCAAATCGGAGTGCTGAGTCAACCCCGTTTAGGCGAGATTGGAATTAATAATTGAATTCCCCGTGGGTCCTACAAAGACAAAGACAAGGTTGACATGTCCTCTTCTCACGGGAAAGTAACAAAGCCAATACCAGACAGAGGGACCAACCTCAACGTTGACTCCCACCCAACCCACTAATAATCGATTAGCTGATTAACAATGTGCCACAATTATTCAAAAAAATCAACAATGTGCCACTCCCACTCCCGAGTCAGTCGCGACCCAATTTTACCCACTTTGACATTGTTCAACTTGGAGTACGGATACCAATTCAAAACTCTCCCCTTTTTCAACCGTACTAACCTCATATTATTTCTAGCAATTGTACTAACCTTGTATTATTACTAGCAATTGCACCAAAGTGTGCAATAGAAACGCCCATAGGTGGGTATAATGGTGGATGTATGCATAACCACAAAGTGTTGTAGTGTCATGAAAAAACCGCCAATAATGGAAGCAAGTATTGTGGTAGTTTATTATGTGCGCCATAGTTGCAATCCTAATAGGAATTGCAAGAAATAGACTTCTACAAAACAAAGTGGTGACATTGCATTTTTAATTAGACCCATAGATTGTGATAACTTTAAAAATCAATCTTGTATGATCTAACATGTATTAGTTTTCTTCTGTCTACAACAAAACTTACATAACGTGATATTGTTTGATACACACAGAAAACAAAGCCAAGATAAGATTTACATTGATATTCAAATGGTAGTTTAGATTTTATTATTTCATACTCCTATGAACTTCTATTACCTATATATGTTGTTGCATAGAAGATCCCTCTCATAATAATTTTTTTATGACATATATAATCCATTAAATCTAAATACACACAATAGGAGTAAAACTTATGATCAATATCATTCATAAAGCATCTATGCATTAGTAAATGTTCATCATGTTTCAATACCTGAAACAAAAGCATCTATCTCACGTGCAAAGTCTTGCCAGATCTCACATCTAGTGGTATCATAGGGCATTACAATGATAAGCTTATATCTATTTGCGGCAGTTATGCATGTCAGGTGTATTCTTGTATTGTCGCTTATTGGCTCTACCAAAATACACTGCATATGTGAATATTTTGACACAAGATAAGTATGACCTTGATAATAATGGCACGCATATAAATAGAATTTGGAAACTTCAACACAACTAAATCACTTCTAGAATAATAAAATTGTACACAATTTTTTTTTGACCATTAGATGATCTAGTATAGAAAATTATTTGTGCTCTCTCTACTCACAACAATATTGTTTCAATAAAGGATTTTTCACATTCATCATGAAGACAATAGGTATAAAAGTAGATTGAAAAAATGCAATGAACCTCAAACATCCATGATAGATCTTCTAGCATTTTTCACAATCAAAACCCCTTGATCTTGCTATTTTTCTCTTGATCAAATATTCCTCTAACAGAACCACTTGTGAAAGAGAGACAGTAACAAGATTGTTATGCACAATTGCTGAGACTAAAAAAATATCAAAATTGCCTTCTCTGACTCAATAAAAAGAGATTGTGTCTTATGAATGTAATAACATACATACTTTTTTCAAAAAGAAACATATTGAAGACAACTGCATCACATTTAGGTAGCATATTGTCAAGATTTTTCTATCATGTAGAACTGGTTTCAATTTTAATTTTCTCAAAATTTCATAGATAAAAAACAAAATCGACATAAATGCTTTTTTTGCTTGGATTTTAGCAAATTAACCATCCAAGAAAAAGATAATTAAAATAAAATTTAAATTTGTATAGTCCACTCTATCAAACCAACCAAGGCTAGTACATGATCTAAATATAGGACCACTAAAGGCACTAAAAATTTAATTAAATAAAAACCAATTTCATATCATCCATTGCATAAATACCATTAAATTGAACTAAAATCACATCACCCGCCATATTTAATCAAAAGGGGTTGCTAATTTAAAACAATAAAAGTAAAAAAGTTCAACAAAAACACAGAAATAGAACACTGTATATTTACTGTCCTGTGGAATTAACAAATAGTCGAAGGCGTTAAAGATCAATAAACCAATCCCAATCCTAATCCCAATCCGTAGTGTGTCTGAGCATAATGGCCGCAAGGTGGAGCATAGAAATAATAGCGTTCGGTCCCATGTAGCTCACAAAATTCGCTTTACCTATGATATTTACATTCCTCGCTACAGCTAAAATAGACATTGACTGTATAAAAAATCTGATATTAAACCTCTGGTCGTCTAAGGCTTCTTTATCCAGGTGTCATAAATATTCATTTCTTTAATTCTTCATATAAGTAAGAGAATCCTAATCGTGGAAGGAAACAATATTGTTGTAAAGTTCACCATGACAATTTGATTTCAGCAAGTTGAAGCTAAAGTTTTCTAACGAAACAATAGTTCCAAATTTCTAAGAGTTCTCTTAGAGTTGTAATAGCAAATTTGAGATAAGAATGACATCATGCAAAAGTGATTGTCTTCACAATACAATTTGTTTAGTTTTAGTTTAGTTGAGAGCAGTAACCAGTGCATGTGACATAATTGCTCACTGCTTCTCTTTTCACATTTCTATAAGTACAATAAGCTCATGTTGAGCAAAGCATCTTCAATTCTTTGGATCTGCTTTGAACCCTGTTTTGTTTTATGGTAGTCTACCCTTAGTTTCTATCTTATGTAAATATTGTTCAATGTCTTTTCATTAATACAAAAGATACTTGTGTAATACATGATCAATAAAAGTTGTTGTGATTAACACTCTTCTTCTTTTGTTACTATAGATATCTAACCTCGTTTCTGAATTCACATTACATCTTACCCTTTTATTCTGTTTGATTATATTGTGCCAATAAATTACAGAACTTGTAGGTTTTTTAGTAGTTGTGTAGCAATCCAATAAAGGAATCAGATCGTTCTAATCTAATGTATCACCTCTCTTGAAGGTTTTCTAGAAGTTGTAAATGGCATGCAGGAGCCATTTAACACTTCCTTCATAGGTGTTGGATTAGTCTATGAGCAAAAGTTGTCATTCTAGATTTTATTTTTTTATTTTTACCTCCTTATGGCACGTGTCATGAGAAGAAGGAACATTGAAAATACTCACCTTATATGGCATTCGTGACACCTACAGGTGGAGATGGTAAATGAATACTAATAAGAAGGAAAAACTGACAAGAAAGAAAACCACGTCATCAATGTTGTGATCCCCCCTTAGCACATGTCGTAACTGCAATAATTTATTTTCTAGAAGCTTAGGCAAGGAACAAAAGTAGTTAACACTGGCAACCTTTGATATACTCAGTTCTTGCCTTAAGTAGAGCATTTCTATTTTTAATTTCAACCATAGAAACCTGATTAGCATGTTAGCTGATTTGGAGTTGAAAATCAATCACTATAACTAGATGATTCGAGACACCTCAATTGCACACCATTTATCTATCAAGCCAATTGCAAACTCAAACCATTTATCAAGATTCAAGGCTCCTTTGTCTAGCAAATAAAACACTGTGGAACAACAATTGTTATCCTATCCAGTGACAAATATCTTGTCACACCAAACAGTGGCACGCAAGAGAATACATCCATGAATTCCTTAAGGAAGAGGAAGAGGAAGGTCATAAATTTCGAATACCCACTGATTTTACGTCCAGTTAATTTCATATGGATAGGCACTCTCCATGGAAAAGTCATACAACTGTTTGAATGCAGTTACACACGAATTGAATCTATCCCCAATTACATGAGACTTTCTGCTGAAAGAAATAGTGGTCGTCGCATCTCCTCCATTACCGGTCACATGAAGAAGCTCCCACCGGTCATCGCGTACATTATAGAGCTTGGGTTTTCTTCCCTCTAACCCCTCTTCACTTGTACCATCTCCTTCCAAAATTAAAATCAATTGTCTAGCTAACATTGCACACAGGTAACTCCATACATAGCTTGGTTTTCCAACGCCTTGCAACCATTTATAAGAGATTAAATTGTATAACCCCATTACAACCATTTTATAGTCATAGTATACATAGTGAGAAGGAATAATGTTTTCATGAAAAGTGAATAGGGGAAACTCCACAAAATGACAAAGCAAGCACGGTAACAGAGAATCAACGGCCCTAACCATTTTCATGGTCTTGCATGTTGTTTGGAAATCCTAACCGTTGTTGATCCCAACAGTGCAAGTCACCCTCTGCCATAAGGAATGCCTATGACGTTAAAAATAGAATAGAAATGAAAATAGCAATTCAAAAAACAAATCTTTCTTTTGAGAAAAATGCGACCTTTTTTAATTCATCGGCATTGAATTCCATTTAAACTATTTCAAACTTGATAACACTAACTTTTAGAAAAAAAATTGTCTAAGAATTTTTAGAATCAACATGACACCTTATGATCCACCATTAGGATGGGGAAAATGTGTTCCTGTAACATCTCACACTTTCGAGTCCTGAAATTGACGACCTTATAAATGGCTAATAGGTCATCAACTGGTTAAAATGAAGTGTTAAGGATAATTCCACATTGCTAAAAATAACTCAAGCTTTGTTTAAACGAAATTAAGCGAACAATCGGGATTCTTAGCTCGCACCGGAATTTTATGTAGTATATATGTTTTATCACATATCGGATAATGATTGTTTGGGTGGTTGATCACTTATAAGATCACCATGTAATCATCATTATGTTGGAATATTAATATTTGATACTTTTAATCTCTGGATTAAAAGTCAATTTTGGAAAGTATATGGAAGACAATAATTATATTGTGTGTTTATTTTCTTGCTTGGAATCTTCACATTGGATCATTTGTTAGGTCACTCAGCATTAACTGTGGCATGTTATGCATTTGTAACTTGTCTATACAAAGTGTTGATTTATTAGAATACTTAGCATATGGGCATGGGTAAATACATTAAGTTTTAATTAAATACATGGAGGTTACATGGATTTCATTAACTTAGAATAAAAATCCACTTGACATAGAGTGGGTGGCATGTATTAGTGTCTCGTTGGGCTTACGTGGCATGTTAGTTGTGTCGCATTGGTGACTTAGGTAAATAACTTGGAAAATGTAATTTGAAGCATCCTTGTTTATGTTGAGTTGTGGAGCTTAATTTCTTCACATTAGCATGCTTTACAAACTTGTTGGAATACACAGTAACTGGAGTCGATCGGTTGACCGACGTTGGTCACCTGGGGACCGATATTGGTTAAGGTAAGGAGGAGCCAGCATCAGTTAGGGTAACCGACATCGATTGCATGTGTGTGAATGTTTATATTTAACTCACGGGAATTAGATCTATTTTTTTTTGTAAAGTTGATCTAATGCTTGTAAATGCATAGCTAAGGTGCCCTAAGTTGGTATATGTATAAAGACATGAGAATAAGGGTTATGAGAATAAGGTGAATTACATTTTTTGAATGTAAGTTTCCTTGGAGAGGAAGAAAGAGTAGCTAGTGAGGAGAAAGCATTGTACATCCTGTGAGGTGTGGAAGATCATATATCTTCATTGTATTTCCTTTGTAAATCACTGAATAATAAGATTGGTCATTTCTTGGTGGACGTAGCCCACACTGGGTGAACCACGTTATATCTGGTGTTATCTTTCTCTTGTTTATTTTTATCGTTGGTATGCTTTAATTGATTATAGATTTGTACAACACTGGTTTATGGTTTAACCCCAACAAATGGTATCAAGTCTTTGTTTTAAGGTTTTGTGTGTTGATAAGATTTACTCTCAGAGAGTTTTCTGATTGAGTGGGAGCACAACAATGGAAGAAGATAGCAAATATAGAGTAGAGAAATTTGATGACCGTAATTATCAATTATGGAAGATGCAGGTGGAGGATTATTTGTATCAAAGAGATTTATATTTATCATTGGATGAGAAGGCAAGGCCTGCAAAGATGACTGACGAAGAATGGAAGATTCTTGACAGAAAGGCTCTGGGATCTATAAGATTGAGTCTAACAACATCTGTAGCTTCGAATATAACAGAAGCAACAACCATGGTAGATTTAATGAAATCTTTAGCAAACTTATATGAAAAACCAAGTGCATCGAATAAAGTTTATTTGATGAAGAAATTATTTAATTCTAAAATGTAAGAAGGTGGATCTGTGTCTAATCATTTGAATGATTTCTGTTTTATTGTTAATCAATTAAAATCGGTTAATATTCCATTTGATGATGAAGTGAAATCACTTTTATTCTTATGCTCTTTTCCAGATAGTTGGGATAATTTGGTAATGGTTGTTAGTAATACAACATCTGCTTCTAATATTTTAAAGTTTTATGATGTGGTTAGTATAATCCTGAATGAAGAAATACGCAGGAAAAGTATAGGAGAATCATCATCTGGGAATGCTTTGAATGTGGAAAGAAGGGGAAGATCTAAAGAGAGATCCAAGAGAAAGAATAATGGTAGAACAAAGAATGACAGATCTAGATCCAAAGTTAGAGATATAATCTGCTGGAATTATGGAAAGAGAGGACATGCAAAGGAGTGTTGGTTTAAGGAAAACAAAGAGAATATACCAGAAAAAAGTAAAGAAAAAGGTAAAGAGGAAAACATTGCAAGTGAGGTAATGCAAGATGCTCTTATTCTCTCCTTGGATAATAAAGTAGAATCATGGGTTTTAGATTCTGGAGCTTCTTTCCATGCTACCCCTAATAAGGGTTATTTTAGAAATTATGTTCAGGGTAATTTTGGACATGTTTATTTAGGAGATGATGAACCATGCATGATTACTAGTAAAGGTGATGTTCATCTTAAATTGTTGAATGGAAATACATGGGTATTGAAAGATGTGAGGCATGTGCCAAGCCTCAAGAGAAATCTAATTTCTGTAGGGAAATTAGGAGAATCTAGATGCATGGTTACATTCACAGCCGATTCTTGGAAAGTTTCCAAGGGATCCCTTGTTGTAGCAAGAGGCAAGAAGGTAGGAACATTGTATTTGTCTACCTGTGTTACTGATTCCTTTTCTATGTTATCTACTTCAGATTCAGATGCAAGCATGTGGCATTATCGGCTAGGCCATATGAGTGAAAAAGGAATGCATATCTTAAAGGAAAAGGGTAAGTTATCATATTTGAAACATGTAGATCTTGATTTCTGTGAGCATTGTATATTTGGAAAGTAAAAGAAAGTGATATTTCTTAAGGTTGGGGCAACAAAGAAGGAGCAAAAGTTAGAGCTTGTTCATTCAGATGTATGGGGACCAGCTCAGGTTGCTTCTCTTGGAGGATCCCAATATTATGTGAATTTCATTAATGATGCCACAAGAAAGGTATGGGTTTATTGTATTAATCAGAAATCTGATGTTTTTGAGACTTTTAAAAGATGGAAAGCCCTTGTGGAAAATGAAACAAATTTAAAGTTAAAGTGCCTTAGATCTAACAATGGTGGTGAGTACTACAGCAAGGCTTTCAATGATTATTGTTCAGTGAATGGAATACACAGAGAAAGAATGGTTCCTAGAACTCCATAGGAGAATGGGTTTGCTGAAAGAATGAACAAAACAATCATGGAACGTGCTAGAAGCATGAGACTACATGTTGGTTTTCCTTTAAAGTTTTGGGCATAAGTAGTAGATATGGCTGTATATTTAATTAATAGTGGGCCTTCAAGTGCACTAGATGGTGGAATACCAGAAGAAGCATGGATTGAAAAAGAGGTAGATCTTTCTTTTCTTAGAGTATTTGGTTCAGAAGCTTTTGTGCATGTTGATAAGGAAAATAGGAAGAAATTGGATGCTAAATCCAAAAGATGCACTTTCATTGGTTATGGTTTTGGTGATTTTGGATTCTATTTTTGGGATTTAGAAGATACTAAGATTGTTAGGAGTTGTGACATTGATTGGAATGAAAAGAGAATGTACAGGGATCAGGTTTTGGTACCCAAGAATGAACCAGGAGAAGAGTTTGTTGAGAAAGATGCATTCTCATATTTAAAAACAAAATCCACAGACATCGACATCAGTCAGGGTGACCGGTGTCGATCAGAGCATGACCGATGTCAGTTAAGTGAACCAACGTTGGCTACAGAGGAACTGACATCGGTTACGGGTGACTGACATTGGTCACTATCAGTAATCAACACGAATGTGCAACAGGCACATAATGAGCCCCATGAACCCCAAATATCAGTGAGAAGGTCACAAAGGGTAAGTAGACCTCCAGAAATATTTACTCCTTCATTATCTTATTTATTATTGACTGATAATGGTGAACCCGAGTGTTTTGAAGAAGCAATGCAACAGGATACCCACGTGTAGTGGGAACATGACATGAATGAGGAGATGGACTCCTTGGAAAATAATCAGACATGAGATTTAGTCAAGTTGCCAATAGGTAAGAGGACATTGCAGAACAAGTGGGTTTACAAGATCAAGGAGGAAGAGGGTGGAAAGAAGAGATACAAAGCAAGGCTTGTGGTAAAAGGATTTTCACAGAAAGTAGGTATTGACTTTGGTGAAATATTTTCTCTTGTTGTTAAAATGACTTCCATCTGTATTGTTCTTAGTTTGGTTGCAGCAGAAGATTTGCATTTAGAACATCTTGATGTTAAGATGGTTTTCCTTCATGGTGATTTGGAGGAAGAGATCTATATGAATCAGCCACTTGGTTATGAAGTCAAGGGTAAGGAGAAACTTGTGTGTAGATTGAAAAAGAGCTTGTATGGGCTCAAGCAAGCTCCAAGGAAATGGTATATGAGGTTTGATAGTTTCATGCATGAGTATGGTTATATGAGATGTGAATCTGACCATTGTGTTTATTTCAAGGAGCTTGAAAATGGGAGCTATATTATTTTGTTACTGTATGTGGATGATATGCTTATTGCAGGATCTAGTATGCAGGACATTGGTGAGCTTAAAGAAAAGTTAGCTCACACATTTACAATGAAGGATTTGGGAGCTGCAAACAAAATCCTTGGCATACAAATTCACAGAGACAGGAAAAACAAGAATTTGTATTTGTCTCAGGAGGATTATATCAATAAGGTGTTGAAAAGATTTAAATTGCAGGATACAAAACTTGTAAGTACGCCTATGGTTGGACACTTCAAATTGAGCAAAGATCAGTTTCCTACATCACATGAGGAGGTCGAGTACATGGCACGAGTTCCATACACTTCAACAGTTGGAAGTCTTATGTATGTTATGGTTTGTACCAGACCAGACATTACACAAGCAGTGGGAGTTGTGAGTAGATTTATGGCCAATCCAAGTAAAGAGCATTGGAAAGCAGTCCAATGGATTCTCAGGTATTTGAGAGGGACATCCAGTATGTAGTTATGTTATGGAGGGTTAGATACTTCTTTATGTGGCTATGTGTATTCAGATATGGCTAGAGATTTGGATGGTAGGAGAAGCACCATTGGATATGTATTCACAGTAGATGGGATGATAGTTAGCTACATTTCTAGATTGTAGAAGGTTGTGGCCTTGTCTACTACAGAGCTCGAGTATGTTGCAGCTACAAAGGCTAGCAAAGAGATGATATGGATGAGCAGGTTCATGGAAGAGTTGGGAAAGGAGCAAGAGGATTGCAGGTTGTACAATGATAGTCAAAGTGTGATTCATCTAGAAAAGAACTCAGCATTTCATTCAAGAATGAAACACATTCATTTGAGATATCACTTCATACGGCAGGTGTTGGAGGATGGGAAACTGAAGTTGGAGAAAATTCATACAAATGAGAACCCTGTGGATATGCTAACGAATCCATTGGCAAAAAGAAGTTGAAGATTCACTCCACTTCTATTGGTCTTCGAGTTTGAGACTTGAAGAGGGAGAAATGGGCCAAGGAAAAGGATTCAAGGATGGAGTTGTACGTGCAATGCAACAATTTATCTCCAAGTGGGAGATTGTTGAGTTGTGGAGCTTAATTGCTTCACATTAGCATGCTTTACAAACTTTCTGGAATACACAGTAACCAACGTCAGTCAGTTGATTGGCGTCGGTCACCTGGGGACCGGTATCGATCAAGGAAAGGAGGAGACGACATCAGTTAGGGTAACTGGTGTCGGTTTCCTGTGCATGAATGTTTATATTTAACTCACGGGAATTAGATCTAATCTTTGTTGTAAATTTGATCTAATGGTTATAAATGCATAGCTAAAGTGACCTAAGCTGGTATTTGTATAAAGGCATAAGAATTAGGGTTAGATGGTTGGTGAATTGAATTTGTTTGAATGTAAGTTTCCTTGGAGAGCAAGAAAGATAGCTGGTGAGGAGAAAATATTGTACATCCTATGAGGTGTGGAAGATTATAGATCTTCATTGTATTTCTTCTGTAAAGCATTGAATAATAATATTGGTTGTTTCTTTGTGGACGTAGCCCACATTGGGTGAACCACATTATATCTAGTGTTATCTTTCTCTTGTTTATTTAATCTTTTGGTTAAATTTTGTGTTTATTGTTAGTATGCTTTAATTGATTATAGATATGTACAACACCGGTTTATGGTTTAACCCCAACATTTTAATGTGATGTGAAGTGGGCCCCGAGAAGCCAACCCTAAACTTGGTTACATTCTCTCCACTTGGTCATTTGGTTTGTTTGGTTTGAACTATTTTTTAGGCGTTTTGAAGGAAGTGGAATTTCTCTCCACTGTGCATATTTTTCAGACATGAATTCTAATCTGGAAATGGATATGGAGGAATTTTGTTTCAAAAATGAATGTTTTGATGAATGTATTGTTGTTTTTCGATTTTGGGAGAAGATTGCAGGAGAAAGGAAGATAAGTTGAGCAAAAACGTGGAAGTTTTAGGCATGAGATTCTCCATGATACTCTAAATCATAATGTTTATATTATGATAATAGCGATTTCGGGTGTTTTGTGTGTTTGGTTTTTACGGCAGAATGTTTGTATTTGTTTTATACCTGTCTACTATGTTGCATGTCAAATTTGTGAAAAGATTTATGATTTAAGTGTTTTATACTATCTGGGTTCTCATATTCTTATAAGTTTTATGAGTTTTAACTGTTTACAATTTCTGGGTTCACATATTCTTGTGAATGGAATGAGTTTTGAGTTCCCGTGTTGGGACTGCATCTTAATGAATGAAACCACACGTCTAGTGGTAATAGTTTTGAAATACTCATAACGGGTTTGCATACTATAGTTTTATTATGGCAGAGTGCACATTTTCTCTCACAGAAGACCAATCAATGTGTTGAGCACTGTAGATTTTGTAACATTCATAGAAGTGCTTATAAATTCCATATCACAAGCATTAACTGCTTTATTCATCTCCTCGCGAGTGAAGTCACGTTCAGTCATACACTCTTATAGTTAGATAAGTATTGTATCTTGTATTGAGCTTAAATATAAAACTTAAACTTTGTTAACTGTTGAAGTTGTTAACTATTATTGGAATATTGTCCTGACAAGAAAATAATACTGGCTTGTTATATATTGATGTTTTTACGAAATGAAATCTTAATTGAAGGAATTGTAGAAAAAGTATGAATATTTTTCATAAGTTTATTACTTGATGAATTTTTATGGTTTGTTGTGAATTACAATCTAAAGTTAATTATTTGTTGATTAAATAATATTCGATATGAATTACAAATAATGTTTAATATTTGTTGAATTATTATAGTCTTATGCAAGTTGATAATGTTATACTTGTTAATTTAATTTATTTAGTTCAAATTAACAAGTTGAATTGATCTAGTATAGGGTCAAATCTTGATTGTTATTCTCATTATATAATGGTTATGATATACAATATGAGTGACTTGACTCATGTCATTACTCTCGAACTAACCCATGTATATTTCTCTCCTAGCAGATAAACAATTAAATAGGAGAAGCAATGAAGTGAATGCTTTGGACTGATTAAATATTGTTTTATTTGATTACGACCTCACGGTCATATGTAAAAAGCAAACCACACGATATTCCTTATTCTGTGTTAAATTATTTCGTGAAGTAAACTTATCCATTTAAGATGGGCATATGACCCTAATGTATAATCCTAATATGGATTTTGTTGCTTGTATAATGAAGATATTTGGTTTCGCAACCTTGAGTGATTTTATGTTGATTTAGAACCTCTCTATTTTAATTAAATATAATTGGTTTTAATTGTGCATGGTATATAAGGGTAGATATTATTCACATCCCTATTTTTTATGGTTGTATCTTTGTATAGTTTGTTGCTAATCTAATTAACTAGCAATCGTACATGAAATGTACGATGGAAATGCCGAAGGAGATCTTTTAGAGGAGTCATGTTGGAGGGAGACAAAAAATAGGAGAGGAAGAAGGGTGAAGAGGAAGGGGTTAGAGGGTGGACAAGTGCTTGGGTGGAGAATGTGGAAAGGAGAAAAGATGTGAAATCATACCGTAAAAAATGGCATGACATTTATGTCAATCCTTAGAGGGGACCTGGGATGTTGTCTTAGATGATGCATAAACAACGTAAAGAGATATTTGTCAACGTAAGGAGTGGTAGAAAAAAAACTAGAAGTGAAATTATGTTTGTAGTTTTAGCCCTTGCATAAATATGGATATGATGATGTGGAGTGGAAGTAGCATCTGAAGGTGGTGACCCCATGTAAGTTTTACTCATCAACAATAGTGATGGCATCGTTATTCAACAATCACCAAAAAAAGGACAGGTGTGGTTAGTTGAGGATTTTGAATGTACAGGGGAAAGTAATCATCAACATGGGACATGCAGCTCCACCCTTTGAATTATTCCTAGGGTGGAGAAAACAATGCGTAGAATCCAAGGGAAGGTGGGAAAGAATCAGTGATAGAGGAGCAAAGGGGTGAGCTTGATTATGATTATTAAAATACGATAATATTTTAAAGGATTTGATCATTTTCGAGTATTTAAACATTGTTTTTTATTAGATAGGGTAAAAACAGGGATAGGCTCCCATAGGCCAAGTATAAAAATATTACATCGTGACAAAAACAAAGCAATACAAAAGAGGAATAGGACCCCAAGAGTTAAATAAACTTAACTCCAAAACAGATAAGGGGATCCAAGAAACAACGAGAAAAAGAGAACTAAGCCATTAAACAAGAAAAAATAGAGAAATTTCCCCAAAAGTTCATAGATAGTTCGGAATAAGTTCCATTAGTTAGATTTACTTTTGTTGGATGGTTTAACCTCCCTGATCTCTTCTTTCGTGCTAGGATCAAAATTCAGCTTCTTCTGGGGGGTTCATTGACGTCCTCCTCATTATCCTCCTCTAACTCCTCCTCCTCCTCTTCAACATCATCAAAACTGATCCACCTCCTTTTCCACTTCTCTTTTTCCACAGCATCCAGACGAGTACCCAAATCCCGAACCAAAGAGTCCAACTGCTTGATATCCCTACTGTTGTTCTTCTGGGCCAAGAATATTTTCTTAGTGGTTTCAATGCTGTCGATCATGCCCTTCCTCACCACTGAGTTAGTCTCTTCTAGGAATTGGACCACCATCTCCAAATAATGAACTTTGTTCTTCCACATATCAAGACCATGCTCTCCTTCCGGGGGCACTTTATCCTTACCCTTCGACGAGCCAGCTTCCTGCTTTTCCATCCCTTCCACATTCTTCCCCTCACCCTTCTTCTTAGTACCCATATTACCCTCCCTCATCTTGGACATACACTCAGCCATGGCAATATCCTCCTCATCTTCAATTAGGGGTATTTATTTATCCCGAGTCAGTTTCCTATTGTAGAACAAGAGAAGAATGAGGCCCTCATGGATGGGGGACTCCACCTTACTCCATTGGAAATCCCTCACTGAGGTGGTCAGAGACATAAAAATATAGAAGGGAATATTGAGCATTTTGTTGTGTCTAAACATGTTCAGAAAAGACAAGTGGTGGATATATATCTTGCGATATTTACCTTCTAGGGGAAGATACTTCATGATGTGTAGACAGACCTACCTCCACACCCCAGGAATACAGGAATGAGCGATGCCATTGGTGAAGTAATGGAAAATTTCCTTTCCCAAAAAGAAAGTATTGATTTCGTACTCTCTCTGATTTGTATCCTTAAATATTTTTAGACCTTCCATGTCCATGCCAGTAATATGGGAAATGGATTCCTCGGACGTATCAATTTCCACGCCACAAATCACCGCTTTCCCCTCTTTCCATGTAATCCTAAACTCCATAGTAAGCAAGGGATCATGCCCTTGGAGTCTGGTGATCAAGTTCTTGAAACCCCCAATCCTAAACAGGTGCTACATAGACTTATCTTCCACAATACGCCCATGGTTGGATGACTCGACTCTGGTTCTATCTCTACCCATGGTGGCCAAAGTTTTACTCCAATGCTCAACACTTTGAGGTTTGCAAATTCTGAAATTAGACTTGCCTTTCCAAGAATAACTTAAGTCGGACTCACGTTTGCAATATTGGAAAATGAACTCATTATTCTCCCTCGTGATGCTTAAGGTGAAGTGCTTGCAACTTTTCATGATTTATAATATCATTAATATGCATAGGCATGACCTCACCTTTTTGCCACACTTTGAAATAATTACTTTGAACTCCCTCATTCACCAATCTGTCCGCATAATTATTGCCGATGCGAGGGATATGAGTAATAATATGGGAATCAAAGTACTTAAGGTGCTCTTTAATATCATAAATAATATTACCCAAAACCCAATTATTGTAACTAGTCTTCCAGATGGCATTTAAAATGAGAAGAGAGTCCCCCTCAATAAGAATATGTTTAATTATGTTCTCCTTAACAAGACTAACCCTCCAGAGAAGAGCACGAGCTTCAACCACATTGTTTCTATGAGTCCTCAAATGTCCAACATAGGCTAAGATCTAGTCCCCATTATGATCCCTGATTATGCCCCCTCCACCAGCCAGGTCAAGGTTGCCTTTAGAAGCCCCATCAAAATTAAGTTTGACTTTTCCCCTTTCTGGTTTGGACCACTTAATGTTAGTGGACGGGAATATGACTTGAGGTGGAATGAAGGTGAACAGTTTGAGCACTTCCTCTTCTCTACTAGAAATGGCCTTTTTAGTCTTCACCTTAATGAGATTGGAGTTCTCTTTAATCAAAGAAATTAAACCAGCACTAACCTTTATGATATTAGCCTTATGATTTCAGAAGATGAGAACATTCCTTTCCTACCATAAGCTCCAGATGAAGTGGGGCAGGGCCATTTTCTAGGTAGCCATAAGCAATGGATACCTAAAAGGAAAATCCCACTGTAACCAGCATTCCTCAATGGAATTAGGGCAGACCCATTGTACTTTGAAAAGATCCAACAGCTTGGAAAGAACTGCTTGAGCGAAGGGACAGGAGATGAGGAGGTGGTTGACACTTTCCTCCTCTTTTTTACACAGAGCACGCCTGTTGGGGAGGAACATATCACAAATTATCCACCGTGAGGATTTTTTTCTAAGCAACCAACCAAAGGAAAATGTTAACTTTAGGTAGAAGGTATTTTACCCAAAGTTTACCCCAGTAATATTTTTGGCCAGAATTCTTGAAATTCGGGAGGTATGCATATTTAACAGAGAGATTTCCATAATCCTCTTCCTTCCATATAATAGAGTCCTCATTCTATTGGAAGAGTAGAATATAAATACTCTTTAACTTAGAGTTGAGATCATCAAAAAGTTGAGTGTCCCCAATGAAATTGGGAGGGGGAAGCACCTTCTCCCAAAGAGCAAGATTATTGGAGAAGCTCCAGTAGTCCCTAACCCAAACTTTATCATTGTCTTCAAAGAACTGCGCCACAGTTCTCCCAGGTTCTTCCTCCACTAGGGGTTTATTAGAGAGCCAACAATCCCTCCAAAAGTGAATTGTATCCCCTTTCCCAATATTTCATTTAATACCCCTGCTCAAGATCTTCCTAGAAGAGAGAAAATAATTCCAAAAGAAGGATCCCGTATGGATATTGTCCTGTAGAAAGAAAGTCTCTCTTCTGCCAGTATTCCTTAAATATTTCCTTTTGATGATATCAATCCATAGGCCTTCTTCCTTTTTCACTCTCCAACCAGATTTAGCCACAAGAGCTTCATTCATGAGTCTCATATTCTTTAATCCCAGCCCACCACAATCTTTAGGCTTGGTCACTTTTTCCCAGGGCACAAGAGGAACTTTGAACTTCTCCTCAGCGCCAACCCACATGAACCTTTTTTGAATTTTTTTAAGAGCTTCCAAAATCTTGCCTGGGAGCCGAAAAAGGGACATGACATAGATTGGAACACCTTGAAGAGAGCTTTGGAGGAGTTGAATTTTTCCATCTTGAGATAGGAGAATCCCCGTCCAAGTAGAAAACTTATTAGAAACTCTCTCAAGCAGAGTGTTCTAGATGGAATGATTTAGTTTTTTGTGAACGAGGGGCATTCCCAAATAGGAATCCGGAAAATTCTTTATCTTACAGCAAAAAATGCGGGCTAGTCTCACTTGGAAATGCTCTTCCACATTAATGAAGAAAATAACACTTTTGAGGAAGTTGACTGACCAGAGACCTCCTCATACTCATTTAGAACCTCTTTGAAGATATAGGCTTCTTGTATAGATGCCTTCCCCATCAAGAAATTGTCATCAACAAATTGGTTAAGGTAGGTAGGCTGAAGTCCATTAGAAATTTTGAGACGTTGCAAGAGATTAAGGGAAACCATCTGGTTGCAGAGTCTGCTTAAAGTTTCCGCTACAATCGTATAGAGGAAGGGGGAGAGGGGATCTCCCTGTCTGAGTCCTCTACCAGCGTGAAAGAAGCCTTCCGGTTTTCCATTAATCATAACAAAGAAGTTGACAGAAGAAATGCAGACCATAACAATGTTGATAAAAAAATCGAACCCCAACTTGGTCAGAATGGCTTGGAGAAGGCCCCACGAAACTCTGTCATAAGATTTGTGCATATCCAACTTGACAAACATGGCAGATCTTCCTGAAATTTTGACAAAATGAATGGCTTCTTGGATGACCACAATGTTATCCAGATTTTGTCTCCCAGGAACAAAAGCCCCTTGATTAGGAGAGATAAAATTGGCTAGCACTTTCCTGAGCCTGAAAGTGATAATTTTGGTAATCAATATGTAGCTAGTGTTGCACAGACTAATGGGTCTAAAATATTTCACATCCTTGGCCCCTATCATCTTGGGAATACAGACCAGAAAGGTGTTGTTGATTTGTTTGAGGATCTGGCCATTACTAAAGAAAGTCTGGATCATCTCAATGACCTCATTCTTGACCACTTCCCATAACTTTTGGATGAAGAAGTCCGGGAACCCATCTGGACTAGGGGATTTATCCGGTTCCATATCAGAAACGACATATCTGATATCTTCCTCCCCGGGAATGAGAATAAGATCTCTATTATCATGTTGTGAGATGACATCATGGAAGAGTCCTAAGACCTTCTCACAAGAAGTTCTATTTGGATCAGCCCCAGGGAGGAAGAGGTCCTTAAAATATTTGATAATAGCTTCATTGATTTATTTTTCATCTTCTGTGAGTATACCATCATTTTTCCCAATCTCCTTGATCTTGAGATGATTTGTCCTAGAGGTGGCAGAGAAGTGGAAGAATTTAGTGTTTCTATCACCCTACTTTAGCCATTTAACTCTAGATTTTTGCTTCCAGAAGACTTCCTCCTTGGCCAAGATATCATGGTAATCAATGAGGAGAGCCTGCTCTTGGCTTTTAAGTGCTTGGTTGATCCCATCTTCCTCCATCAATTCCTCAATAGCCCCTAAGTCTTCCTCTATTATGTTCTTAGATTGAAAGATGTTCCCAAAAATTTCCTTATTCTAAGTTTTCAAGTTTTGTTTAACATGTTTCAACTTAAAACTTAATTTATACATCAGAACCCCATGGACCGTAATCCCTCACCATCCCTGAATTCTCAAGAGGATGTCAGGATGTTGGAGCCACATTTTTTCAAATTTGAAAGGTCTAGCTTTGTTATTGTGAAGATAGAGGTTGAAATACACAAAGAGTAAACATTTTCATTACTTTATTTGTAAAAATGGAGGTTCAAATGCATATAAAGGTCAAATATTTTACGTTATACTTATTCAGAAATTCTTGCAAGCCTTTGTTTATTTCTAGTTAAATTTATTCATGGAAACCTGTTGTGCACATGTTTAGAAATTTTGACGTCAAGGATTTGAAATCCAACATTTAATTCTCATATAAAAACTGGTTATATTAATAGATCTTCTCTCTATCTTTTTCCATTAGCATCCCCACACTTTGAATTGTATTGGATTTCACATACAATCTGTATATCGCAAATCATATAAACTCTGCATGTCCCACTACAGAATTAGAAGACCAACTGAAGACAAGGAGGAGATAAATACTATCAACGATGCAAGATAAAAAAATAAAATAGAAAGCTAATACACAACCATATGCTTTTGCATTTTTTAAAAAAAGTAGAAAAATATAGAATAGCTTTGTTAGATTAAACTTCACCTGAAAACGTTAAGGATTTTATGAGATTTATGTTGTATTTTTCGGAATTAGGGTTGTAAAAAAAACATCGGGGAGAAAAAAGTAAAAAAGGTGAAGGAACAACTTATCAAGTGGAATTTCATCGAAGAGGTGAAATTATGGAGCTTGTTATGTTGAATTTGAACAGAAATTTAAGTGAGATTACGAGTTACAACCTATAATTCCTAGAATTAGGGTTTTGTGAGAAGCTTCAAATTTGTGTCGTTATAAAGGACAAAGAAGCTGCAAGATAGCCTATCAGTTCAAGTTTTATTGTGAATCCTGGAGGATAGATCACAATATAAAGGCAACATAAATCGTCGAGTTTCCCACTCGTAGCATGATTTTAAATAGTGTAAAATATATATAGCAAGTGGTTTTATGATGAAAATGAAGGAGGTCATTGATGAAATTGTTGCGGTTTCGTCGTATGGGATTTGAAGTTTTATGGATCAGGAATTTATGGTGGGGTAGAGAAAACAATGCAAGGAAGTCATGGGAAGGGGGGCAATGATTGTTGTTAGTGGAGCAGAGGGGCGAGCATGCAACCGTATGCCGCTGGATAATTTGTTTGTTTGGGAAGGTTTAGATTAGGGCATTATGGAGCCAATATAATCTCACGTCATCATGCAAACATCTAGGCATAGTGCTAACTAGGGGTAGATACAGAAAAGAGAAACGTAACGTAATCAAAGTAACCCATTACGTGGTTTCTCCTTATTCCATAAAGACCATGAGTGGGTTGTGGTTCTTTTCATTTACGGAGATTGTGTTCTTTTCGCTTACGAAGATGGTCTTTTAAAGGACACACCTCCTTAACATGTTCACGTTCTTAAACAAAACGATTCAGATAACTGTGTCGAGATATTTGTTCGGTGGCAGAAGACTGTCCCTAAGGCGTATGTGCGGTCTTAGGGTAAGTTGTTTATGCACAGCGAGAAACTTTGACCAAAGTAACGAAAGTAGTCGATTGCATTGTTTGTTTATTGTATCCTTACTTTGTATGTCAAATCCCAGAGTACGGAGTTAAGTAATTGACTTTCGTGGTAGACATTTAAGGATGGAAACATAGTTCTCGCAACCTAGAAAAAGGTAAAACCTAAACATACTAAAGATTGTATGATTGCTTGCATAGAGTGGATTGAAGTGAGATAAGGATGCGCACTTCTCAGCTGCACAAGGTTTATACACGGAAGAGTTATTGATTGGATCAAACTTATCGTAATAACTAGTTGTTTAAAATTGTTAATTGGTTTGTGCTGGGTTAACTCTATTGCATACTCCATTGAGTGGCTTGTGGTAATCAAATCAAATCAAATAAAACAGAGTGCTTCAGTTTTGAAAAATAAACGAGGTGTTACAGTTCCAAAACATCTATTCTAATAATTCTTATAGAGTTACTTCTAAAAGTTTATATTATCATATATATGAACTCTGGAAACCTTGTGTCCTTAATTTCAAATTGATCAACATTGAATTCCATCCAAAGATTTATAACACCATTGTGTGAAGAATACGGATCAAAATCCTTGTGGATTTGATATTCCTTGAACAATCTAGTCTGGAATACAAGAGCCCAACGTCTTCTTAGACATACACAAGCATACCCCCTATAGACGATCCTTCTTTCTTACAACTGCAGAAACAAATTTAGCACGGGATGCTCCAGTACTCAACAAGAGACCGTAATTTGATGTCAAAAACTTCAAAAGAAGATTCAATAACTAAATCTATAGGCTGTCAAGAAGTAAATTTCATTGGGACCCCCTCTGAACTGAATATTAAATCATCAACATAAAAACAGCCTCCAAGTTAGGTTGGACTGTTAAATCCTTAGTGGCTGTGTTGCAAAAAAGAAACTACTAAATATACAAGGTAAACATAGGACTTAATTCATTTCATTGGCATGGATTGATAGCTCTCTGCATTATTTCGCCATGGACAACTTCCTCCCTTGCCAGAAATGTCTATGGATAAATGCTGAATAAAATTAAATGGATATGCTGGAGATTACTCTGCAAAGATTGGAAGACATGATGAAAGGATGCCTCAGAAAGTAACACAATTTGCAGGTTCTCCTGTAATATCATCTGCCCTTACAACCTCTGTAAGCTTACATTGTAACACATCTTGTTGCAGTTTAGATCCTGCAGATTTGAGACCTTTCAAGGTGGTTGCTTGATTGAAGAGGTTGACTACTGGCACTTTGGATAGTGGAGGTAGCTTCTGCTGTGGGAGTAGCTTAGTGAAGTCCTGTTGCACGAGTGGAACTTCAAAGTCTTCCTTCTTGTGAGTCAGATTATTGTCTTTTGCACCAATATGAGCTCCGGGCTCCATGTGATTTGTTGAGAAGCTACTCTGGTTTGGAAAATTTGGATAAAGTGTTACATACCCTCTTAAGTACATCACATCGATCAAGAACTTCTTCCAAGATGCTTGCCATCCATTTGTTCTAGAACGAGGTATCTGCACAGGGTTTTTCTTCGCATCCTCGGTAAATCTCATATTCATGTACTTGTAAAACTCCCTCCATTTTCTTGGGAAGAACAGAGAACCCCAGCTGCATGGAAGCTGATGCAAGTATGGTGTGTTTGGATGCACTGCCTTGAAGGCCTCCGTTGCATTCCACTTAGGCCTCTCTTTAACAACTTCAATCACCCTTGGAGTATATAAGGCAATTGCATTCAGCTCAGGTAAGGAAACTTGTGGATCATAGTGATAAGCCAAAAGCACATATTTGAGCCACATATAGTAAAATGGAGAAACCTCAATGTCATCTTCAAGGAGTAGACCAAAATCATCATCAGAAGATGGATACCAACTTTCACTGACTGCCCTTATGAGCCCCCCTTGAATAATCCTACGCCTAATAATTTTCTTCCCGTGTGGCCAGACGAAACTATCCACCATCTTCAAGGTCTCCGCATCAACTGCACTGTCCATGTTGAATGAGATAACAATGTCAGCCCCAAAATAGTAGGCTCCAGGTAATGAATCCAAAAGCCTCCTTAGGGATGCAGGTCTGTTCTGGGTAACTATATTCACTGATATCCTCATCGTATTCCATTCTGCACTAACTCAAAAGAGGAAAACAAATTAGTACTCATTCCAAGCAAAAGCGTCAAATTGATATTCAAGACGTATCAAATAATGCCTTTAAAACCGTAATAATGGCATGCAAATTTCTACATGCAATGAAACATAGCAAAGTGCTGGAAATTTTACAGGAGGAGAAACAGGCAATTTACCCTTCAAAGCTGCTGGCTTGATGTCAACCATCCATGAAACATAAGGAATAGATACACGGGGTAGCTGAATCAAAACTGTGCTAGAATCCTTTCCCACTGCTAAAATCAATCCATCCCGCACAGCAGAATTCAAATCGGCTACGGTGACAATGGCAGAAGGGCCATGAATTGAGATAAGGCCCTTCATGGATGCATAAACCTCTTGTACAATAGGTACATCAGAACCCCCTGCTCCCACACCAGTAGTACCCACCCCAAGGTCAAAAAATTTGAAACGACGCTCACTGCACACAGTTTGAGGCATCCCAAGCATGACAGCAGCCTGTTCACAGGGACAATGAGATCCCCCACTGACCACCACATATGCTTTTCGACTGGGTGTATTGCGGTAGCGGATAATCAAAGGAGCCAAATCAGCAACCTCCGAAAGTGTGTGTGCATAAAAAAGCACATCAATTTGCTGCGGATACATTCTAGCCCATTGAGTTACATAACCCCTAGACATGTATTGCCACCATTGTTTGTCTCTCACTTCAATTACATCCTTGAATATCACAGTTGTCTCAGAGACGTATGCCAGCCTATGTTCACTGTCAGCCCATGTTTCTTTATCGTTGGGTTCAATAGGCAAAACAAATGAACCTCCACCTCTGTACTTCTGCACTTGATAGCTGCCCAATGACAACAAAATGTCAACAAGATATGAAACAACACGACTTACCAAATAAAAATGACTTAAATCCTAGCAGAGAGCTCAAATCCAATTGCCATACTTGACCAGAATGCAAATTTACACAGAAGAATAAAACCAGCAACTCATCAAGAATATGATCAGTGCAAGATTGGATGTATGGCCATACACAAGCACTTGTTATGGTGGGAAAGGAAGGTTACACAGAAAGAAGTCCATATTGAAGGTAGGGTCGAACACAAAGATTAACAGATGGACCTTAAATTGGCTGCAAGCTTCTCTAGCTAAGTAATAGGGTGAAATAAAGTTGTCCAGATCTAAATTGCAGACTACAGAGCAGAAATATAAGCAGATGGAAAGAACGTAATCCAAAAAGTTTCATAATGGTGCTCCGCACGATTAAAAAAAGCAAGCATACTCCAGGAAGATAGATCAATCTGAAAACACGGATTCTCAGTCATAGCCTTCTGGTATTTGCAGCCTCTATCTCATCAGAGAATTTGTTTGGAGAAGCTCCAATCTGTAAATAGGTTTTGATTATTGGGAAACCTACAGGATGGATGGGAATGTGTGGTACACGGTGAGATTTATATTACCTGACAGGGTTTCATTCCTGTTGTAAGTGTGGTCTCGCCCACCGGAACCCTGATGAAGTCTGATGCAAAAGGGGGAAAAGGTGATCCAGCTGGGGAGTAACCTGACCGAAATCCAAACTCAAGAAAAAAAAACAGGGAAGATAAGGCTCATTTCACTTAATGGCCTGAATAGTTCCAGCGACTAGATAGTATGAAATTAATGCATTTCAATAATACGTCTCCATACTAGAGGTTGGGTATACATTGATAACAAGAGCGCTATGGCATTTGTTTCGGAAACAAAATTTCTAATGACATCTCATAATTGAACGCCATGGAGGGAGACATCTTGATCTTCAACTGAGGCAGATGTGAAACTGAATTATGAAAGGCAGACACACAAGAAATGCTGAAATTGACATCAATTGTTTCCCAAGGTTGATTGCAAAATAAGGCTTTTGTAAATCATTTGCTTAAATTGCTGAGAAAAACAATTAAAAGATAATGGTGGATGCTATCTAATCTTTCTGAACTAAAATCAACATTGTGACCATTGTTAGAAAGGGGTGAGAAAATAAGCGTGTGTTAACATATTTGCAGATTCTGCGGATTCTTACCAGAGACACCGAAATCAAGTAAATGATATGAAAATTAGTATGGCAAGTGAGGTAAGAGAAGGAGAAGGAAATAAAGACCTGAGATGAAGATCTTCCCCCGTGGCAAAGGTGAAAGGATTCTCAATGAAGAGAGTCTTAACAAGTTGAGTAGAGAGAAACCAGGCGCTGGAGAGGAAATCCACTTGAAAAACACGGTCTGCAATGATGTCGTAAGCGGGATCAGGCAAGTAGATTCCCGCTTCTTTGGCGCCGAACTTGCGGTAACTGGGGAAGCTGAAATCTTTTTGACGAAAGGGAAGGATGCGGCCAATGCTGCCGAGAACAGAGTTGCGATATTTGTCCGTCCCGGCGGCGTGCGCAAAGATCTCAAGCACTCGGCGCCCGGGAATCATGTCGTCGTCCACAATGTAAACGTAATCCGCCCCCTCCGCCTGCAATGCAAGCTGGAAGCGGCCAAAGTACTTGAAGTCGAAGGTGGAGGCGACGAAGAAGATTCTGGAATTGTTGTAGGAGTCGACAATGGCGCGAAGTGAGGCCTCGTTGGGGCTGCCTAGCGCCATCACCCACACGCTGTGGAATGGCAGCGTCTGCCGAAGCAACGCCTCCAACTGCGCGCACAGCGTCTTCCTCTTGAAGTGGTTCAGAATCACCGTCACCTTCGCTTGCCGCGTGTTCGACGGCATCCGCAGCAGCTCGCGCAGCGTCTCGCAGCCCTGCGTGCGCTGCTGGAAGCGCAGAATCTCTGTGTACAGCTCCTGCTTCATGCGCCTCATCTTCAAATCATTCGACTTCTTCTGCTCGAAGCTTATCTCTTCGAATTCGCACACGTCCTGCGGGGAGAGGACATTGAGATTGCTGCTGCTCACCTCCTCCAGCAGCATGGACCCGTGGTTGCGGTTGCGCTTGACTGCATTGAGCTCCTGGTTGAGGTTGAGGTTGCTTTTGGTGGCTCGGACAATGCCCCTCCATGTGTCCTGCGCTATGTGAAACGGCCACGGGGTATGCTGGTCAGGACTCACATGATTCGGACTCAGATCCACGGTAGACATCATGAGCAGCAGCACGAGGGTCCCGTACGCTGCCACCACCAGCTGCATCATGAACAGCCATGCCATTCCACACCGCATCCTGCTGCTGCTGCTGTTGTTCCTTCTCTTCAAATCTCTGGCTATGTTTTCGGAGCTGCCATTGCCATTGCCATTCCCAATCCCATTCCCATCCCCATTCCCATTCCCAGCCATGTAGTAATGTTGGTATGGAGTGAGGCAGAATTCTCCGGAGCAGAGCAAGAACAATAAGAGGTGACAAGAGTGGAGAAAGGAAACAGAGGAAGAACCATCAAACAGAAACAAACAAAGAATCGTGCAGGGTCATGTTTGTAAAGCCTCCAACTCGGACAAATATCGATGCACCTCCCTCCCTTTTTATACAGCTGTATAAATTATTAAATGCGGGCCTTAACCCTTTTCCCCGTCGTTCCAAGGTGCGCCTGCCCGGTGTAGCCTATTCATTTCTTTTACAATATTAAACCCTTTCTTAGTCGTCTTCTCGCATATTGTTTTACAATAAAAAAATAGCACTTCCATTTAATGCAAGGTTGTTTTTATATTCCATAAGAACGAGTGAAGAACATGGGTAACGGTACACCTTCACTACGTTTACTATTTAGACATACAAAGTGGTTTTACATCAATAATCTTTCATAAGCAACTCGAGATTGGCGAGGTATGGAAGGATATGATTTATTTCCATTTTTATTAGCATTATTATATTCCCTTAATATTAATACTAATAAACATTATGGAAATGTCAAAGGGGATTTGCTGAAAAAGTTAAATTGGTGGGAGAGAAACAATAGGAGGAAAACATGGATGAAAAATAAGGGATTTGACGGCAGAGAAGTGCAAGGGCAAGGAAAGTGGAATGGGTAACCAATGCGAAACTTCACCCAAGGGCAACAAACTGTTCTAATTTTTTCCATCAATAAATTGAACACATTTTCACACTTGTTAGTCCACACAAATTTCTTGTCATTTTTCTGCAAAGAGGTTATAGGTCAAGCCACTCTAGAGAAATCTTTCACGATTTTTTGTAATAATCAATCAACCCCATGAAGCTTCTAACTTCATGTGCATTCTTAGGTGTTGATCATTCAATTATGACTTTGATTTTCGATTGGTCAATTGAAATCCCATCTATTTTTATTATGTTCCTAAGGTATTGCATTTTGTTATGATAAAATGAACACTCCAAAATCTTACTATACAGTTTTCTTTTTTTAAGCACATCTAATACTATTCTCAAGTGTTTGTTGTGCTCTTCTACATTCTTAGAATAAATCAGAATGTCATCTAATACAATCTAGCAAAAATTTATCTAGATATTCCTGAAAAAATATTATTCATTAAGTTCATGAAGGCAGTTGGTGCATTAGTGAGTCCAAAAGGTAATGTTATAAACTCATAATGCCTATAACTTGTTTTGAACGATTGTCTTATGAATGTCTTCATCTTATATCCTTAGTTTATGATAACCTAGATCGATAAATCAATCTTTGAATAAATAGATGCATCTTGGATGTGATCACTAAGGTCATCAATCCTTGGTAAATGATTTTTATTCTTAACTATAGCCTTGTTAAGCATGCGATAATCAATGCATAGTCTTAACATGTCATCCTTCTTCTTAACGAAGATGACCAGTGCTCCCTAAGGAGACACATTCAGTCGAATTATACCCTTAGACAATAGTTCATGAAGTTGTGCTTTTAATTTTACTAACTCTATTGTTGTTATTTTGTATGGTGCTTTGGATATTGGTTCAGTTCTACGTTTGATATCAATGATAAAATCAAACTCACATTTAGGAGAAAGTCCAGGTAATTCCTCCAAAAATACATCCATCTACTCTTGTAACAACAAATCACTATCCAAGGAAGTCTTACCTTCCTCACTAAAATCAAAAAATATTTATTGCATATAACATGCAATCCTTATTTCTTGTTTTCTTAAGTTGTATAACAGAAATCTACTTTTCTTCAAAATTCTTTTTTATGCCCATTATGTTAGTCATTTTCTTCATATCATCTAAGAATTTAATTTGTTTTTTGAAATAGTCTACATTTTATTTATGTTGGGATAGCCAATTTACAATAATAATAATATCATAGGACCCTAGAGGAACTACGTATAGGTCTATTTCTATGGTGAAGTTAGGTAATTCCAATGTTGCGTCAAACAAAAATTGGTATACAATTTGAACAACATTATTCCCATATTATGTAGTCCATGTATTTTTCATATAACCAGATTTCTTATTTAGTTTTAACTAATTTACAAGAAATTAAACACTTGGTTGCACCAATGTCAAATAAAACAGTAACATGAAGTCCATACAACTTACTTGACACTCCAATGGGAGTATCTTATTTCTCAGCTTAGTGGTTAGCAATTGTAGCATATATCTTTTGCTACTGATTATTTCCCTAATTTTAATGGGGATAGTTGTTAGCATAGTGGTCACCATCACATTTGAAACATCCTAAAAAAGGTCCCTTTTTCAACTTTGTTATCATTTGTTGCAACACTATTCTACCCATTTTTGTTGCATTTGCAATAGGTTTGGTTACTATATTATTTCTGGCATTTTTTACTTTATTGCCTACATTTTTCCACCATGTTTTTCTAGGAGCTAATGGTGAAGGTGAGTTGAATCTCTTCTTTCACCTTTTGTCCTTATAAGTAGAAATTGCTTGCAATTTGTGCTCTTTCCTAATGGTTTTCTCAAATATAGCTTCTACAGTCAAATCCCCATGTACATCTACTTTTCCTCCAATTATTATTTTCAATCCCATAATAAACTTATGCATTCTGAATTTTTCATGCTTATGATACTGTGGTACATACTTCAACAAATTAGTGAACGTTCCCAGTATTTAGTCACAACCAGTTTACCTTGAGTTCAGTTTTGAAACTCTGACATTTTCTGGTCAAAGTATAGTTGTGGTAACCAACATTGGCAGAAGTATAATTTAAATTGTTCCCAAGTGATACTATTTGAATCAAATCCTAACTCTATCTTGTGGTTTTCCCACCACGAAGATGTTTCATTGGAGAGCTAAAATGCACCCCAAATTACCTTGGTTTCTTCCAAAAAGTTTTTAATTTCAAAATATTTTTCCAATTTGCTCAACTAGTTCTCAGCTCCATCTCCTAAGGTTATTCCATCCAACTTAGGTGGATTGGTCTACTTGATATCTCTTGACAGTTCAACTGTCAAATGAGCTCTTTTGTTTCCTAGTTGATTTCCAACATTAGGTTGTTCTTCCTCATTTGTTATAGGTTGTTCAACCTCAGGTTATTCTTCTTCATTCTCACCCATAACCTGTTTCTCCAAGGCAACTACATGGTTTTGAGTTTTGTGAAGGACTGTAAGGATTTCATCTATCTTTTTGGTTGTTATATTTTTAGCCTCATTATTTTCCCTTATCCTAACCATCGTATTTTGTTAAACAATAATAAGATGTCCTATTAGTGTATGAACCCATTAAGTCCAAGACTTGATAACCTTTAGCTCTAATATCAAAATGTAACACTCAAGTTATTAATAATCCAAATTATGGGATTTACAAAAAACCTTAATAAAAATTAATGCCTTCAATGATTTTCAGGTTGCAACAATTAAAATCTATCATAATTAACTGTTTACAATCCATCTGATAAAAAATGATAACCATGTACAAATGTAAGGTTCAATTATATCTACTTGATCCCCTTAATTCACTCTAACAAAGTGTATATAACTTGTATACTTTTGGTTAAACCTTTTTAACAGGTCTTGCGAACTATGTGTAACTCCTAAGTGTCAACCTAGAAATCAGACAAGTTGTAATCCATCCGGTGTCTGGCACAACAAGTTAAGGGTATGGTGAACAGACAATGTATTCAACTAGTTACACTACTTGGCCAAGTTTTCAAGCATTACTTTGCAAGCTTAGTTTCGTGATTGCACACAAGTCATCAAAACTTGTATCTGTCACCACAAAACCATCTCTACACAATTATTTGGATCTCATTCCATTTTTTAAGAATTAGGTTCAGTTTTAAAGAAGTAGGAATCGTGACTCATCCTTTGTATCGAAATGATCCTATCAGTCCCATCTTAAGATCCATATGTGAAAGATAGTGACCACGTAATGAATTTCGTCATTACATACTCGTTATCCTTCCTGTAGCCATCCTAAGATGGAACAATTAGAATTCTGTCGAAAAGAACAATGATTCAAGATATCTACACGTCATTTACAATTTAGTTATATTTACAAGATAAGTGAATAAGTTCATTTTTACGATACATTATTTTGTATCGTAACATGTTATCCGTTTCACGATAAAGGATTATAGTAATTCATTGGTTTACTAACTTTAATAAGTACCTCTTATCGTACTGTCGTAACATTGTGTTTTCATTTAATATAGGTTTATTTAACCATGTTTTACATTTAAATGTTTCTATCACTTCTTATTTAGTATTGGTCTTAATCTTATAAGTACGTCATTTAATCTTTCATAGTATGTATCATCTCATTTTATCATCTTTTTATATGAATTGTACCATTTATTTGATAAGGTACAATATTAATATAACATAGTTTACGATGTATTGTTTTCATAACGTACTATGTTTGTTAATGACACCTTTGTTCGTCCATAATGAAATGATAAGATCAGTTATGATTACTTATCAAATATCAATAACACATATTTATACACTGTTGTTGAAACAACACTTAAACACTTTCATTTTAATAAAGTACAATAAGGATATAAACATTGTTTCCATTGTACTACTTTCCATATCATGCTATGTTTGTCAATCATCATATTGGTTCATCCAAAATGAATCAATAAACCAAATATAGTTTCATAACATAATATCAACTAATTTAATTCATACTCTGCTATAAAACAACATTAGAAACACCTTTATATCTCACAAAACGTGATATGAAACAACAAATATTTTTATTTAAACTTAATAAGCATAAATCCTTATTTCTCGAAATAATGACATACATTTAATCATGATAGAACAATAGGCGAAATACCTTAAAATCACGTCACGAAAATAATACTTTGGCATTACAATTAAATACAATAATCCTTATCATATTTTTAAACAATATAAATGAAAAAATCATGCATATATAATCCAGTTATTCACTTCATAAAAGTCACTCCGTCTTGCACACTATAGGAGAGAGAAATGTATACATAGTTAGTTCTAGGCACTAACATGAGTTATCCAACTCATATTCTTGTTCTATTTAATTGAAATAGAAGAATATTTTAAGATCAACTTAATTGGTCGTTAATAAACTTTTAGTTTATTAATTATATTAGCTACGACATGTTCAAAAGAATTGTCATTTCATAAGAATGTCATGGTTTCCAACATCACATGTATCTAACCGAAATCATAACCTTTAAGTAATAAAGGTAACATACTGTTGTGAATATTTATTACCATATTCAAGAATAAGATTTATATTTATAGCTATCAAAACCATTCAAACAATCCGCAAGAACAATATCAACAAAGTATCTTTAAGATAAATATAATCGTCTTGTTCAACAAAGAGATAGAATAATCTAACTCACTATTTATTTCAGTCAAAGGTTAATACCAAATATGCACATCCATTCCTTTCCATAAACTCTATTTTCAAACTGATTAACAAGGAAATTGTAACACCTGTAACATGGTTGATATCTATGAGGGCTTCTATTTATGAAGTTGCAAACGTTGATATGTGATTCTTGTCTGAAGACAATGTACTCTTGTGAATTTAGAAATCACGTTTGTTGTAGATAATATATTATCTGTTGGAATAAATACCATTCTACCATGTTTATGCTGAATTAAGAATAAAGTAATTCATCTCTTCTTATGCTGAATAATTCACTACTTGGGAAAACAAGAAATTTATTCAATTTAAACTAGTTCATAGTTTTGTTGCACTCGAAATTATGCTGCAATTTTCTTAACCTTTGTTGCAGGATAATGATACCTTGGATCAATTTCAGTGATCCAAGACATGCTTTCAATTTCATGACATTATGGTCATCTTGACTGAGCTAGATAGATCATGAGATCTCTGAACTCTGGCTGTCTTGGAATCTCAGATGAGCTCTATTGCTCCCTACTTCGTATGTAATCTTTGGACGACATTTTGATCCTTCATTTGGTAGGTTTTATGATACAATTCTTGCTATTGTTAAAGGAACCTAATTGATCTATGTTCCTAAGATGGTAATCCTATCATAAGTTGTAATATATCCTAAGTTGTTAGGTTCTTTGATTAATAAGGCTTGTTTATTTAAAAGGAAAACCTAAGACTAAATTATTAAACATTAACCTAAGGACCTAAGTTAGTTCCTAAACTAATGTTTGAACCTAACCTAAAGTTGGGCTAACCTAAAGGGGACAGATGGGACAACATGCTAAGGATGGTTGGTGACACCAACCTCAAGGTATTTATGATGATTTAGTGGGCATTAAAACTTTTGTTTAAGCCAAATTTGGCAAATGTATGGAAGGAAAGGAGAGGTTGAGTTGTCACCTCTGCTAAAATGTTAGTTGCATGAAATTTTAAATTTAGTGGAGGCCAAATGCAAGTTGGCGGCGGTGGGAGAAGTGGAAGGACTGTCAGTCCTCTTTAACATTTAATGTTTTGGTAATGGTGAAAAACTGCCTAGGAAGAAGGGAAGTTGGAAGAAATTATGGTTTTAGTTTTCACATTGCTCATTTGGTTTTTGAGAGCTTCAGCTCTGCATGCAGATTTTCTCTTTGAACCCTTAGTTTAAATCCTTGCATGTTTATTTTTCCTTGCATGGTGGTGATAGTGATGAAAATATGAATGTGAAGCTATAAGAGGAAGGAGAAGAAGGTTTTGAGGAGTTTTGTTGGCGTTTTCATGGAAAGGATTAGCTATCAAAGCTCTGCTTGAATTTTTTCAGCGAGAAAGTGAAGGCAAGAGCTCTATCAGGCATGACAGGCCCTATCCATTAAGTCTTCTACTTTTATTTAAATGCTTCATAAAAAAAAATCTTCTCTATTTTGAAACCTTTTGATTATTCTTTCTTCAATGGTGTTTGTTTCATTTTTATGGATGCAAACCGGTTCTTCATTGTTATATGGAAGATGAAATCTAGAAGTGTTGATTTATAGTTGTTATGCTAACTTTTTTGCAATCGAAACTTCTTGTTACTAAAATGGGTCTGCATTTGTTCTTTGATTGATTGAAATATTATGAGGAGGTTGTAAATGCTTTATTAGTAGCATGGTTTTGTTAAAATATGTAGATTTTAACTTGTGTACCCTCTTTACTGTTGTCATTGGCATTACACCATTGTTTTAGATTCAACATGTGTTCATCATTTTGGTATGGTTGTTTGATGATGGTAGTAGTAACCCATTATTTTAATTCACTTGTTTTGATATTGTATTTTGTCTTGGGTATACAGTCGTATAGATATGGGGTTTACTTATGATTTGGTTCTTTCCCCAAATAGGAACTATTGGAATCTATGTGTTCTTTCTTACAACTCTCTGCAATTACCATTCAGGTTAGGAGTAAATGAATGCCCATCTTGAGCTTGAAGGCACAATATCTTTGCTCCTTTGTTGATTTTTGTATGAATGGAAGTTGTTGTCTATGAAAGTTGAACATGAAGATATGATTGAAAATGGTTAACTTTTGTTCTATTGAATTTACTTCGTATCTTTGTATTTTTATAACCCACTTTGGCCTTTTGGGTTTATTTTAGACCTTTTGATCTGAGAAAGTTTTCCGATGGTTGGCTTTTGTTAATAGGATGTTACTCAATTAATTTATCTACCTCCTTGTCTGACGGTTGTTAGTTAGATTGGAGAATATTTTTTTTCTTGGTCTGGTTTGTCCTCTTTTCCTTTCGACACTGAGATTTCTAGGAATTTAATCGATTCATTTATCAATTGGTAGAATCTTGTTTTGGGATTTTATCTTTCTTGAAGATAGGACAAATAACCTGCTGGATGTTTTAATTTCCGTTCTTTGACTGGTTTGTTAAATATTACCAAATTCTGGGCTATGTTGTTACCTCAGTTAAGATCTTGTTGATCTTAAGTGGGTTTCCCATGATTGATTAAGCATTTGATGTACATTACTCTTAGGGAAGTCTATTCTGTATCATTTCATCTGTCTTTACTTAAAGTGGTTGATTAGCTTGTGAATTAGGATATGTTTGTGGCTTCCTCCTTGACGTGCTGTAATGTCTAATTAGATTTTTATAGAGGGAAGATTGACAACTTTATTGATGCTCTTCATGAGTTGTTCCAACACTAGGGTTTGGGAAAACTAGATCTGTATGATGTATATATGATTTCCTTTCTCTGTGTAGCCAAATTAAGAACAAACCAGATATGCTGCAAATATTATGAACTCCAAAAGAAAATAGATCTCCTTCTTTGTTATCAAATAATGAATTACAATGTTTCCTAAATAGGAAAACAACTCCCAACTCGAGTTGCCAAGTAAACTCTAGCTAACTCTGACTAAATCTACTCTAGGTGGCGGAAATTACTATTTTTAGCAGTTTACTAGAACCTGCTATTCTTAGTAAGTTCGCATGCTTATTCCTATGGGCACAGAAATTGCCATGCATCTTCTACATCCCTAAATTAGAGGAATTGCCAACTTTCTAACTCATAATGCAATTAATAGACTAAAATTAACTAATGCTCAAAAATAGGAAAAAACCGAACTATAACTTAAATCCTAATTTTCGGCCTCAAGATGGCGGATTTAGGGCCCGAAAATGTGTCAAAAACTTGCCCCAACTAGTAGGGCTGGTTTCCGCTGTGTTCGTCTCATCGAAACACGTGGTTTCAAAAAAAAAAATGGACTCAAACGGACACCCGGAACTCAAGTTATGACCTTGTCAAGTTCCTGCTAATTCTGGCGCATCATTCTCCCCTGCTTGAAAAAAACGCAGCTCCTGCAAGTTGTCTTCTTCAAACTGCTTCCATTTATCTGCATCCAACTTCTGAATCTCCCACTCTGTGACCCAAGTATTGTCCTCTTGTTCCAGTCCTTTCCAGTGTACCAAATATTTGTTGTATTTCCCATTTCGTGTGTCCATTGTTTTCTTATCTAGAATCTGATCCACTTCTTCTTTCTTCTTCACCAGAACCTGTTGCCTCCAATCTACTACTTCATCAATAGAATCCCCTTCTGCACCATCCCCATGAAAAGAATACAAATCTGAAACATTAAACACTGGAGAAATATCAAAATTCCCTGGCAATTCTACCTCATAAGCATTATCGTTTATTTTTTTCACGATTTTGCAGGGACCAATCTTCTTGTACTTCAGCTTGTTATAGGTTCCTCTTGGAAACCTTTCCTTCCGCAGATATACCATAACCAACTCACCAATTGTAAATACCTTTCTCCGTCTGTGCACATCTGCTATTTCTTTATACTTATCATTACTATTCTGCAGCTTCTTCCGCACTTCTTCCTGCAATTGTTGTATATGTTCGGCAAATGCTTCTGCATCATCACTGACTCTGCCATCAACTGGTAGTTGCACCAAATCTAACACCCCATTTGGATTACTCCCATACACAATTGAAAATGGAGACTTTCCCGTGGATCTGTTTATGGAACTGTTATATGCAAACTCAGCTTGTGGTAATGCTAAGTCCCATTGTTTCGGCTTTTCCCCAACAATGCACCTTAACAGGTTTCCCAAACTCCTATTTACCACCTCTGTTTTCCCATCAGTCTGCGGATGATAGGCACTACTGAACTGTAGTTGAGTTCCAAATTTCTTCCATAAAGTCTGCCAGAAGTGACTTAAGAACCTGGTGTCCCTATCTGAAGTAATAGTTTTTGGAACACCATGCAAATGAACAACTTCTCTAAAAAACAAATCTGCTACGCCTGTTGCATCACTTGTTTTCTTGCAGGCAATAAAATGAACCATCTTAGAAAACCTATCAACAACCACAAAAATTGAGTCATTACCTCGTTGTGTTTTTGGTAATCCCAAAACAAAGTCCATACTCAGATCTGTCCACGACCCTTTAGGAACAGGCAATGGCATATACAACCCTGTATTCTGTGCATGGCCTTTTGAGACTTGGCAAATTCGACATCTTTCCACATATCTTACCACATCTCTTTTCAACTTTGGCCAATAGTATTTGTCTGCTACCAAGGCTATCGTCTTATCTTTACCAAAATGCCCAGCCAACCCTCCGCTATGCAACTCTTTCACTATATTCTCTCTCATAGACCCAACTGGAATACATAGTTGGCGTCCCTTGAATAGGTAGCCATCCTGTAAAATATACTCATCCAGGACATCTCCTGCATTGTCTGACAATGGACTAATTAGTCTTTCAACAATATCCTTGAAATCAGAATCAGAAGAATACAAACCCTTTATTGCTTCAAAACCCACCACCTCATTTTCCATAGTGGTAAACAAAGTCACACGCCTACTCAATGCATCTGCAACTTGATTCTGTTTTCCAGATTTATGTTTTAGAGAAAAAGTATATCCCTACAAAAATGATACCCACTTTGCATGCCTACTATTCAACTTCTTTTGGGTATTCACATACTTCAGGGCTATGTGGTCTGTAAATAACACAAACTCCTTAGGCACTAAGTAATGCCTCCAATGCCTTAATGCTTGTACAATTGCATAAAATTCCACATCATAAGTAGAGTAGTTCTTTCTTACCTCATTCAGTTTCTCACTAAAGAAAGCTACTGGCTTTCCTCCTTGACTTAGAACAGCCCCAATACCCACATGTGAGGCGTCACAATCAACCTCAAACACTTTATCAAAATCTGGTAGTGCCAAAATGGGTGCCTCTGTCACCTTCTTCTTCAAGAATTGAAAACTATCCTCAGCTGCCTTTGTCCACAAAAACTCCCTTCCTTTTGTGCAATCTGTTATAGGAGCTACAATACTGCTGAAATTTTTAATAAATTTTCTGTAAAATGTTGCTAGACCATGAAAGCTCCTTACCTCTGTTATACTCCGTGGAGTAGGCCATTCAATAATTGCCTTTATCTTTTCTGAGTCCATCTGTACCCCATCTGCTGAAATAATAAAGCCCAAGAATACCAAACTCTCTTGCATGAATGTGCACTTCTTCATATTTGCATAGAGTTTCTCTTTCCTTAACACTTCAAATACCAACCTTAGATGCCTCAAATGTTCTTCTTTAGTTTTACTAAAGATCAAGATATCATCAAAATAAACCACAACAAACTTACCATTATACTCCCGTAGCACGGTGTTCATCAATCTCATAAAAGTACTAGGTGCATTGGATAACCCGAATGGCATCACCAACCACTCATATAATCCATTTCCGTCTTGAATGTTGTTTTCCACTCATCTCCTTCTCTGATCCGAATCTGATGATAACCACTTCGAAGATCAATCTTGGTGAAATACTTAGATCCAGCAAGCACATCCATCATATCATCAAGGCGAGGTATTGGGAACCGATACTTGATTGTAATTTTATTGATCGCTCTGCTATCCGTGCACATTCTCCATGTTCCATCCTTCTTTGGTGTTAATAAAGCTGGTGTTGCACATGGACTCATGCTCTCCCTTATGACCCCCTTTCGCACGAGCTCTGCCACTTGCCTATTCAACTCTGCATGCAATGTCGGGCTCATCCTATAAGCCGCTTGATTTGGGAGTGAAGACCCTGGAATCAAATCAATGTGGTGTTGAATATCTCTTTTGGGTGGTAATCCATCTGGTAGCTCATCAGGAATAACATCCGAAAATTCTTCTATTAATTCTGATGTTTCTATTGGTATTTGAGCACTTACAAGTTCATCCTTATTTGCAACTAGTGCATAACAAAAACCGGTTGCCTTTGCCTCCTTCACAAATTCCTTTGCAGAAAGCATATTTTCAGCCTTCCCCTCTTCTTTAAGAGGTAGCAAAACTATTTTTGTGCCATCCTTCCAGAAAGTATAAGTATTCTTTCCCCCATCATGAATAACTTTTCTATCAAATTGCCATGGTCTTCCTAGCAGCATATGACATGCATCCATAGGGATAACATCACACCAAATCTCATCCTTATAACTGTTCCCAATAGAAAAGCTTATTAAACATCTCTTATCAACAGTAACTTCATTACCCTTCTTAAACCATGCAATACGATAAGGGTTAGGATTCTTCTCACAATGCAGACCCAATTTATCGACCATCTCATTTGAAACCATGTTCTCACAACTACCACCATCAATAATAACATTACATACCTTTCCTCCTGAAGTGCATCTTGTTCTGAAAATATTTGTATGCAGCCATGCATCCCCCTTGACCTCCTTTCTTGGAGCAATCATCGTCCTCTTGATCATCAGAGTTTCTCCAACATCTGGTGGGATTTCCAGGTCCTGTTCATCTTCTACTTGCTCAGCTTCAACAAGATTTACTCTTGGAGCATCTCCTTGCCTTTTGTCATGTGTATAAGTATGTGGGCATTCAAAAGCTCGATGCCCTTCTTCACCACATCTGTAACAAACAAATGGTCTTCGTGGAGCCTCCCATCCTCTATCGCCAGCATATCCTCTGCCCCTAGGAAATCCTCTGCCTCTTTGTTGATTCTGGAAATCTTGTCTCGTATCCTCTTGCTTTTCCAATCCACGAGATGATTCTCCCCTACCTTGGCTGAAACCAGCTCGTCCCCGAAAGGAAGTTGAGGCCCCCCTATTCATTCCAGGTGATCTCCTAAAACTTTGACGATTTTGTTTTTCCTCAGCCTTTAAGGCTAATTGATAGGCATCCTCCATGCTTTTAATCCTATGCATACTTATCTCATCTTGAATAGAAAATTTTAATCCATTAACATACCTTGCAGCCATTTGTTCCTCAGTTTCTTCATGCTCTACATGAATGGACAACTTATAGAACTCATCTGTGTATTCTTGCACTGTTTGTAAGTTCTGTCTGAGATTCTGAAACCTCCTGTAAAGGGTTTGTGCATAATCCACAGGGAGAAATTTATCTTTCAGCTTCTTCTCCATCTTACTCCACGTCCTAATTCTTTCTTTCCCCTTTCTTGACCACTCTTTCTGTAGGTGATCCCACCATAACATAGCATGACCTTTCAATTTCGTGCATGCAAATTTTACCTTCTTTTCTTCTGACATAGTCTTCCACTCAAAAAAATTTCCCATGCTAGTCAACCAGTCTATTAGCTCCTCTGGTTTTAGACTACCACCATACTCTGAAACATCAACTCTTATCCCATCATTCTTTCCTTCTAATGCTCGAAGCATCCTTTCTTCAAAAGCTAATGGTGGTGCTTGCGTTTCCTCCTCTTCACAAACTTCTTCTTCATCTGTGTCATCTCCACCTTGATTTCCTCTCTGGGTTATCATTGCAGCAAGCGCAACAACTTGTCTCTGTAGATCTTGCATATTTCTATTCATCTGTGCAATACCACCTCCTCTTCCTCTTCCTCTTCCTGCCATTTTTTAAAAAAAAAAAATACTTCGAACCAGCTCTGATACCAGATAATGTAGCCAAATTAAGAACAAACCAGATATACTGCAAATATTATGAACTCCAAAAGAAAATAGATCTCCTTCTTTGTTATCAAATAATGAATTACAATGTTTCCTAAATAGGAAAACAACTCCCAACTCGAGTTGCCAAGTAAACTCTAGCTAACTCTGACTAAATCTACTCTAGGTGGCGGAAATTACTATTTTTAGCAGTTTACTAGAACCTGCTATTCTTAGTAAGTTTGCATGCTTATTCCTACGGGCACAGAAATTTCCACGCATCTTCTACATCCCTAAATTAGAGGAATTGCCAACTTTCTAACTCATAATGCAATTAATAGACTAAAATTAACTAATGCTCAAAAATAGGAAAAAACCGAACTATAACTTAAATCCTAATTTTTGGCCTCAAGATGGCGGATTTAGGGCCCGAAAACGTGTCGAAAACTTGCCCCAACTGGTAGGGCTGGTTTCCGCTGCGTTCGTCTCATCGAAACACGTGGTTTCAAAAAAAAAAACGGACTCAAACGGACACCCGGAACTCAAGTTATGACCTTGTCAAGTTCCTACTAATGAGAGGTGAATTATCCAAAAGTTAGTTCGTGCTTTCTTATTCGTGAATTATTGAACCTTCAGTTGTTGATATCTCAAAGATTGCTTGATGTTATTATGTCTAGTTCGTTCGAGTTTGGGATTAATATGAATGTAGAACTGTGGAAACTTGAATCCGTGAGTTGATTGGGTTGTTTCTATTGATTATGTCTTCCTTATTTGGAGTATTGAAACATACGCTTAATCAATCTAATTTAGATTCTTGTTGAGCTTGCTATAGTTGTGATTTTTAGATGGAATATAATTCTATTTTTTTATGTTTATTCATTCATGTATTGATCTAGAAGTTCACTTGAAATAGCACAACAATATTCATATTTTAAAAGTAGATTTGTATATCTAGTAGTACTTATAGAAAAGTTAGGATTAACTATGATGATTAATCAATCTTTATTTAATCCTTACATATTACAACTTTAAGCTTTTCTCTCCTTCTTGGTTGTAATATTTTAGGGAAAATTCTTTTGATTATCTTGTTTGTGTTTTGGAACTGTTTCATAAACAACAGGATTCTTTTTATGTAATAGTTATATAAAAGCACAACGTTTTAATGTTAGTGTTTATCATGCTCAGTTCATTGAACCGAATTGTGATAACAATTTTGCAGATGGATTTCGTAAAAGATGAAAGGAGAAAGACATATAGAAAGTTACATCTATTTTAATAAAAGAAATTTTCTCTTTATTATGATGATTATGTGGCGTCATTACCTGAGATGTTTTTTTGTTGGAAAAGGAAGATGTAATAAAACTAGTTTTATATTGTTGTTATGCCACTTTGTAGTCTCTGAAATACTTATGTAATCAGTGGACGGATCACTCCTTTTTGATGAATAAATGGTTTGATGATTGTTGAAAACTACTTTATTGTATTACCTTTTTTGGCATAAAATGGGATGTATTATTAAGTAATATCCTAAATATAGAAGTGTAGTTTATATACTTAAGTGTTATGGGATTCAGTTTGAGGATCTGAAATATTAGTTGGTTTATCTTCACATAAAAGAGATGCAAGTACTAAGTTGGCACTCTTAAATAGATCCTTAAAACAATAGAAAGTAATTATGATTGAATTATCTATATATGTGTGTATGAATTATTGGATGTATTAAAACATATGTTACTTGTTTACATAATTGGACAATAGTCCTTGATTTAGGAAAAAGGATATTTTCCTTGAAATCAATCATAGAAGTTTATCTAAAGATCTTGTTAAAGTGTTATGAATATAATAAGTGAATGGTTGAATGTGCTCTTCCTTAGACAAATTTCTTTAATCAAATAAGGAATGCTTAAAAAGGAATTAAATGGGATTTATACTTCATCTTCATGAAGTCTAAAATAAAGGTTTTTAATAAACTTGTTTCAGGTAAGGTTGAAATAATAAAGGACCTAATGAACTCCCTTCCATAACATTAAGATCAATTATGTCATCATATGATACAAGTTGTTTCATTTAAAGACAAACTTAAACGTGTGATTGGAATGGTTAGGAAACAAATTTTACCTGCATACCTACCTCATATGTAGTTTCAAATTGAAACCTAATAGGTTAAATGATGCTATTCGAAACCTAATAGGTTAAATGAAAATGGTTAACTTATTTTTTGTTGCATTTACTTCGTATATTTGTATTTTTATAACCCAATTTGGGCTTTTCGGTTTCTTTCAAATCTTTTGATCTGAGAAATTTTTCTGATGGTTGACACTTGTTGAGCTCTTATTAATGGGAGGAACCTCAATTGATTTATCTACCTCCTTGTCTGACAATTGTTAGTTTGATTGGAGATTAGTTCTGATCTTGGTCTGGTTTTTTCTCTTTTCCTTTCAACACTGAGATTTCTAGGAATTGAATCGATTCATTTATCAATTGGTAGAATCTTGTTTTGGGATTTTATCTTTCTTGAAGACAGGACGGATAATCTGTTGGATGTTTTGCTTTCTGTTCTTTGACTTATTCGTTGATTATTACCCAATTCTAGGCTATTTTGGTACCTCAGTTAAGATCTTGTTGAACTTAAGTGGGTTTCCCATGATTGATTAAGTACTTGATGTGTGTTACTCTTAGGGAAGTATGTTCTGTATCATTTCATTTGTCTTTGATTAGAGTTGCTGATTAGCATGTGAAATGGGATATGTTTGTGGCTTCCTCCTTGATGTGTTGTAACGTCTAATTATCTTTGTATAAAGGGAAGCTTGGTCACTTTATTAATGCTCTTCATGAGTTGTTCCAACATTGGGGTTTGGTAAAACTGGATCTACATGATGTATATCTACTTTCCTTTCTCTGTAACAAGTATACTATCTTGAATCTTTAAGTTACTATGATGTCTTTGAGACTATTGTATTGAAGAGTCTCTTGAGGACATTGATTAAAGTCTCTTTCTTCAGTTCTGGAATGTTATTTCACTCATTAATTTTGTAATATTTCCTTTTGAATGAACTCAAACTTAAGATAAGACTGGGAATGCTATTCTATTAGTATGGTTATGAAATTTTAGTTCCCTATTCCCTTCTTTGAAGTATGAATGAGTGATTGAGAGGTGAAGTATCCAAAAGTTAGTTTGTGCTTCCTTGTTTGTGAATTATTGAACCTTCAGTTGCTGATATATCTAAGATTGCTTGATGTTCTTATGTTTGGTTCGTTCGATTTTCGGATTGATATGAACGTAGAACTATGGAAACTTGAATATGTGAGTTACCTGGGTTGTTTCTATTGATCATGTCTTCCTTATTTGGAGTATTGAAACATACTATTAATCAATCTAATTTAGATTCTTGTTGAGCTTGCTATAGTTGTGATTTTTAGATGGAATATAATTCTATTTTGTCTGTTTATTTATTCATGTATTGATCTAGATGTTCACTTGAAATAGCACAACAATATTCATATTTTGAAAGGTAGATTTGTATATCTATTATTACTTATGGAAAATTTAGGATTAACTATGATAATTAATTAATATTTATTTAATCCTTACATATAAAAACTTTAAACTTTTCTCTCCTTCTTGGTTGTAATCTTTTAGGGAAAATTATTTTGTTTATCTTGTTTGTGTTTTGGAACTGTTTCATAAACAACATGGTTATTTTTATGAAACTGTTATATAAAAGAACAACATTTTAATGTTATAGTGTTTATCATGTTTAGTTCATTGAACTGACTTGTGCCAAAAATTTTGCAGATGGATTTCATAAAATATGAAAGGAGAAAGACATATAGAAAGTTACATATATTTTACTAAAATAAATTGTCTCTTTATCATCATGATTATGTGGCATCATTACCTGAGATGTTTTTTTTGGAAAAGGAAGACGTAATAAAACTAGTTTTATATTGCTCTTATGAGACTTTGTAGTCTCTGAAATACTTCTGTAATCAGTGGATGGATCACTCCTTTTTGATGAATAAATGGTTTGATGATTGTTGAAAACTACTTTATTGTATTACCTTCTTTGGCATAAAATGGGCAATATTATTAAGTAATATCCTAAATGTAGAAGGGCCATTTACATACTTGAGTGTTATGTGATTTGGTTTGGGGGTCTGAAATATTAATTGGTTTATCTTCAGTTAAAAGAGATGCAACTAATAAGTTGACACTCTTAAATAGATCCTTAAAACAATATAAAAGAATTATGATTGAATTATATATGTGTGTGTGTGTGTGTGTGTGTGTGTGTGTGTGTGTGTGAATTATTGGATGTATCAAAACATATGTTACCTATTTACATAATTGGACAATAGTCCTTGATTTAAGAAAAATGATATTATCCTTGAAATTATTCATAGAAGTTTATTTTAAGATCTTGTTAAAGTGTTATGAATATAATAAGTGAATGGTTGAATGTGTTCTTCCTTAGGAATATTTCATTAATCAAATAAGGAATGCTTAAAAAGGAATTAAATGAGATTTAGACTTCATCTTCATAAAGTTTAAAATAAAGGTTTTTAATAAACTTGTTTAAGCTAAGGCTGAAATAAGAAAGAACCTAATGAGCTCCCTTCCATAAAATTAAGATCAATCATGTCAATATATGATACAAGTTGTTTCGTTTAAAGACAAAATTAAACGTGTAATTAGAATGGTTAGGAAGTAAATTTTACCTGCATACCTACCTCACATGCAGTTTCAACTTGTAACCTAATAGGTTGAATGATGCTAGTTAAATATTTGAGTGTTGCTATCATTAATCTTTAAGACAATGATCAAATGGGTTAATAAATTTGTAACCTTAAGTATGTTAGTCTAGTTGAGGAAAATCAATTGGATGTTGGTACACATCAGCTACAGCATAATACCTTCGTAATGACATGATTTGTTATGAGTTTACTAGGATGCAATTGTTATGTCTCAACACCACACTTAGTTTTTTTAACTTGATTGAAATAAGTGTAAGACTGGATCATGGTTCTACCCTATACAGGGATAAGAACATGATCTAGTGTTGAGGTCAACTCATATTGACTTAGGATAACTAGACATACCCAATCGATATAAGTTGATTAAGTATGTCTATGTACCATTAGTCACCATGAGTAGTCTTCCACACTAGTGCATGTTGCTAACGTTATCTAATATGAAACCTTATATCAAATTGAACTGACAGAAGTTAGGAAAGACATTGTAGATAACATAACAAGTGTGGTGAGGGAATTATTCTATTTAACGAGTATGATGTCTAGGAATGTAAACATGTTTAAATTTTTTGGCCAAAGTATCACAAGCTGATGGTTACGTTGTCCTATGTCACCTAGTCTAAGATGCAAGATTTCAAATGAATATCTGTAACATATATTTACATAGGCCTATTAGACAGAAAACTTGGGTGCCCGTAAATAGGTAAAAGAAACCAAGTATATGTAGTATACAATTTATTGAATAACATGAGATATTGGTTACATACTGAGTAATGAAATGAGAGATTGGTGTTCCACCAAGTCATTTACAACTGCATATGGTTTTCTATTATGAGATGGATTGGCATTGGAATGTGTGTTCTAAATTATGTTAATTTAGAACAAAGAACATTATGTATGTTAATTTTTTTTCCCTTGCTTCTAAAGTCTTAAAATGGGAATGTTACAGAAATAAATCAACATTACTCCTACAAGTAGAACATATAATACCACCTACTATCCCACTATCATTTCATGATTCAAGGAGTCAACGATTATAATTACAAGATAAAATATTTGTTGCATAAAAATTCAATGGTAATTTTTTTATCAAACATTTAACATACCATTTCATCTACCTCAATATGGCTCTAACTAATAGTCATTTCATTTAAGCTTTGCATGTATAAATATATATATCCTCTAACAATTATGTTTTGTAATAACTATAAAGGAGTAATGTTGGTGACCTCCAAGTAAAGTGAATGATTAATAATAGACAACAATGTGTTCTAAGAATCCATACCAACAATCAACATAATAATTGTGAGCTCAAACTGAGCTAAACTTACAAAAATGACAAGATCTCAAGCTAGAACGAGTTTCAAACCCACAGTAATGAGCTCAACCAACCTGGTAATAATAGAAACAAGTATGTTTCAATCCCCTCACACAGATTCAACTGTAACACAAAAATGACATTATCAAGTGAACCCATTTCTTTCCCAACTTAGTTTTGAATACCCTTTCCAAATTATTATATTCAAAAAAGGAAATTGTTCTAGATTTGGGACATCATAATAATTAGATAAAGGAATGTGTTTTTTTAACAACCAATAATAAAAAATTATTTCCAATACAAGGTGGATAACATCAACCCAAAAATCAAAATATTATGAATTCGCATTTGGTATAAACCCATATCTTATTTTCAAGATATGACTCATATAACTTCATTACGATCCATACCTAGATTTCCAAAATGGCTAAAAATGCAAATCCTATATTTTCCAAGCAACCTATATGACCAAATCGAATACAAAAGTAGATCTTATATTTGCAACCAAACCTAAATATTATTTTCTTATTTCCAAATATTTTTCTCATATTAAAAACAAAGAACAATACCCATTCTTCAAATAGCAAGCTCGAGGTATATTTTCATGTAACACTACTATATTCAGGCTATGGCTAGCTGGTCTAAAACAAACAATAATACACATATATTCCACATATTCCCAACAATCAACAGACCTTGAATACCATTAAAAATCACACCCATATTTTTATTTAAAACCCATCAGACAAATTTTTACAACATACCCATCATTTCCATATTTGTAAAAGTAATTAAAACCAAAAAACAAATTCCATATTTATGATTAAAAACAACAAGAGTGTGAGTGAATATAACTCATGCCTAGTTTTATATTTTCCTTGTTTTCCTTTTCCCTCTTTTCTCCTAAAACCTGTAACTCGCATTTCCAGTAAAAGCTCAAAAAGATTTCCAAAGATTCCATAACAAATCCCAAATTCGCTATTTAAATAGCATTTTGATTTTGTAAATAGTCGTTCCAACTAGATTTCGTAAAAAAATTAATTAAAAACCCTCATACAACTGCCATAGAGAAAAAACCAAGCAAAAATCGAATAATCTGTATGGGAAGGGAGAGAATGAGTTTGCATGCATTTTGGCTTACAATGCAAGCTTCCAATTCCCCAAAAAATTTTCTTCATTAATGGTATTAAATGAATGGCACCGCCACCTCATTACCTTCCCTCCGAAATTCCAATTTGTATGCAATGCGTATGGTACTCAAAAACACTAAACAATATTAATTTTTCCTTGTTGTTCGCTTTATGAACCGTGACCAATAAAACTTAACAATAGTAAAATTTTAGACTTTATCCATTTCCTTTGTAAAGTGGTCGTTGACCAATATAAAAATAATCTTGTTAGTGAGAAAATTTGTCTTGTGGACAAATTGGTGGGTTTCAAGCCAACGCTATGGGAATCTAAGTCCCTCTACTTGAATGGTGCAACTTCTGTAGGTGCATGCATAAAAGATAGGTTTCAATGGTGGCCTTTTGACTAGAGATCCAACAGGGGCACTCCACTGACCCTATGGAAAAGCTAGCAATCTCTTGCTAGAGAAGAAACTTTGTCTTGGAAAGGGGAAGGGGAGTGGAAATGGAGGTAGGAGAAAACTAATGTTGTGAGTAGAATATCAGATGCCCACACACATTAATTAGAAATTTTGTTTACATGCATTTATAGTTAAAAGAAAAACAAATCCGCAGGAGAAGCTACAAGACCGAATGAAATTTATTGGTCGCAAGGTACTAATCAATCCCTCAATCAAAAAGGCAAAAATTCCTTCTTTTATTATTGAAGCTAAAGCAGAATTTGTACAAAGCTTTGAGAATAGAGGAAAATCTAAGGAGAAGAGAAAATAGAAGAAGTATGGCATTTTCTGTCTTTTCCAGGTACATAGCACTCTGGTCTTTTTGAAATCAATCACCAACCCTTTGGAGTGGCTCTGAGGAGCCATTATATCCTTTTCCAAAATGGTTATAACTTTACAAATCATTTACGCCTCTTCAAATTCCTCCATTGCGAAGAAAACTCTCATGGCAGGTTAAAAACCTGATCTTACAACGTGAACATTACATTTGATTTTCCAGTTTGAATATAGACTGTTTGATTTTCTCTTATAACTTTGAAATTGGGTCGTCCACATGGTAGAAAGAGATTGGAATGGGTACGAGGGAAAGCCCTTTGCATTTTGTGATTTTTTAGAGATTTGGCAATTTGGAACAAATTGGCCCGCACCCCCGCTTTGAATTTTCAAATTAGGCACGTCGCATGTTTTCATTGGAAATGGGGTCGCAACCATTTTCTCAACATTTTAACCTTTTTTGGAAAAAGGCTAAAAAACTCAAAGTTCTTCGTTGTTCCGCTCTCCTACTTTGAATTTTCAACTTAGGCATGTGGCACATTTTCATTGGAAATGGGCTTGCGGCCCTTTTCTCAACATTTTAACCTTTTTTTGGAAAAAGGCTAAAAAACTCAAAGTTCTTTGTTGTTCCACTCTCCCGCTTTAACTTTTCAACGGTGGCCCCGAGAGCTTGGTGGAGCCGCGGAGCATTCTAGAAATTTTACTTCACTTTTGGGAATTTGGTTAAATTTCCAAAAGTCCCTCGATGGCCCGCTCTCCTGCTTTGAATTTTCAACGGTGGGCTTCAACTTTGACTTTTTCCTTGCGGGCTTCAACTTTTACTTATTCCATTTATAGCTTGATCGGGGCTGCGGGTCACTTTTTAAGTTTTCACCTTTTTCACAAAGAGGCTCAAAAACACAAAATTTCTCCGCCAACCCACTTCCAATTAGGTATGTCCATGTACCCGTGGATGATGGGGCAAAAATTTGATGGGGAAGAAAATGCCCATCATTCTTGACTGTGGGAAAAATACATAGAGGAAGAGAAATTCATCATTTAAAGTCCAATTTTTGAATTTCCTTCACGAGCCAGAGGCATGGAGGTAAAAAAATGATTAGATGACCCAGGCCATAGAACAAGTGAACAATTTTTATCAAAAATGGAGGTTGCAAAGAGGATATTATGTGCACAGACCGAGAAATGGAGGATTTCTAAAAACGAGCAAAACAGAGGTTTAAAACAGCTCTAGGGCAGGAATTTTGCTAATTTCTTGAATCTCTAACTTGGCTTAAACACCAACGAAGGGCATGAGCTCAAAAAATTTGAATTTGGCTATGAAAATGCAAAGTATTTTTTGGGAGACAACAGTTGGCTCTAGCTTGGGGACATGGCGTGAACTGGGCATGGCTAGGGCATGACATGAGGATCTAGAATCTCAAGTTTCAAAACATATTACATTGACCAGTGCCTTATCCATTGGGCCTTTCAGAGTCATGTAAAATTATGAGAAAGAATGGAAGAAGGAGGAAACACAATAGCCAAACCACACACAACAAAAACCAAACAAAAATTAAAACAAAACCACACAACAGAAATGGGAAAAACACACCTACGAAATCACCTATGGTACAAGGTGAGGGGACAACCCACTTTCCCTGATGATACAGTTTCAAGTATGGCCCACTTTGAGGAAATTCCAATGGCATTCCATCCAAGTATGAGAGGAGAAAAACATTCTCACCACAAGCTCCATGAATTTGGAATGGACCGAGCCATAATGAATCAAAATTTCTATGGCTACCTTTTGGTTCTCTTCTCTTGTCCCATAGCAGGACAAAGTCTCCAACCTTGAATTCTCTTTCCTTTTCCCTCTTGTCAAATATCTTCTTCACTTTCAATTGGTGTTCTTAAATTCTATCCACCACTTGGCATATGCTTTCCTCCAGCTTCTCTAGGAAGAGGATCCTCTTGTCAATGGAGTCTTTTTATTGACCATCTTCTATTTCTTGTAGCAACTTGAGAGCTGGCATCTCAATTGTGAGGGGAATCTCTATGCCTCAACTCCATACAACATTTGGAAAGGTGACATACCTATTTCATTTCTTAGGAGTGATCCTATCACCCCACAATGCATCATATAACTTCTTGTGCCAGTTCCTTTGATTCTCATCTACCAGCTTGTGAACAATGGTCACAATGTTCTTATTGCTTGACTTAGCGTGCCGATTTACCTATGGGTAGTAGTCAGAAGAGTGAGATAGGGATAATATAAAGCCATAACAAAACTCTGTGAGCTCCTTGGAAGAGAAATTGGTGACATTGTCTACAACAATTTTCTGTGGTATTCCAAAATGAACAATGATATTCTCCTTGATGAAGTTGCAGAATGTTACACAGTTGGCTTGCTTGGTTGGGATAGCTTCCACCCATTTAGTGAAGTAATTAGTTGCAGTGAGTACATAAGTATGCCTTGCACTAGAATGAGGATTCAAAACACCAATAAAATCTATCCCCCATTGCTGAAATGGTTCTTCAATCACCACAGGCCTGATTGGCAATGCAACTAGTTATGGCTTTCCAAAAAATTGTTGGCATGCTTTGTATTTGGAAACCCAATATTGAGTGTCTGAAAAGATAGAGGGCCAATAATATCTCCCTCTGAGGATCTTATGTGTAGTGACCATTGCTGAGAAATATCCACCACAAGCTTGATCATAATATGCCCTGAGCAATTTTTCTTGCTGCTCCTTATCTACACACCTGAGGAAACAACCATCTAGGCCTCTCTTGTAAAGTGCATGATTCTAGATCACAAACTTGGCTACCTTTAGCTTGAGTGTTCTTTGGCTTTGTAATCAAGATGAGGAGGGAATTCTCCATAAGTGAGGTAGTAAGCAATGTCAACATACCACTCATTAGTAGTGGTACAAAGAGCGCTTGTGGACTGTCTCCTGAACAGGTATATTAGAAAACACCATCCTTTTCTCCCTAGTTGAGCCTTGAGAGCTTCATCTTAAGCAATCAGATTACACAAACCATTTCCTATTACCAGATTAGAGGGTCTAATCTCCAATTCATACTCTTGGGTCTTTGCAATCCAAATTCCTCTCTTAGCCCCAAGATCTTGTTGAGTAAAACTGGACTTGATTGCACTTCTAGGGACCATCACCACTGTATGGGAATTGAGAATGTAGAATCTGAAACTTTAAATAGAGAAACTTCTTTGTAGGCATGTTTCTCCAATTGGCTATACTTTAGCTCATGATTCTTCAAAGGACAACTCATGAAAGCGATGGGTTCTTCCAAACCTTCATCATTTTTCTAAACAAGGACAACAGAGAGTGTATGTTCTGATGCATAATAGTACATGATGAAATCCTTGTTGAAATATGGAGATATAAGAGTTGGAGCTTTGGCAATGGTACTTTCTTGAATTTAAAATTATGCTTTTCCTTCCTTATTCCACTTGAAACCTACTTGAGGCTTCATCATGGAAGTTATATGCTTAGTTAGTTAAGAAAACTCAGGCACAAAATGACGAAGGAAGTTTACCCTTCCAAAGAATGAATGAAATCCCTTTTTAGAATCTAGTTGGTAAAGGCTAGTGCTTGGATAACTCTGATCCTCTACAGGATCAATGTGTGCTCCATGTTTGTTCATAATGTGTCCGTATGCCAAATTACCTCTTCTGACTCCAAAAATGCACACTTATTTGGATTTAATAGAAATGCCATGCTTTCTACACCTTGCATTGGACTTACTCCAAATGACATTTGTCATATGATTTTCCCCCCTCTTTGAGTAAAGAAACCTATGCTAAGGTTATCAAGGTAAATGACAATGCAATATTTCAAATCTTTGTAAGGCCAAGTCCATTGCTCTCTAAAAAGTGGCTCCCAACATTAATCAAGCCAAAAGGTTAATTCTAGGTGATACACAAAAAGTGCCCCAAGGTGTTGTGAAGGTTGTTTTGTTGCAATCTTCTTCTGCCACCTTGATTTGGTTGTACCCTGAGAATCTATCAAGAAAAGAGAGCATTTCAGATCCAGTGACTACTTGAAAAATATGATTCATGATTGGAAGGGTATTTGTCCTTGAGAGATGCCTAATTTAGATTTCGAAAGTCTACAAAAATCCTTATTTCCCCATTCTTCTTCCTTACTAGCACAATGTTAGCCACCCATGTTGAATGGTGGATGGGGAGGATGATTCTAGCATTGAGCATCTTTATCACCTCTTCTTTGATAAAATCAGAAAATCTTTGGATTATAGAGCCTTTTTTATCAAATAAATTCAATACTTTGAAGGGCTTAGCTCCTTGCTTCTAAGGAAGTGGAGTGATGCATTTCCTTTGGCTTAAAATATTTATAGTTCATCATAGAAATAGGCTAGGACATCTGAGTTTTTTTTTCCAGAGCAATTTGGAAAGAGTTTCTCTTCTCTTTTGGTGATATGCCATTTAAAAATGTTAACCATCCAAAGATTCTCTGAAGTGCCAATGTTTTCTTGATCAAAATCAGATGGACACTAAGAATACTATTTTTCTTTCTCTTGGATGAACGTGTCGTGCTTGTCAAAGAGGTCTTCCAAAGAAACTAGGCCTTTGCGGTTTTTTTTTTCTTTTAATTTGATTACTCCCTCTTCATCAATTCTCTCAACACCTTCGGTTCTCTTCTTTGCATACTGCTTCTTGGAAATTGTGGGTTTTCACTTCCTTCAAAGAAAATATTATTGAAGTTATCCCTTTGAATTTGAGAAGGCTAGGATCTGATTTTCATCATCGAAGATCCTGCCAATGATTTGCATTGGATGAGTAAGCTGGGTCTGAACACCATGTCAATGGTCATTTTATCCTTGCTAAAAGAAGGATGAGGTGTCATAAGGAAGCTGACACTACTAGAGAATTAGTCCTTTTTATTCTCCTCCCTAGGGATACCTTCAATGGAGAATGCATCAAAGGATTCAATGAGAGTACCCACACTTTGTTTCTATAGTGCCTCAGTCTGGGGTTTTTCACTTGATGCCTTATGACATCACTTGCTTTACCATCAACCTCTGCATCACCTTTGCATCTCAAATTCTTGATTCCCATGTCCTCTTCTACATTCATGCCTAAGAGTAATGCTTCATACTCTACTGTATTATTTGCATTGTCAAATTATAGCTTGCAGGTAAAAGGATATACCTCATTGGAGGGAGAGTATAATACTACACCAGCCCCTGAACCTGCTTTGGAATGGCTGCCATCAAACTCCATTGTCCAGATTTGGTCTTCTTCTTCCTCCATGAGAAGTCCACAAGTCCATCTTAATTCATGCTGATGTAAGGAGGTAATTTCCAAGCCCACAATCCTCGAAAAAGGATATCATCTCTTGGATCATCATACTTCCTTACTGTGAACTTCATTTTTCTGACTGGAAGTAGCTTCTTCATTTCTCCTTTCACAAGATGGTTGCAGATGACCAATCATTTTTATTTCTCCACCTAGATCTAGTACACATCCTAAACTTCAATCCCCTTTTATTTATCATAGCCTTCCAAAATTATCTACATGGGATGTCTAACTCCATACACAAAAATGGTCAGGTAGTATCTTCTGAACATTATTTGTCAGGGTAATTAGGTTTGCAATGTGAGAATCCTTAATTCTTGTTACCAATTGGAACTTGTTTGGATTCCAAAATTGAGTAGCTATGTGCCATCTTTCTCGGGTGTTGGAGAGAAAATCTGTCTTGTCGACCAAAATTCAAATACTGGGTTTCAAGACAACACTATGGGAATCTAAGTCCCTCTACTTGAATGGTGCAACTTCCATATGTGCATGTGTGAAAAATTGGATTTCAATGGTGGCCTTTCGACCAGGGATCCAATAGGGGCACTCCACTGACCCTGTGGCAAAGCTAGCAATGTCTCACTAGAGAAGAAACTTTGTCTTGGAAAGGGGAAGGGGAGTAGAAATGGAGGTAGGAAAAACTAATGTTGTGAGTAGAATATCAGATTCCCACACACATTAATTAGAAATTTCATTTACATGCATTTATAGTTAGAAGAAAAACAAATCCGCAGGAGAAGCTACAAGACCGAATGAAACTCATTGGTCACAAAGTACCAATTAATTCCTCAATCAAAGAGGTAAAAATTCCTTCTTTTATTATTGAAGCTCGAGAAAGAGTTTGTACATAGCTTGAGAATGGAAGAAATTTGAGGAAGAAGAGAAAATAGAAGAAGAATGGCATTTTTATGTCTTTTCTAGGTACAGAGCACTCTGGTCTTTTTTGAAATCAATCGCCAGCCCTTGGAATGATGTTGAGAAGCCATTATATTCTTCGCAAGAAACCATTACAACTTCACAAATCCTCAATGCCTTTTCAAATTCCTCTGTTGTGAAGAAAACGTTCATGGCAGGTTAAAAACCAGATCTTGCAAAGCAACCGTTACATTCAATTTTCCAGTTTAAATATAGACCATTTGATTTTCTCCTCTAACTTTGAAATTGGGCCATCCACGTGGCAGGAAGGGATTGGAGTGGTTATGGGGGAAGCCTTTCGCATTTTGTGATTTTTCGTGAGATTTGGAAATTTGGAACAAATTGGCCCACAGCCCCACTTTGACTTTTCAACTTAGACACGTGGCACATTCTTATTGGAAATGGGATCATAGCCCTTTTCTCAACATTTTAACCTTTTTTGGAAAAAGGCTCAAAAACTCAATTTCCTCTGCCAACCCACTGCTCTGATTTGAATAGGACACATGGCACATTCTGGTTGGAGACGAGGTCATGGCTCTTTTCTAAACATTTTAACCTTTTTTGGAAAAAGGCTCAAAAACTCAAATTCCTCCGCCAGCCCACTGCTCCAGCTTTGAACTTTTCAATGGCAGGCCCGAGACCATTGGGACACTAGAATTTTGGCTTTTACCTTCTAATTGGAAATGGGGCTGCGGGCCTCTTTTTAAACATTTTAACCTTTTTTTGGAAAAAGGCTCAAAAACTCAAATTTCTCCACCATTCCGCTCTTCTCTGCTTTGACTTTTCACGTGGCATGGGTTGAAGATGGCAGGCCGTGAGCTTTTCTAAACATTTTAACCTTTTTTGGGAAAAAGGCTCAAATTTCCTCAATTTCCCCGATGGCCCACTGCGTCTTATTTGGCTTTCAACATGGTATCACCTCTGATTGGTTGCAAGATCTACTGGAAGCGGTGAACCTTTACTTTTTAACCCTTTAGCAAAAAGGCTAAAAACTTTGAAGTTCTCTGTTGGCCCGCCCTCACGCTTTTGAATTTTTCAGCCGATTATAGCCTTTCCCAAGTGTCAGCAGACAAGGCTTCAATGCGGGGAAAATTTACCACTTTTGCAAAAAGTGACCAAAAGTGTTAAGTTCACAAAAACTCCCATTCCTACCCATCTAATAGGATCTATCCACGTACTTGCATACATTGGGGACAAAATTTGATGGGGAAAAGACACCCATCATTCCCAACTATGGAAAATACACAGGAAGAAAAAATCATCGTTTTGAGCCCAATTTTCAAATTTCCTTCACAAACCAGAGGCATGGAGGAAAAACAATGATTTGACGACCCAGGCCATAGAACAAGTGAACAATTTTGATAAAAAATGGAGGTTGCAAAGAGGATATTACGTGCACAGACTAGGAAATGGAGGATTTCTTAAAATGAGAAAAATAGAGGTTTAAACAGCTCTAGGGAACAACTTTTGCTAATTTCTTGAATCTCTAACTTGGCTTAAACACCAACGAAGGGCATGAGCTCAAAAAGTTTGAATTTGGCTATGAAAACATAGAGTATTTTTCAGGAGACAACAGCTGGCTCTAGCTTGGGGACATGGCGTGAACTGGGCATGGCTAGGGCATGCTATGAGTATCCAAAATCTTTAGTTTCAAAACATATTATTGACCAGTGCCTTATCCATTGGACCTTGTATAGTCATGTACAATTCCAAGAAAGAATGGAAGAAGGAGGAAACACACACAAGCCAAACCACACACAACAAAAACCAAACAAAACTAAACCAAAACCACACAATAGAAAAGGGAAAAACACACCTACGAAATCACCTATGGTACAAGGTGGGGGACAACCCACTTTCACTGATGATATAGTTTCAAGTATTTCCTACTTCAAGGAAATTCCAATGGCATTCCATCCAAGTATGAGAGGAGAAAAACATTCTCACCACAAGCTCCATGAATTTGGAATGGGCCGAGCCATAATGAATCAAACTTTCCATGGCTTCCCTTTGGTTCTCTTCTCTTGTCCCATAGTAGGAAAAAGTCTCCAACCTTGAATTCTCTTGCCTTTTCCCTCTTGTCAAAGAACTTATTTACTTTCAATTGGTGTTCTTTAATTCTATCCACCACTTGGCATCTGCTTTCTTCCAACTTCTCTAGGAAGAGGATCCTCTTGTCAATGGAGTCTTTGTATTGACCATCTTCTATTTCTTACAGCAACTTGAGAGTTGGCATCTCAATTGTGAGGGGAATCTCTACCTCAACTCCATACAACATTTGGAAAGGTGACATACCTATTTCCTTCTTAGGAGTGATCCTATCAGCCCACAATGCATCATATAACTTCTTGTGCCAGTTCCTTTGATTCTCATCTACCAGCTTGCGAACAATGGTCACAATGTTCTTGTTGCTTGACTCAGCTTGCCCATTTCCCTATGGGTAGTAGTCAGAAGAGTGAGATAGGGAGATTCCAAAGCCATAACAAAAATCTATGAGCTCCTTGGAAGAGAAATAGGTGGCATTGTCTACAACAATTTTCTGTGGTATTCCAAAATGAACAATGATATTCTCCTTGATGAAGTTGTAGACTGTTTCAGAGCTGGCTTGCTTGGTTGGGATGGCTTCCACCCATTTAGTGAAGTAATCAGTTGCAGTGAGTACATAAGTATGCCCTTCACTAGAATGAGGATTCAGAACACCAATAAAATCTAGCCCCCATTGCTGAAATGGTTCTTCAATCACCACAGGCCTGAGTGGCAATGCAACTAGTTGTGGCTTTCCAACAAATTTTTGGCATGCTTTGCATTTGGAAACCCAATCTTGAGTGTCTAAAAAGATGGAGGGCCAATAATATCTCCCTTTAAGGATCTTATGTGTGGTGACCATTGCTGAGAAATTTCCACCACAAGATTGATCATGATATGCCCTGAGCAAATTTTCTTGTTGCTCCTTATCTACACACCTAAGGAAACAACCATCTAGGCCTCTCTTGTAAAGTGCATGATTCTAGATCACAAACTTGGTTGCCTTTAGCTTGAGTGTCCTTCTTTGTTTGTAATCAAGATGAGGAGGGCATTCTCCATAAGTGAGGTAGTAAGCAATGTCAGCATACCACTCATCAGTAGTGGTGACAAAGAGTGCCTGTGGACTGTCTCCTGAATAGGTTGAGAAAACACCATCTTTTTCTCCCTACCGAGCCTTGAGAGCTTCATCTTCAGCAATCAGCTTGCACAAACCATTTCCTCTTACCAGATTAGAGGGTCTAATCTCCAAGTCATACTCTTGGGTCTTTGCAATCCAACTTCCTCTCTTAGCCCCAAGATCTTGTTGAGTCAAAATGGACTTGATTGCACTTCCAGGGACCATCACCACTATATGGGAATTGAGAATGTAGAATCTGAAACTTTTAACAGCTTTGACCACTGCGTAGGCATGTTTCTCCAATTGGTTGTACTTTAGCTCATGATTTTTCAAAGGACAGCTCATGAAAGCAATGGGTGCTTCCAAACCTTCATCATTTTTTTGAACAAGGACAACAGAGAGTGTATGTTCTGATGCATAGCAATACATGATGAACTCCTTGTTGAAATCTGGAGATACAAGAGTTGGAGCTTTGGTAATGGCTTTCTTGATCTCCTCAAATGTTGTTTTTCCTTCCTTATTCCACTTGAAACTTGCTTGAGGATTCATCATGGAAGTTATATGCTTAGTCAGTTCAGAAAACTCAGGAACAAAATGACAAAGGAAGTTTACCTTTCCAAAGAATGAATGAACTCCCTTCTTGCTGGTTGGTAAGGCTAGTGCTTGGATAGCTTTGATCCTCTCAGGATCAATGTGTGCTCCATGTTTGTTCACAATGTGTCCCAAAAACTTACCTTCTGTGACTCCAAAAATGCACTTCTTTGGATTTAGAGAAATGCCATGTTTCCTACACCTTGCAAGGACTTGCTCCAAATGACAGATATGATCTCCCCTCCTCTTTGAAAAAACCATGAGGTCATCAAGGTAAATGAAAATGCAATATTTCAAATATTTGAAGGCCAAGTCCATTTCTCTCTGGAAAGTGGCTCCAACATTGATCAAGCCAAAAGGCATTCTGCTGTAGGAAAAAGTGCCCCAAGGTGTTGTGAAGGTTGTTTTGTTGCAATCCTCTTCTGCCACCTTGATTTGGTTGTACCCTGAGAATCCATCAAGCAAAGAGAGCATTTCAGATCCAGTGACTGCTTGTAAAATATGATCCATGATTGGAAGAGGGTAGTTGTCCTTGAGAGATGCCTGATTCAGATTTTGGAAGTCTACACAAATCCTTATTTCCCCATTCTTCTTCCTTACTGGCACAATGTTAGCCACCCATGTTGAATGGTGGATGGGGAAGATGATTCTAGCATTGAGCATCTTTGTCACCTCTTCTTTGATAACATCAAAAATCTTTGGATTGTAGGGCCTTTGTTTTTTCCTGAAGGGCTTAGCTCCTTGCTTCAAAGGAATGGAGTGATGCATTTCCTTTGGCTGAAAAGATTTGAGTTCATCATAGGAATAGGCCAGGACATCTGAGTACTTTTTTAGTAGAGAAACAAACTTTCTCTTCTCTTCTGGTGAGCAACATTTACCAATGTTAACCATCCTTGGATTCTCTAAAGTGCCAATGTTTTCTTGATCAAAATCAGATGGACACCGAGAAGACTATTTTTCTTTCTCTTGGATGAACCTATCATGCTTGTCAAAGAGGTCTTCCAAAGAAACTAGGCCTTTGGGGATTTTGTTTCCTTTCAGTTTGATTACTCCCTCTTCATCAATTCCCTCAATTCCTTCCTTCTCTTCTTTGGGGACTGATTCATGGTGTGGGTTTTCACTTCCTTCAAAGAAAATATTATTGAAGTTATCCCTTTGTTCTAAGAAGGCTAGGATTTGATTGTCATCATTGAAGACCTATCTAGTGATTTGCATTGTTTGGTATGTTGGGTCTGAACACCATCTCAATGGTCACTTTATCCTTGCCAAAAGAAGGATGAGGTGTCACTAAGGAAGCTGACACTGCTAGAGAATCAACCTTTTCATTCTACTCCCTAGGGATAGCTTCAATGGAGAATGCATCAAAGGATTCAATGCAGTCCCACACTTTATTTCTATAGTGCCTGAGTCTGGGGTTTTTCACCTGATATTGCTGGCAGACCTACTTTACCACAACCTCTACATCACCTTTGCATCTCAACTTCTTGATTCCCATGTCCTCTTCTACATTCATGCCTAAGAGTAATGCTTCATACTCTGTTGTATTATTTGTATTGTCAAATTGCAGCTTGTAGGCAAAAGGATATACCTCATTGGAGGGAGAGTATAATACTACACCAGCTCCTGAACCTGCTCTGGAATGACTGCCATCAAACTCCATTGTCCAAATTCAGGTCTTCTTCTTCCTCCATGAGAAGTGGCAAGTATTCTTCCTTCTATGATGTAAGGAGGTAATTTCCAAGCCCACAATCTTGAAAAAGGATATCAGCTCTTGGATCATCATACTTCCTTACTGTGAACTTCATTTTTCTGACTGACAGCAGCTTCTTCATTTCTCCTTTCACTGGGATAGTTGTAGATGACCAATCCATTTTTATTTCTCCACCTAGATCTCTGCAAAAAATTCTACTCAACAACATACCAAAAGATGTTGGGATGTCTGCCACCAAAATGGTCAGGAGTATCTTCTTGTCAGGGTAATCAGCTAGTGCAACCTGAGCATCCTTAATCCTTCCTACCAATGGAACTTGTTTGGATTCCATTGAGTAGCATGTGCCATTTACCTGGGTCAAAGTGAGGCCAAGATCATTTGTAAATTTTTCTGGCATCACATTATCTGAGGCTCCAGAATCTATAATGTAATTGTTCAGCTAGAAACCTTTGATGAGAAGTGACAGGTAAAAAGGCTCAACTCTATTGGTGGTGGAGGCACTGAGGGCTAGCATGTTTTGAGAAGATGGTGTGGATGGTGTGGGAAGTAAGCCTTTAGAATTAGAGATTGGGGATGTAGAGTTACCACCCTGGACTTCCTTGATGAATCTGTCAAATTGGGAAGGATGTGTTTGTAGGTATTCAATTTTAGAGAGTTGGACTTTGGTTTTGCTAGCATGCTCTACAAAGTCAAATGAAGTTATGGTAGATGAGGAAGAGGTTCCAACAGTGGATGAGGACTTAAATGGTAGATGTGTCATTACTTTTGGTGTTGGGTTCTCCTTTTCAAATGTAGCAATTGGCTTGGAAGGAGATGGGGGTGTAGCCTTTGATTGGAATTTAGATGTTCTTGCAGAACCAATATTTAGAAGAGAATTTCTCTTAACAACTTTTGAGTTGGGAGAAGAATCAGATAACTTACTTGGCACAGCAGTGTGATCCTTGACAACTGGTGAATCTGATTTCTCTCTAGCTGATTCCATGGAAGGTGGTAATGGTGATCCCTTACTGATGATATTGTTTAGTGGAGATTTTTGAGAGCTATATTCTTTGTTCTTCCTACTCTCAGTTGTAATTTCTGAGGTTGAAACACCATTCTTAGATTGTGCACGAGTGAAAAAAACACATGAAAAACTTGGAGCTTCTTCATCACCTTCCTCCTCATCAGCAACGTATTCAATCAGGCCATTGTGCATGCCAACCTCTTCAATTTCAAGATAGTTTTCATAGTCATCCATGCTTTCTTCTTCAGTTTCCTCAATGTATGTTCCTTCTTCTAATTCCCCAGTGTCACAGATGGCATTAACTAGTGGTGCTTCAAGAGAAAGCCTACGAGGAGGTGGAGCAATTATTGGTCTATCAGGAAGATTTGGTCTCCTTGGAGCATTCCTCATTGTGATTTGTGACAACTGTTTCTTCAAAGAAACTAGGTCATTTTCCATTTTTTGGAACATTGGATCAGTGGTGACTGAATTTGAACTCTGACCTTTTTGCTTCCCATTTGGTCCTTTCACTTTGCCAGAAAGAATTAGATCATCATCAGTCTCAATTACAAAGTCTTTAGCTTCCCTCAATGTTCTTGGTTGGGCTCTTCTGAGGAAGAAACCAACTTTTGATGGCAAAGCACTGATGAAGAACCTTTTCAAGTTGTTTTCAGAGGGTACCACATCTTCTGGGATCCTTCTTGTCAACCTATCATACCTTGCTACAAAATCTCTCATTGATTCAGAGGTCTCCTTCTTCATCTGAACCAATTGGACCAGCAGATCCTGACAATATTATGTGCTCTTGAACCTATGTTCAAATGCACTTCTTATATCTTCCCAACATGTGACAGATCTTGGGGGCAACATGTAGAACCATTCAACAAGCTTTTTCTTGGAGTGACTCCACAAAGAGCCTAACTGAAACATCTTCATTTTCAACTCCCAACACTCCACAAGTAGTGATGAATGCTGCTACATGTTCTTCGGGGAGCTGAGAACCATCCCCTTTGAATTTTGGGAAGTTATTTCTTGAGCCTCTTGGGAGCTCATGAAGTGGTTGTGGAAGAGCAAGTGGACCAGTATTTCTTCCCCATGGTACGTTAGGCCTGTGTACTTCACACTCATGATCACCCATTATATTCCTATTTCTAGCCTCTAGTCTTGCTAAGGATACTTTTGCTGTTGCTCTTTCTTCTACTTCAATTTGGAGTCTTTCTATTTCTTCAAGTTGAGCCCTTATCTCCTCTTCAGTTCTTGCCTCTCTTTCAAGCTCTTCAAATGTGGGATCAATTTTTCCTCCTTTCCTCAGTTACCGGGTGTATCTTCTATCAGCCAACTTGAAAGATTATGCTCTTCTCTGGGGGACTAGAATTTGTCTCTGCCTTTCCAATTCGACAACATGTTCCTCTTCAAGGTCCATAATTCTCGTGGCAATGAAGTAGTGATTGAAATTTTTTCTATTATGCCAAATAGATTCTCTCAGATCAAAAGCAATGTCTTCTTGGATGTGAAAGAGTAAATCAGGTCTCTCAATAGGAGGATTTCCTAGAATAGCCATGATTTACATCCATGTAGTTTGTGTGATTATTCAATATCCAGAAACTTTTCTTCTAGAATCTTTTTTTTGTATTTTATGACCCTGAGGTCATTTTTAGGTGCATATGTTGCAAAATCTGCCCCATGGTGGGTGCCAAAAACTGTTGGTGAGAAAATTTGCCTTGTGGACAAATTGGTGGGTTTCAAGCCAATGCTATGGGAATCTAAGTCCCTCTACTTGAACAGTGTAGCTTCCATATGTGCATGCATGAAAAATTGGATTTCAATGGTGGCCTTTCAACCAAAGATCCAACAGGGGCACTCCACTGACCCTGTGGCAAAGCTAGCAATGTCTCACTAGAGAAGAAAATTTGTCTTGGAAAGGGGAAGGGGAGTGGAAATGGAGGTAGGAGAAAACTAATGTTGTGAGTAGAATATCAGATGCCCACACACATTAATTAGAAATTTCATTTACATGCATTTATAGTTAGAAGAAAAACAAATCCGCATGAGAAGCTACAAGACCAAATGAAACTCATTGGTTGCAAAGTACCAATTAATTCCTCAATCAAAGAGGAAAAAATTCCTTCTTTTATTATTGAAGCTCGAGCAGAGTTTGTACATAGCTTGAGAATGGAAGAAATTTGAGGAAGAAGAGAAAATAGAAGAAGTGTGGCATTTTTATCTTTTCCAGGTACAGAGCACTTTGGTCTCTTTTGAAAATCAATCGCCAGCCCTTGGAATGACGTCGAGAAGCCATTATATTCTTCACAAGAAACCATTACAACTTCACAAATAATCAATGCCTTTTCAAATTCCTCTGTTGTGAATAAAACGTTCATGGTGGGTTAAAAACCAGATCTTGCAAAGCAACCGTTACATTTGATTTGCCAGTTTAAATATAGACCATTTGATTTGCTCCTCTAACTTTGAAATTGGGCCGTCCACATGGCAGGAAGGGATTAGAGTGGTTACGGGGGAAGCCTTTCACATTTTGTGATTTTTCATGAGATTTGGCAATTTGGAACAAATTGGCCCGCAGCCCCGCTTTGACTTTTCAACTTAGACACGTGGCACGTTCTGGTTGGAGACGGGATCGCGGCTCTTTTCTAAACATTTTAACCTTTTTTGGAAAAAAGGCTCAAAAACTCAATTTCCTCCGTTGGCCCGCTGCTCTGATTTGACTAGGACACGTGGCACGTTTTGGTTGGAGACGGGGTCGTGGCTCTTTTCTAAACATTTTAACCTTTTTTGGAAAAAGGCTCAAAAACTCAATTTCCTCTGCCGCCCCCCTACTCCAATTTGAATGATACGTGGCACATTCTGGTTGAAGATGGGGTCATGGCTCTTTTCTAAACATTTTAACCTTTTTTTGGAAAAAAGGCTCAAAAACTCAAAGTTCTCCACCGTTCCACTCCTCCGCTTTGACTTTTCAACGGTGGGCCCGAGACCTTGGCGGAGCCGCGGAGCATTCTAGAACTTTTACTTCACTTTTGGGAATTTGGTTAAATTTCCAAAAGTGCCCCGATGCTTGATATTGGCTCATCCACTTTGACTTTTTTTGGGCAACATTTTTCTCTAGGCTTCACCTTTGACTTTTCTCTGCGGGCTCAAAATTTGACTTTTACCTTTATAGCTTGATCGGGGCCACGGGGCAAATTTACCATTTTTGCCAAAAGTGACCAAAAGTGTTAAGTTCACCAAAAATCCCTGTTCCTCCCCATCCAATAGGATCTGACCATGTACATGCATTCATTGGGGTCAAAATTTGATGGGGAAAAGATGCTCGTCATCCCGACTATGGAAAATATGCAGAGGAAGAAAAATTCATCGTTTTGAGTCCAATTTTCAAATTTCCTTCACAAACTAGAGGCATGGAGGCAAAACAATGATTTAACGACCCAGGCCATAGAACAAGTGAACAATTTTGATCAAAAATGGAGGTTGCAAACCGGGAAAAAGGATATTATAAACAACTCTAGGGAACAACTTTTGCTAGATCCGGGAAATGGAGGATTTCTCAAAATAGCAAAACAAAGGTTTAAACAGCTCTAGGGTATCTTCTTTTGGGTAATTTCTTGCAATCTCTAACTTGTCTTAATCCTTCCAACGAAGGGCACTTGAGCTCAAAAAATTTGAATTTGGATATGAGTAGCATGTTCCATTTACAACATCGGGTCAAAGTGAGGCCAAGAGCATTTGCAAATTTTGCTGGCATCACATTATCCGAGGATCTAGAATCCATAATGCAATTATTCAGCTGGAAACCTTTGATGAGAAGTGACAGGTAAAAAGGCTCGACTCTGTTGGTGGTGGAGGCACTAAGGGCTAGAATTTTTTGAGAAGATGGTGTGGGAAGTAAGCCTTTAGAATTAGAGATTGAGGATGAAGGGTTACCACCCCGGACTTACTTGATGAATCTGTCAAATTGGGAAGGACATGTTTGTAGGTATTCAATTTTAGAGAGCTGGAACTTTGGTTTTGCTAGCATGCTCTACAAAGTCAAATGAAGTTATGGTAGATGAGGAAGAGGTTCCAATAGTGGATGAGGACTTAAATGGTAGATGCGTCATTACTTTTGGTGTTGGGTTCTCCTTTTCAAATGTAGCAATTGGCTTGGAAGGAGATGGGGGTGTAGCCTTTGATTAAAATTTAGATGTTCTTGCAGAACCAACATTTAGAAGAGAATTGCTCTTAACAACTTTTGAGTTGGGAGAAGAATCAGATAACTTACTTGGCACAACAGTGTGATCCTTGACAACTAGTGAATCTGATTTCTCTCTAGCTGATTCCATGGAAGGTGGTAATGGTGATCCCTTCCTCATGATTTTGTTTAATGGAGGCTTTGAAGAGCTATCTTCTTTATTCTTCCTACTCTCAGTTACAACTACTCAGGTTGAAACATCATTCTTGGATTGTGGACGAGTGAAAAGGACACATGAAAAACTTGGAGCTTCTTCATCACCTTCCTCCTCATCATCAACGTATTCAATCAGGCCATTGTGCATGTCAACCTCTTCAATTTCAAGATAGTTTTCATAGTCATCCATGCTTTCTTCTTCAGTTTCCTCAATGTCTGCTCCTTCTTCTGATTCCCTATTGTCACAGATGGCATTGAATGGTGGTGCTTCAAGAGAAATCCTATGAGGAGGTGGAGAAATTCTTGGTCTATCAGGAAGATTTGGTCTCCTTGGAGCATTCCTCATTGTGATTTGTGACAGCTTCTTCTTCAAAGCAACTAGGTCATTTGCCATTTTTTGGAACATTGGATCAGTGGTGACTGAATTTGAACTCTGACCTTTTTACTTCCCATTTGGTCCTTTCACTTTTCTAGAAAGAATTAGATCATCATCAGTCTCAATTGCAAAGTCTTTAACTTCCCTCAATGTTCTTGGTTGGGCTCTTCTGAGGAAGAAACCAACTTCTGATGGAAAAGAACTGATGAAGAACCTTTTCAAGTTGTTTTTAGGGGGTACCACATCTTCTGGGATCCTTCTTATCAACCTATTATACCTTGCTACAAAATATCTCATTGATTCAAAGGTCTCCTTCTTCATCTGAACCAATTGGACCAAAAGATCCTGACAATCTTCTGTGCTCTTGAACCTATGTTCAAATGCACTTCTTATATCTTCCCAGCATGTGACAGATCTTGGGGGCAACATGTAGAACCATTCAACAGATTTTTCTTAGAGTGACTCCACAAAGAGCCTAACTGAAACATCTTCATCTTCAACTCCCAACACTCCACAAGAAGTGATGAATGTTGCTACATGTTCTTCGAGGAGCTGAGAACCATCCCCTTTGAATTTTGGGAAGTTCTTTCTTGAGCCTCTTGGGAGCTCATGAAGTGGTTGTGGAAGAGCAAGTGGACCAGTATTTCTTCCCCATGGTACGTTAGGCCTGCGTACTTCATGCTCATGATCACCCGTTATATTCTTGTTTCTAGCCTCCGGTCTTGCTAACACTACTTTTGCTACTGCTCTTTCTTCTGCTTCAATTTGGAGTCTTTCTATTTCTTCAAGTTGAGCCCTTATCTCCTCTTCAGCTCTTGCCTCTCTTTCAAGCTCTTCAAATGTGGGATCAATTTGTCCTCCTTGCCTCAGTTGTCGGGTGTATCTTCTATCAGCCAACTTGAAAGTTTATGCTCTTCTCTGGGGTGCTAGAATTTGTCTCTGCCTTTCCAATTCGACAGCACGTTCCTCTTCAAGGTCCATAATTCTTATGGCAATGAAGTAGTGATTGAAACTTTGTCTATTATGCCAAATAGCTTCTCTCAGATCAAAAGCAATGTCTTCTTGGATGTGAAAGAGTAAATCAGGTCTCTTAACAGGAGGATTTCCTAGAATAGCCATGATTTACATCCATGTAGTTTGTGTGATTATTCAATCTCCAGAAACTTTTCTTCTAGAATCTTTTTTTTGTATTTTATGACCCTGAGGTCATTTTTAGGTGCAGATGCTGCAAAATCTGCCCCATGGTGGGTGCCAAAAACTATTGGCAAGAAAATTTGTCTTGTGGACAAATTGGTGGGTTTTAAGCCAACGCTATGGGAATCTAAGTCCCTCTACTTGAACAGTGCAGCTTCTGTATGTGCATGCGTGAAAAAGTGGATTTCAATGGTGGCCTTTTGACAGAGATCCAACAGGGGCACTCCGTTGTCCCTGTGGAAAAGCTAGCAATGTCTCACTAGAGAAGAAACTTTGTCTTGGAAAGGGGAAGGGGAGTGGAAATGGAGGTAGGAGAAAACTAATGTTGTGAGTAGAATATCAGATGCCCACACACATTAATTAGAAATTTCATTTACATGCATTTATAGTTAGAAGAAAAAAAATCCGAAAGAGAAGCTACAAGACCGAATGAAATTCATTGGTCGCAAGGTATTAATCAATCCCTCAATCAAAAAGGAAAAAAATCCTTCTTTTATTATTAAAGCTAAAGTAGAATTTTTACAAAGCTTTGAGAATAGAGGAAAATCTAAGGCAAAGGGAAAATAGAAGAAGTATGGCATTTTCTATCTTTTCCAGGTACAGAGCACTCTGGTCTTTTTGAAATCAATCACCAGCCCTTTGGAATGGCTCTGAGGAGCCATTATATCCTTTTCCAAAATGGTTACAACTTTACAAATCATTTATGCCTCTTCAAATTCCTCCATTGTGAAGAAAACGCTCATGGCAGGTTAAAAACCAGATCTTGCAATGTGAACATTACATTTGATTTTCCAGTTTGAATACAGACCATTTTATTTTCTCTTATAACTTTGAAATTGGACCATCCACGTGGTAGAAAGAGATTCAAGTGGGTACGGGGGAAATCCCTTTGCGTTTTTTGATTTTTTAAAGATTTGACAATTTGGAACAAATTGGCTGACACCCCTACTTTGACTTTTCAACTTAGGCATGTGGTACGTTTTCATTGAAAATGGGGTCACGGCCCTTTTCTCAACATTTTAACCTTTTTTGGAAAAAGGATAAAAAACTCAAAGTTCTTCGCTATTTCGCTCTCCCGCTTTGAATTTTCAACTTAGGCACATGACACGTTTTCATTGGAAATGGGGTCGTGGCCATTTTCTCAACATTTTAACCTTTTTTGGAAAAAATCTAAAAAACTCAAAGTTCTCCGCTGTTCCGCTCTCCCACTTTGAATTTTCAATGGTGGGCTCGAGACCTTGGTGGAGCCACAGAGCATTCTAGATCTTTTACTTCATTTTTGGGAATTTGGTTAAATTTCCAAAAGTCCCTCGATGGCCCACTCTCCCGCTTTGAATTTTCAATGGTGGGCTTCAACTTTGACTTTTTCCCTGCGGGATTCAACTTTGAATTTTTCTTTTTATAGCCTGATCGGGGTTGCGGGTCACTTTTTAACTTTTCAAAATTTTCACAAAGAGGCTCAAAAACACAAATTTCTCCACCGACCTGCTTCCAATTAGGTATGTCCACTTACCCGTGGATGATAGGGCCAAAATTTGATGGGGAAGAAAATGCCCATTGTTCCTGACTATGGTAATCCTTATTTTGTCAATGGTCTATGATAATTTTTGTAAAATTTAAATATTTTAATTACCTTGCATATGATCCATGATAATTGTTCTTGATTTCAAGGAGGTTCAACCTTATAATTAAATAATTTAAACAATACCGCCAACTAATTACCTTATAGAGTGGTCTATGATCAAGTTGTTAACCAATAAATAATTATTTTTCCAAGTGGTCGAAGACCAATCACACAACTTTCAAATTTAAATATTTTTCAAACAATGGGGTCAACTTTGAAAATGCATTGCGGTCTAAGACCAAGTTGGGATAGTATTAACAGTGACCATTAATCAATTTACAATATTACCGTAAACAATGTAAAGTAACCTTTACCATTGTAACCATTCTTAATTAATGCAATAATTATTAACTCCAAAAAATAGTGATGAAGTCCTGCTAACCAAATCAATCATACAACAATGCAAATGAAAGGCCATCATTATACAAATTAAACAAACATTAAAGGGTAAATGAATATATATGGATATGTATACATCTATATACGTGTATGTATATGTTTCCACATATACATATAAGTAGGTATATATATACATACTTATCAATTAATATTCATCATTAATTTAGTCATTCTCTAAACATTTACTGCAACATACCATCAACTATTGCAGGGTGTGATAACTATGTTTATACACTGAAAATCGGGGCAACTTCCCTTAACCCCTGTCAATTAAATAAATTCACACTATACCCACTCATATCCCTAGTGCACACATGTTAATTAATTTCATTGCAATAATCAAATTAATTAATTACCTCACCCATCCACCTCACCTAAAACCAACTCACCTATCTACCTCACTCAAAGACACATTCATAGCCTATTAATTAATTAATACTAATTCTATACCAATCCTAACCAACTAAGACTTAGTCTAAACCTAGCATTAACTCCCACTACCTCTCCTAGAAGAACTCATACTTATCTGGGCAAACTCTATCACTTAATACCCAGATTAAGGATATCAATCACGCCAAAAATAGCAAAGATCAAGCCATTTTTGGCAAACCTAGACTTATCCACCTTAACCAACATCAATTATTCCTCAAACAACACAAGTCACCTAACTGCCATCAGTTACTTTATATAAAATTTTACAACCTTTTACCCAGGTTGGTCATTTTCACTTTTGGGAGAACTATTTCATTCAAGCACAAATCCAGAGCCTCTCAGCATCCAAAAAACACAAAATACTCAACCACATGCCCAAGCAAGCATCCGGTTCTCCTTCGAGAGCATTGGAATACTCATGGGAACATTACAGGAGTACTTCCATGACATTGACTCTAGAATCTATTCATGGATCAACTACCATCCACCTTCTCCTACCAGATCTGTAAATGCAAGTAAGTATACTTGATTTCAATCATATTGTGCTTGCTTAAAATATAGATTCCTTACCTCTTTCATTATACTTTATTTTTTCATGTATTCTTTTATCTCCACCTCCTCACCAATCTACCAACCCAACCACATATAGCCTTTTTTCCTTCCATAACTTCCTCCTTTGTATCCCTGAGTCTTCTCTGTAATATCATGAACCTAACCACACCCTTCTTACTCTCTGTAAAATCACAGAGAAGCCCCAAAACCATTTTTATCAAATTATTGTTCATTTCCCCTACCAACGCTGGTTACCTAACTGTCATAAGTTTAACCTCTATACCGATGTCGGTCACCTGACCGATATCGGTCTTTGTGTCATTTCATTCCTTTTGACCAGCGAGCCTCTTGATCAACAAAAACTAATCCAGACCTCACCCAATCAATCCCAGACCCCTGTCAGACCTTAAAAACCTAGAATAACCTACCAAACCTCCAAATTTAATCATAACCTTTCCTGTTAGATTAGATTTTCTTATTGTATTTGTACAAGATACCTAAATTATATAACTATAGTAGGATTTCCTTACTTCATGATATTTTCATTAAATTGTTATTGAAAGTGGATTGATAGCCTTCTAGGAAACACCTCGCTTCCTGGATCTATCGCTAGGCAGTCCACTAACATACATTATTAATACTGTTTGGTGGTCTTATTTTGTTTCTTATACAAGTCGAACTCCTACTATCCAAAGGGAATCTCTTCATGATTAACTTGGATCAAAAGGTCAGTAACACGTGCATTCAACCTTCGACCTACATCTCCCATGTATTCCTCCTAACCTATTTCCTATTCAGTGTTAACCAAAATAAAATAAAATTAGGTGAAACATCTTGGCATGCCCAGTGGGACCCATCAGGGGTTCTTTGCATTGTTCATTCCTAGGGAAAATTTTGTGTGTCTATTTTCATTTGAATTGAGTTCATATTAAGATTCTTCTCTAGAAATAATATTTTCTTTTGACTATCTCAGTGAAACTTGTTTTTTGGGATTAAAAATAATTCTTCTTTCTTTTCTTGTATTGAATTTAGTGAAAGTCATACCCTTAACCTCTTTATAATTTGTTCTCATCAGATATAATTTGTGGATTTGGGTTTTAAAACTTGTGCACTTACATTGTTGATTTTGTTACATTATAGCTAATTTAAAATTATGGGCAACCTATATGTTGGAAGTCATGCCCAAATGGTGGTTGAAAAATTGAACCATAGCTCACATTTTACACATTCTCTATACCAAATCACTAAAAACAAATTACACAATTCTTAAACAACATCTTTCCTAGAAGAATTTGTCAATGATCACATGATCAGAGGATTGACAGTGGGCTCCATCTGGTTTCTCTATCTAGTCATCATCTCAGAGAAGGATCTCCCAAGCCAAAACTTACCTGAAACCAACCATAGTTGTCAGCTTTTATAGGGCACCTTTGTTAACCAAAAATTATATTATGCTTACATTCAGTCCTAAATGGCATAAGCCACAACATAAAATCTACAGCGTAGGATTTTGTGTTTGTTATATTTTTTTATGCTTGCATTTTGAGGTGTGAGTTGCGTTTCTTCATTTGTTCTTATCCTTTTATGCCCCACATCACGAATGGTGTATTCCGGTTTCATTCTAGGTTTATTATGACTCCTCATAGCCATACTCAGTCTCTAGGTTGACCCTTTTATTTGATCTAAATCACCAAAAATTCATTTTTTCTTATCTTCCCTTATTTCATAGCAACCAGTACTAGTCCAATGATTGACATTGGTTGTATCATCTTACCGACATCAGTTAACTAACCGAAATCAATTTATATAATTTTTATATATTTTTTCTAGAATATTATTGTCCACCTTCCTATTCTTTTCGTGGCTTGTTCTACCATTTTTTATCCCACTCTTGAGTCTCTGATATCATTTTCAGGATTTAGGTTGACCCATTTTCACCTTTCATTACCAAATATTTGAATCTCTTATTTTTCATAGTAGCTGACATCAGTCTGAGCTGACCAACACTGGTTACCCTCATACCGGCATCGGTTACCCTAACTGACATCAATCTCTGTATTCTGACTTTCCAATCATAACAATGATATAATCACTCATTTTAGATTGATTTTTCCCCATTACTTCTATGTTTCTGCATCATCAGAAAAGCTTAGAATACCTATTTTATCATTAGTCACATGGTTTTGATTTGTAAATAAGCTAACACTCTCGTGTTTCATGCTAGCTGCTAACCACTCCCACCTAGCCCATCACCCCCTTCAATCTCATCACCCATGGACCCCAATCAAGATTTTTCCATACCAACTGGTGATGAGGAGTTCACGAGACTCCTTGATCACAACCCCGATGCTCTGCAGTACTATCTCGCTCATTCATCTACCTATGATTTTTCATGACAACTTGTATATGACATGCCTGTGTCCATTCATCCTACCCTTGTGCCCACTTCTGCATCAACTACCACTAGCTTTACCTTACCCTCTTCTACTTTACCATTTGTGGTGTCCCAGCTTGACCCTACATTATTGATATCTGCTGCACCTATGACATCTATCACGCCTTTGATGTATTGCTCCTACAATGTCAACGATGCCTTTATCAACCACCTTGAGTGTAGGTCTATCTGCACCCACCACCTCTCATATACCTATTGCATCTTAGCCACCAATGGTGACGACAACCCATACTCCCTTCCAAAACATTGTCCTCTCCATCCCATAGTCTCTTCCTCTGATTTCTATGAGAGTCTTTACATCCACTCCACCTACCTACACTTATCACCAACAACCCCCTATTTCATCTATCACTTATTCATGATACTTGCCATCTACATCTATTCCAGCCTACATTCCTTCCTCACAATTTTTGTACTTGGCACCACCACATACTAGGATGCCACCCATGTCATACCCTCCTCATCTACCCCCTTATACACCAGGGGATGCCAAGTCATCACAACCTACCAATGATCTTATCAAAATGATGATGCACAAGATACAAACATTAGAAGCCTTTGTCTTTGGCTCACATAATTCTCTAACTTATGATGAGATTTGAAATGAGCCTATTCACTTTTATGTACTGATTCGTCCATACCCTATGCATTGGGAAATGCCTAAATTCAACTGATTCAACAACAAAGAAGACCTGCAATAACACCTGTGATCTTCTAAACACATGTGTTACTTAATCACTCAGGATGATGCATTACTCCTACGAACATTTCCAATGTCACTGACAAGATCTGCTTTGGATTGGTATAGTGCCCTACCTAGGCACTCCATTTTATCATTCAACTAAATAGCTTAAGCTTTCCCAGACCACTTTTCTATCAACATTGTTAAGAAGGTCACCATGACCAACTTATATGTGACACACCAATACAAAGTCGAATCTATCATAGATTTTTTCACTTGTTGGCAAATCCTGATCAACCAGCTCACATTCCAACTGCCTCAAACTAAATCAATAGAGTTGTTCACCAAGGCTTGTGTTAGACACACCAATACAAGTTCAAACCTTTTGCATGTTTGATGAGGCATTCACTATGGTCTAGAAACTTAAAATTCATGCCATTGAAGAGAAGAAGATACACTTGTGTAACAATAATGCCATGTTTAAATTAAATGATACCTGTTCTTCTTCAAAACTATAAAATAATTAATCTAAAGAAAAAGGATTTGCTAACACAATAGTTTTGAAAGATGAACCATCTCACCCATCAAACAAATCAAATCCTTCTTCCAATCTTTCTCCTATTCAGGATTTTTAGTTCAAGCGAGAGCAACAAAAATATACACCCATAGGAGAACCCTACTCTTTAGTTTTAGAAAAAGTTCTAAAATCTAGAGCAGTCACTCTTCCACTCGTCAAACCATATACTTGTTTTAACCCCTCTCATCCTGTGCCTGCATGGTACAAAGAAAATTATTACCACAACTATCATTGCGTTAGAGGTCATAATGATGGTGATTGTATAATTTTTAAAAATATTGTCCAAGAAATGTTAGATAATGGAGATCTCATCTTGGATAATCCTAATGTGTCGGCTAATCGGAACCTTCACATCTTCAAGAAGCCATTCCCAAATCACACCCCATCATCTAACCAAACTAGAAAAACCTCAACCAATGATAGTAACATTCATGAGGTTCATGCTATTTTTAGCATCATAACATCTATCCCTGCTCAATTTCCTTATTCTCCATTTATCGAGGAGATTCTTGCATGAGCTCCTTCATGCACGAAGGTACTTGTTTCATCTGCTCCTTTACCCACAGAGGAGTCTCCCTTATTTCCTCCCTCACCCATGGAAGGATCCACCATATCCACTGATGCAATTTACCCACTCACCTCTCAACCTAATGAATAACCCGCAGTACTTACTCTTCTACCCATGTGAGAGTCATGCTTACCTTCTTCTTTGCTGAAAGATGAACTTGCTGCATCCGACTTTCCATCTTCCTTACCCATAGGGGATCCATTAGCAACATCCCTTCTTATTGGTGACAATTATCCATTAGCTTTCAAGGATCCTATTGATTTTCTCTCATCTCTTTTACCTATAGAGTCTAAAGCCAACAATTTCCATGTCTGGCATACATTATTTACAGGGATTAGTACCAAATTAACATCATCCCCCCTACAACGATTCCATTTTCATGTTGCCACCACTTAGACCTTATGACCCACTCAAACCTAAACCCAAAGGGTTTGATGATACCAAAATTTTCACTTACCATCGTGTGCCAAGGCATGATGTGGAAAACTGTAAGGCTCTTAAGATTTTTCCTCTCCAACTATGTCCTCTCGAAGAAAAAATTGATGATGATGATCTTTTAGATGAGGAACCTCTTCCACCTACACCTATCACCACAAATCCTCATCCCATACCTATTCAACGACCTTAATCTCCCCCTCCACAACCATTTTATCCTCCTCCAAAATTTGAGATGAATATGGTCTGCATAAGAGAGCTAGCCAAACCTTTGCCAAAATTCCAATGTGCTGCATTATTTTCACAAAACCAGTATATGCAATCACCATATTTTTTCCTGACCTATTGCTACACCTATCATGACTCATTTTCTCCTTTACCACATATTAATTTGGTTCAAATTGCCACTCGATCCCAATGTTAGGTTGTGGAGCCTATTTTCATGTGTGAAAGTGTTGAAGATTGTACACTAAGAGTATTGTACACTTTCCACTTTGTCTTGCCAGGGTTCGGGGTTGGGCTGAGCCCCGAGCGGGGGTCTGGGGGTGTAGCTCCTCAAATTTTTTTTGGGCCTTAAAATGTGCTTGATATATCGGGAAACATGATTTTCTCATATGGGTGGGATTTTGACCCATAGGTTTATGGGACGGTTTTTGCCCATGGTTTTGATACCCACAGTTTTGTAAAACTACTTAAGCAGTTGTCTATTTATATGGTTTTATGCATATGATAGAAGTATGAAAAACATTGCAGATGTGCTTTGAATTCAGGTGTGAATTCTGTAGAGTTTTTTGAGCATAGCTCCAAACAGATCTGGGTATTATATTGAGAGAGTGGTGGCTTGTAATAAAATCTGAGCAAGTGATTCTTGGTGGACATAGCCCAAATTGGGTGAACCATGTTAAATACTGTCTCTTTGTGTTGTGTTATTTTATCCTGCACTTTTATTTGAGATCTGTAATATTTTCTGCATATTAGTTTCTACTGTTGCGATTCTATGAGGGATTATTCCGCATTTTTTTATCCTTTATTTCCTAACAATTGGTATCAGAGCCTAGTTTGGTTTTTTGAAGTTTTGAATCGCAAGGAAAGTTTTATCTTGAGTGGGAGATATGGCAGATGATGGAAGATCTAGGGTTGATAAATTCAACGGGCAGAATTTCAGTCTTTGGAAGATGCAGATGGAAGATTACCTTTATCAGAAGGATCTTTATACTTCGCTGTCTAAGAAGGTGAACAAACCCTCAAGCATGACAGATGCAGAATGGGATTTGCAGAATAGGAAGGCACTTGGGACAATCTGGCTGTGTCTTGCATCTTCAGTATTATTTAATGTTTCAAAGGAAAAGACTACAAAAGAACTGATGGATGCATTAGGGAAGTTGTATGAAAAACCCTCTACCTCTAATAAGATATTTTTAATGAAAAAGTTGTTTAATATGAAGATGTCTGAGAATGGTTCAGTAGCAGATCATCTAAATTATTTTAATACAATTTTAAATATGCTAGCTTCGGTTGCAATAGAATTTTATGAAGAAGTTAGGGCTTTATTAGTTCTGTGCTCTTTACCCGAGAGTTAGAATAGTCTGGTAATGGTGGTAAGCAACTTGGTTCCTGCTAACTCAAAGTTGAAGTTTGAGGATGTTGTAGGGGTGATTCTAAGCGAGGAAATGTGAAGAAAAATCTCTGGTGAATCTTCTACTTTAGGGAATGCTTTGATAGTGGAAACTAGAGGGAGACAAAAGAATAGAGGAAACTGTGGAAAATCAAAGGATTGGGCAAGGTCAAAATCCAAAAGTAAGATAGTATGCTGGCACTGTGGAAAGTATGGGCATGCAAAGAAGGACTGTTGGGAGCTTTGGGACAAGAAGAAACAACATGAAGAAAATAAGGAGGCAAATGTGGCAATGGGTAATGTATGTCAGGATGCTTTGATTCTTTCTTTGCACAATATTACTAAATCTTGGGTTTTAGATTTGGGGGATTCTTTCCATGCTTCTCCACATAGGAATTATTTTGTTGATTATGTTCAAGGAGATTTTGGGCATGTTTTTCTTGGTGATGATGAGCCTTACAACATAGTTGGAAAAGGTTCTATTCAGGTTAAGATGCAAAATGGGAATACTTGGCTATTGAAGGATCTCAGGCATGTGCCTACATTAAGATGAAATTTGATATCGGCAAGGCAGTTGGGAAGTGATGGTTGTATTGTGATATTTATAGTGGACTCTTGGAAGGTTACCAAGGGTGCTCTTGTGGTGGCAAGAGGTAAGAAGGCTGGAACCTTATATTTAACCACATATAGCACTAATGTTTTGTAATCTTATGGCTTCAGAAGTAGATACAACATTGTGGCACTATAGGCTCAGTCATATGAGCCATAAGGGTATAGAGATCATAAAGAAGGATTTACTTGGATATATAGAAACAAGTTTGGAGTTCTGTGAGGACTGCATATATGGGAAACAAAAGTGAGTAAGGTTTCTCAAGGTTGGACCTACAAAGAAAGAGAGTAAGTTAGAGCTGGTGCATTTTGATGTGTGGGGGCCGACTCAGGTATCATCTCTTGGGGGTTCAAGTTATTATGTTATTTTTATTGATGATGCAACAAGGAAAGTTTGGGTTTATTGTATTAGAAACAAATATGATGTATTTGACACTTTTGTTAAATGGAAAGCCTTGGTAGAGAATGAAATAGGTCTTAAGCTAAAATGTCTTAGGTTAGATAATGGAGGGGAGTATTGCAGCAATGAATTTGATGATTATTGTTCTAAGAATGGAATTTGCAAGGAAAAGACGGTTCCAGGAACTCCGTAGTAGAATGGGGTGTCAGAAAGGATGAATAAAACAATAATGGAATGTGCTAGGAGCATGAGGTTACATGTAAGACCGTCTCTTTCTTTTTGGGCAGAAGCAGTGAGCACAACTGTGTACTTGATAAACAGAGGAGCCTCAAGTGCCTTGGATGGAGGCATACCTGAGGAGGCTTGGTATGGTAAGAAAGTTGATTATTCATTTCTTAGAGTCTTTGGATGTGAGGTGTTTGTCCATATAGACAAGGATGATAGGACCAAACTAGAGGCTAAATTAGAAAAATGTACTTTCATTGGTTATGGTGGTGATGACTTTGGATATAAATGTTGGAGAATTAAGGACAAGAAAATCATTCGATCTAGGGATGTGGTCTTTAATGAGAAAGTCATGTATAAGTAGTAGTTGCAGGAAAATAGGGAAGAATCCAAGAAAGAATATGCAGCGGTAGAGGATCTTTTGGATGGGAAAGTGACACATGAATCAGTTCAGGAACCTCCTCAACAGGAACCCCAAACTCCTATATTGAGGAGGTCTTCTAGGGTAAGAAGAGAACCTAAACATTTTTCTCCTTCTCTTTATTATTTATTACTCACTGATAGTGGAGAGCCAGAGAGCTTTGATGAAGCAATGTAGGTAGATGCCAGGAAGAAGTGGGAGAAAGCCATGGATGAGGAGCATCAGGCTCTCATGGAGAACTAGACATGGGATTTGGTGAAGCTACCCAAAGGAAAAAGAGCATTACAGAACAAGTGGGTGTTTAGAGTCAAAGAGGAAGGAGGAAAGAAAAGATACAAGGCCCGGTTGGTGGTCAAGGGGTTTGCATAGAAAAAGGTATAGATTTTGATGAGATTTTTCCTCCTGTAGTAAAAATGACTTCTATTAGAACTATTTTAGGAATATTTGCAGTAGAAGACTTGTACTTAGAACATATTGATGTAAAGACTGTATTTCTCCATGGTGATTTGGAGGAGGAACTATATATGCATCAACTAGAGGGTTATGAGGTCAAAGGTAAAGAGGATATGGTGTTTAAAATGAAGAAGAGCTTGTATGGCTTGAAACAAGCTCCACATCAATGGTATAAGAAATTTGATAGTTTCATGATGGAGCAAGGTTATATTAGATGTCATTCTGACCATTGCATGTATACAAAGAAATTTAAGGATGGCAGTTATATTATCCTATGTCTGTATGTGGATGACATGTTGGTTGTAGGTAAAAACATGTAGGAAATAAAAGTACTCAAGAAGAAACTAAGTGAATCCTTTGCTATGAAGGATTTGGAGGCAGCCAAATAAATCCTTGGTATGAGGATATCTCGTGATAGGAAGGAACGGAAGCTGACTTTATCTCAGGAAGAGTACATTAAGAAGGTATTGGAGAGGTTTAATATGCAAGATGCTAAACTAGTTGGTACTCCTTTGGTAGGCCATTTCAAGTTATCAAAGGAGCAGTGTCCCAAGATAGAGTAGGAGGGAAAACATATGTCCAAGGTACCTTACTCATCAATGGTTGGTAGTTTAATGTATGCCATGGTGTGCACCAGGCCTAATATTACCCATGTAGTGGGAGTGGTGAGTAGATTTATGAGTGATCCAGGCAGAGATCACTGACAGGCAGTAAAGTGGATCCTTTGGTATTTGAGATGGACCATGGGGATAGTTTTGTGCTACAGTGGATCAGACACCACTTTGTGTGGTTATGTAGATTTAGATATGGCTGGAGATGTAGACAACAAGAGGAGCATGACAAGTTATGTTTACACTATAGGTGGGACAACAATGAGCTGGATTTCATGACTACAGAAGCTGGTGGCTTTGTCAACCACAGAGGCTGAGTATGTTGCTGCCACATAGGTAAGTAAAGAAATGATTTGGTTACAACAATTTATTGAGGAGTTGGGGCATAAGAAGGAGGAAGGAAAGCTGCATAGTGATAGTTAGAGTGCTATACACCTAGCTAAGAACTCTGCTTTCCACTCTAGGATGAAGCATACATAGTTAAGGTACCATTTCATCAGGACAACTTTGGAGGAAGAGAAGCTGAAGCTAGAGAAGATTCATACTAGTCAAAATCCTACAGACATGATGACCAAGGTGGTCACAAGGGAAAAACTAAAGCTCTGTTTAGCTTTGGTTGGCCTTCATGAAAACTAGTGAAGGGTTGAGAAGCTTTCTTAGAGGAAAACTAGTTTGCAAGTGGGAGATTGTTAGGTTGTGGAGCGTATTTTCATGTGTGAAAGTGTTGAAGACTGTACACTTTCCACATTGTCTTGTCGGGCCTCGAGTGGGGGTTCAGGGGTGTAGCCCCTGATTTTTTTTTTGGGCCTTAAAACATGCTCGATAGATCGGGAAACGTGATTTTCTCATATGGGCAGGATTTTGACTCATAGGTTTATGGGATGGTTTTTTCCCATGGTTTTGATACCCATGGTTTTTTAAAACTACTTAAGCAGTTGTCTATTTATATGGTTTTATGCATATGATAGAAGTATGAAAAACATTACAGATGTGCTTTGAATTCGGGTGTGAATTCTCTAGAGTTTGTTGAGCAGAGTTGTAAACAGATCTGGATATTGTATTGAGAGAGTGGTGGCTTGTAATAAAATCTGAGCAAGTGATTCTTGGTGGAATTATCCCAAATTGGGTGAACCACGTTAAATACTGTCTCTTTATGTTGTGTTATTTTATTCTGCACTTTTATTTGAGATCTGTAATATTTTCTGCATATTAGTTTCTACTGTTGCGATTCTGTGAGGGATTATTCTGCATATTTTTATCCCTTATTTCCTAACACCCAAAAGGAGAAAGGAAATGAGAAAGAAAACAACTCATCCACTACTATTTTACCTAATATTTTATTTGCACCTACACAAAAAATCACCATCTATGGACCCATATACCCTATTTCTGACGGGGTTTCCTATCCCAAAAGGGGCACACTTTTTGACATAAAAGGGGATGCATTAAATAAATATTATTTATTTAATTTTAGAACAGTCTATTTTCAACCTCCTTCTGTCCATTTACCTCTGTTGACTTTTCCACAAGTCTGGGTGCCAAAATTGGGTGAATAAATATTAACAAATATTCATTTAATGCATTTATTATTCACCCAAGGTGGGTCGCACTTTTTGGAATAAAGAATTTCTATTTTTAAAAGTCAGATGTCAATGTGATTATTTACCCTGCAAGGCAGCCCTGAAAATCCCACGATTCACTTAAGTCGTTTAACTTTCATAATGGGATTATTTACCCTGCAAGGCAGGTAATAAATGTACTTTCATTGGTTATGGTGGTGTGACTTTGGAATATAAATGTTGAGAATTAAGACAAGAAAATCATTCGATCTAGGGATGTGCGTTCTAATGAAAAGTCAGGTAGAAGTAGTTAGTTGTAGGAAAATAGGGAAAATCCAAGAAAGAATATACAGCGTGTAGAGGATCTTTTGGATGGGAAAGTGACACATGAATCAGTTCAGGAACCTCTTAACAGGAACCCCAACTCCCTATATTGAGGAGGTCTTCTAGGGGTAGAAGATAACCTAAACATTTTTCTCCTTCTCTTTATTATTTATTACTCACTGCTAGTGGAGAGCAGAGAGCTTTGATGAGGCAATGTAGGTAGATGCCAGGAAGAAGTGGGAGAAATCCATGGATGAGGAGCATCAGGGCTCTCATGGAGAACTAGACATGGGATTTGGTTGACGCTTCCCAAAGGAAAAGAGCATTAAGAACAAGTGGTGTGTTAGAGTCAAAGAGGAAGGAGGAAAGATAAGAAACAAGGCCCGGTTGGTGGTCAAGGGGTTTGCATAGAAAAAGGTATAGATTTTGATGAGATTTTTCCTCCTGTAGTAAAAATGACTTCTATTAGAACTATTTTAGGAATATTTGCAGTAGACTAGAAGCCTTGTACTTAGAACATATTGATGTAAAGACTGTATTTCTCCATGGTGATTGGAGGAGGAACTATATATGCATCAACTAGAGGGTTATGAGGTCAAAGGTAAAGAGGATATGGTGTTTAAAATTGAAGAAGAGCTTGTATGGCTTGAAAACAAGCTCCACATCAATGGTATACGAAATTTTGACTAGTTCATGATGGAGCAAGGTTATACTTAGATGTCATTCTGACCATTTGCATGTATACAAAGAAATTTTAAAGGATGGCAGTTATATTATATATGTCTGTTATGTGGATGACATTGTTGGTTGTAGGCTTTAAAAACATGTAGGAAATAAAGTACTTCAAGCAAGAAACTAAGTTGAATCCTTTGCTATGAAGGATTTGGGGGCAGCCACAAAAATATTTGGTATGAGGATATCTTGGGAAAGGAAGGAACGGAAGCTGACTTTATCTCAGAAAGAGTACATTAAGAAAGTCTTGGAGAGGTTTAATATGTAGGATGCTAAACCGGTTGGGACTCCTTTAGCAGGCCATTTCAAGTTATCAAAGGAGAAGTGTCCCAAGACAGAGCAGGAGAGAAACCAAATGTCTAAGGTACCTTACTCATCAGCAGTTGGCAGTTTGATGTATGCCATGGTATGTATCAGGCCTGATATTGCCCATGCAGTGGGAGCGGTGAGTAGATTTATGATTGATCTAAGAAGAGATCACTGACAGGCTAGTAAAGTGTATCCTTCGGTCATTCGAGAGGGACCATGAGGACAGTTTTGTGCTACGGTGGATTAGTACACCACTTTGTGTGGTTATTTAGACTCAGATGATGGATGGAGATGTAGACAACCAGGAGGAGCATGACATGTTATGTTTACACTGTAGCGTGGGACAGCAGTGATCTGGATTTCACGACTACAAAAGTTGGTGGCTTTGTCAACCACAGAGGTTGAGTATGTTGCTGCCACAGAGGCAAGCAAAGAAATGAATTGGTTACAACAATTTACTTGAGGAGTTGGGGCATAAGGAGGAGGAAGGAAAACTACATAGTGATAGTCAGAATGCTATACACCTAGCTAAGAACTCTGCTTTCCACTCTAGGATGAAGCATACATAGTTAAGGTACCATTTCATCAGGATAACTTTAGACGAAGAAAAGTTGAAGATGGAGAAGATTCATACTAGTCAGAATCATGTAGATATGATGACCAAGGTGGTCACAAGGGAAAAACTAAAGTTGTGTTTCAACTTTGGTTGGCCTTCACGAAAACTAGTGAAGGGTTGAGAAGCTTTGCTCAAAGGAAAACTAGTCTGCAAGTGGGAGATTTTTAGGTTGTGGATCTTATTTTCATGTGTGAAAGTGTTGAAGACTGTACACTTTCTATGTTGTCTTGTCAGGCCACGAGTGGGGGTTCAGGGGGCGCAGCCCCTGAATTTTTTTTTTGAGCCTTAAAACGTGCCTCGATATATCGGGAAATGTGATTTTCTCATATGGGCAAGATTTTGTCCCATAGGTTTATGGGACAGTTTTTGCCCATGGTTTTGATACCCACAGTTTTGTAAAACTACTTAAGCAGTTGTCTATTTATATGGTTTTATGCATATGATAGAAGTATGAAAAAACATTGCATATGTGCTTTGAATTCAGGTGTGAATTCTATAGAGTTTGTTAAGCATAGCTCCAAATAGATCTGGGTATTGTATTGAGAGAGCGGTGGCTTGTAATAAAATCTGAGCAAGTGATTCTTGGTGGACGTAGCCCAAATTAGGTGCACCACATTAAATACTATCTCTTTGTGTTGTGTTATTTTATTCTGCACTTTTATTTGAGATCTGTAATATTTTCTGCATATTAGTTTCTACTGTTGCGATTCTGTGAGGGATTATTCTGCATATTTTTATCCCTTATTTCCTAACACCCAAAAGGAGAAAGGAAATGAGAAAGAAAACAACTCATCCACTACTATTTTACCTAATATTTCATTTGCACCTACACAAAAAATCACCATTCTATGGACCCACATACCCTATTTCTGATGGGGTTACCCATCCTATAATGCTTAAACAATTTACAACTAGTCTCCTCTCAAAATGTCTCTATATGAACTTGTGCAAACCACTAACTCTTATCAGCATAGGCCGTAACTGAAAGCTTGCTACAATCCATTAAGGTTTTACCTAATGAACCATACTCCTATTGCATACATTATCACTCCTCATCATGCGGCCTCTCTCACCACATTGTCCCCTTCTTCTGCACTCACTACCACTCATCAAGTAGCCACTCTTAGTTTCTCTGACAATGAGATTGTACCTCTCTAATAAGATGATCCTCGACCCCACCCTATTTATTTATCATCTACATTGATAATATACGCCTATTCGATGTGTTATGATCAATGATGGCAGTGCAATATTAACATCATTTCCTCTCATATGTACAACCAAATGCGTATCCCTACCAATTGCATGCATAATAACCCAGTTATGATGCATTCATTCAATGATGCCATGACTTCCACCCTTGGCACCATCATTCTCCACATTTGTGTGGGCCCCTATACCATTCATGAATTATTCTATGTCTTAGAGGGGGAATTCCAGTACAACATGTTGTTTGGCCAACCTTGGATCCACGTGCCATGGGTTGTGTTCCTTCAACCTTACACTGTTGTTTAAAATTTGAACATGAAGGACATAACTATACCATTCTAGCTGACCTTTCACCATTCAAGACTTGTAACATGTTGTATTGATCTAATGATGTCCTTATACCAGTTAAGGCATCTACCACCACTACCACTTATTCTTCAGCCACTGCCTCATCCACCACTTCTGCTTCTACATTTTCCACAACTAACTCCTCTATTCCCACTGCTGTCACAACATCTGTAGCTGACCCATTAGCCAACCCATCTACTTCTCAAATAACTAATGATTCTTCTTACCAAATACCAAGTGATTCATCCATTCTTGCTACCCACATATCAACTACTGATCCCTTAGAAGGTGTTTTTCAATGCCTCACTCTGGGGGAGTACCACCTTTATAATATTGACACATTCCTTACTCCTCAAGAGTATGGTAAAATTCACCAACATCCCCACTATGATCACCGCATAGGTAAGGTTTTCCCCTATAGTCCTCCCCACCTTCGCACCAACTTAACATATGGGGGACTTGATGCTTCTACCTACTCACCTGAGCCACCTTCCAAAACTCAACCATTTTCCTCCAACTTTCAATCTCTCACCAACCACTGCTTCACCCACACCTTCCTCCATCGCTGTGCTTGGAAGGGATTTGGCTTTGGTTTCTATGAACAAGGCCGCCATACTGTCATTCCTTGCACCACTCGTAAGCATAAAGACCACAGTGGTATTGGATTTTCTGAACCACCTTCTAGGAAGGCCATATTCAACACCTTTACCCGAGTCGAACTCATTGAGGATAAACAAGGCTTCCATAAACATTCCCCACCCCATTCACCAACTTCACCACCTTCACCTACAGAGTCTATGGACCTAGAATCCATTCCTCCTAACTTTTTTTTTCGTGAACACCATTTCCCTGGGACCTCTAACTTATCAACGTGATGGTGAGGCTCCCTCTTCTCTTCCCTTCCTGTATCCCAACATGATCGATGACGATACACCTTCTATTAATGTCATTCAATGTTAGGATGATGAGTCTATTCTCACCTACCTTGGTGCGGAACATTCTTATATTCATCGATCGTTACCATCTGAGACACAAACCATGTTGAATGAATTGACCATCGAAATCAATCATTCACACTCAAGATGACCCGCACATTCTAAAAATAGGCCAATATTAAGATGTTGCTGAAATATGAAGCTTTCACTTCTTTCCTCCGAGGATCATAGCAATGCTTTTTCTTGGTCCTATGCTGAAATGCCCGGTATTGACCCAAACATTATGGTCCACAATATCGTAACCATTCCTGATGCCAAACCCATGAAACAAAAGCTATGAAAAATGCATCCTCAGCATTTCCCTTCTTGTCAAAGAAGAACTCCAACACCTTCTTTTGGTTTCCTTCATCCTACCCATTGATTATCCCCAATGGATCTCTAACATTGTTCCTATCACAAAAGTGACAAGGGGACTCCGTATTTGAACATGGATTTTCTATGACCTTAACTTATCTTTCCCTGAAGATGATTTTTCCTCTACATAGTATTGACCAACTAGTTGATCTCACCGCCATCCATGAGATGTAATCACTCATGGATGGTTTCTCGGGTTATAACCAAATGTTACTCACCCCAGAAGATCAACACAAAATGACCTTCATCACTCCTTGGGGGACCTTCTATTATCGTGTCATGCCCTTTGGCCTTAAAAACATTAGTGCTACATATTAGCGGGATATGAATTATATCTTTCATGACATTATGCATAACATATTGGAATATTACATTGATGATATTCTTGCCAAATCCAAACATCGAGCCAAACACCTTACAGTCCTTAAGGTTATTTTTGACTGTCTCATCAAATATTGTGTTCACCTTCAACCTAAGAAGTGTGTCTTTGTTGTTCTCTCTGGAAAGCTCCTTGGTTTTTATTATTTCTTTGCATGGCATTGAAGTTGATCCCACAAAAATCAAGGCTATTCTCGAAATTCCTCCACCTACTAACCTTTGTCAACTACATAGTTTGCCAAGGAAAGTTGCAATCTATTCGTTGCACTTTATTTCTCATAGCTTTCTGACCACTGTCCATCCATTTCATCATCTTCTCAAAAATGATGTCTCCTTCAAATGGGATGATGAATGCCACAAAGCCTTTGACGCCTTAAAACAATACCTCCTCCAACCACCTGTGCTCATTCCCCCTAAGGATGACCAACCATTTTACCTTTACATTTATGCTACTGATCATTCCCTAGGTGCCATGCTCACTCATCGTGATGAGCAACACAGGGAGAAAGCAGTTTATTATATAATTTGTACGCTTTTAGACTACGAAACTAGATATACTCACGCCAAAAAACTTTGCTTAGCCTTAGTTTTTGTCACCACTAAACTTTTCCATTACCTACTCAACCACAAAACCTTTGTTGTCACCAATACTAACCCCTTACATTACATGTACGCTAAGCCCTACCAACATCAATGTGTTGCATGTTGGCTCATGCTTCTTGCAGACCTAGATCTGAATTAATACATCAAAAATTTGTCAAAGGACAAACAATTGCTTGACCAACTTCACAGATGCACCTCTCTCCAGAAACCAGTCCTCTAACTTGTATTTCCTTGATGAATCCATCACTACCCTCTCCCTGGACGATACCATTTACCAAATGACCTTATTCTTTGAATGGTTCCAAATGTCAGCATGGGGGTGGTGCCAGAGTTATCCTCATTCCTCTTGATGGTGATCCTATGCCATTATCTTTCAAACTAGATTTTGATTGTACTAACAATATCACCGAATATGAAGCACTTGTGTTAGGTCTTCAAACCTCCATAGCCTTAGACGTTAAATCAATTACTATCTTTGGTGAATCTCAACTAGTTGTGAACCAAGTTAATGGTATATACCAATGTCATAATGAGATACTTCAAAAGTATAAGCATCATGTTGACATACTGTTTTTGACTACCTTTGACCGTTATGAACTTTAAACCACCCCGATTGATTCACTAATAAATTTTTGGAATACCATGGCATGTCTTGCTTCTCAAATCCTCGCTCATCTCGAACTCAAAAATATTTGTCACAGTAAAAAGGTTGCAATCACCTTCTAGATCTAATTCTGAAGACGTCAACCTTGTAGGAAAAATCATGAAACTAACCCACGTGACCTTTCGTATAAGTAGTTTGTTGACTATCTTTCCCTTTCAATTCTTCCTCCGAAATCTTACTCGCAATGGATAATTGGTACCTTTCTCGAAAGTGTCTCTCAATATGTCATCGATGAGTGGTCTTCTCTATAAATTACAGTATTTGATGCTATGCTCTTACGATGGATTTTTCTAAAATTCTATACACGATCAAGGAAGTTCATAACGATGGGATTTTTGGTAGTCTTTAATGGATGCACGGGTCGCTTAGCTGTCGCTAAATCATCACCTGGGCTTTTTGGCTTAAACCTAAACCATGATTGATTGTGACTATGTCAAGCATTAATAGTACAAATTTTAGCAACATGTTAATCTGGGCCATCACACCCGTGAAGGACGACCTTACAGGATCGCACAAGATTTTAGGGGAACTTTCTCTCATTTTGGGACTATAGTTTGGATCTTGTCGGAGAGATCAACCTGGGATCATTCTTCGCAAAGCCAATGCCAAATGGATTATTTCCACTCCAACCAAGATTACACTGAAATGGGTGGAAATGCCTCTTATTTCTATAGATCAGAAAATTTGTGATATTCATTAATCATCAAAGGGACATTTGGGATGTATCACTTTGGTGTTCCTGGATCTTACCTCATCACTTGATAATCAACCTTCAATTCAACAATGTCACCCTATGGAAACTATGTGACCCTTCAGGGAATATTCAACTCAGTTTTTCTTCACCTTATTATCCTAAAATAACATCCAAGCTAAATCAAGCAACAAAACCTTATGGAGAATTTCTTCATGAAAATCCCCAATCAATGCTTGCATACACTTTAGTGCATTCCTTTAAGTGGCACTGCATTGGAAAACTAATTCACATCACCTTTTCCCTTGTGGGCTTACCAATTAGTGATGCCATATCCTCAATTGAATGCCATACCTTTTTCCCTTCACCACTATTTATTCAAGAAGTTGGCTTGGTGCTGAAATCCATATACATCGTATTTCATTATCTAAGCTTTCTTGAATTTCTCAACCCCTGCAGTCCCTCAACTGGAGATAGACCCAAGTTTCCAATCGCAGGCCAGTTCTTGGTATGCACTTGACTAAACAATAATGTAGTGCTTACTTTCGCTGATAACAGTTGGTCTAACACCTCAAATGCTACCTAAAAACCTTTAACTCTTATTTTTTATGTCCCACTAAATTTGTCTTCGTGCAATTCGAAGTCAAAATTGGGTCACAGGGTCTGGTGTATCTCACTCAAGGTATCCCATGCTCAATTATAATCATCTAAGTAAGGAAGTTTACTCCAAATGTTATTTGCATTTTAGCACTATGAATCATTCTAAATGACCTATCGATCATCCTGCAATGTACAAATCTATCAATTATCAAATTTCAAACCCCTGAACCTCATTTTGGGCAATCGCAGCGAACCTTCTTTCACCTCCAGAAAGTGACCTTGTCCTGGAAGAATCAACCTTCCAAACTAACTGTAAAAAGTTTACCTCACTTTGAGACCTAATGCACCTTCCATTTTGACCCTAATTAATGCTAAACAAGAATTGGGGTGTGATTACCTATCAGTTATCCTCATTCCTATTCATCGGTGATGAGCTTATCATTTCTATCACTAAATTTTAACTTACTCAACCTGGTATGCCTTATGAAATTGCAATCATTTAGGTTTTCAAACCTATTTAACCTTAGACGTAACCTCTGTCATTAAACTATGCCTTTTGGTCATCATAAACAGAATCCTGTCCCTTTCTCACCTATCCACTTACCTTTTTAAGGTTCAAACAATTCAAAACAAGCATCATGTTAATTACTTTTAATCAGCTTTCAACCATTATGAACTTCAAACTCCTTGATCACACTCATATTCATGGTATAATTCTCACCAGGATACTTGTTTGTCCTTCTCAAATCATTGACTCACCCTCATGTTTACACAAGTGCATACTTGAAATCACAATGTGAAAGGTTGCATCACCTTACTATCTAATCCATATGTCAACCTTGATTGGGACATTGAAGCCTAACCACGTGACCTTTAGATTAGACCTCCATTTTGCAGACTAAGTTGTGTTTTGATCAAATTCAAACCATTCCAAATTTTACTCTATGCAGGGTTAACCTTCTAGTTTCAAATGTCTTCTATTAACATTAGAGAGAATGTCCTCCATGTTGTGTATCTTTCTATAAATAGAGCTGATGACACCTGTTTATCAAAGGACCTTGATAACAGATCCAATGTGTTCTCATGAGTCTTCAACACCAGTAAGCATATTCCTGGGATTTATAGAGGTCTCCACATTTTGACCCAAAGCTTCACAACAAAGTTTTCATCAAATTCACGAATACCCTAATGTATCTTGCCAGAGCTTACCCAAAGATATGATTATTTACATATCTTGCTACCCAAGGGTTGAAGAATCAACTGGAAACATATGTAGACCCTAACTTCATGAGGGAAGAGTCACCAACAAACCTATTATATTTGGCCTTAACTTCATGATATGCATAGTTTTGGATCTGTCACAAAGATCCACCTTGACAGATTTTACCAATCATCAAGGATTATTTCCTGCTATCCAACTATTAACCTACACCTGTTGTGATTGGAATTTCATTATAGTACCTATTCTTGGGCATGAGATTCTAAATCAATCTGAGAAACTACAGACTTCATCAATCTATCACATTGCCTTTTTCAAGATTTGGATTGTTCCTTACCCTATCAAGTATAACATGCCTAAGATTTATCAAAAAATAGGCAGTCCCTATCATATAGGGATTTAAATATGGGATTCTTGTATGACATTCTAACTTAAGGTAGTTTTTTAGCCAAAAGGAACCTTACAACTTGGATCAGAGAAGTATGAAATGTGCATCAACCAGGAAACCTGCCATTTAACATAGTATTCCTCCAGTGCCCAAAATGCTCCTTATGAACTGTCAGGTCACAATATGCTAAAGACGTCGGTCAACGATGATAACCATGCCTCGAATTATTGCACTAGTATTCACACCTACCAACATGCTACCACACCTTGTCTATTGGCCACGTTCTACCATGATACATAAGACTGAGATTGCCTCTCAAAGAACCAAATTCCATCTCTTTGCGTATGTGTTAGGCTCAAATATATGCTCACCAATTTTGATGATGATTTTTTCCAGATGATCATTAGGCAGTGCGAGCAACTATTTTGAGTTATAGAAGGTGAATTTTCTAAATTCGGAAATGATCACCTCCAAACTACCAATATGTTTCTTTTATCTAAATATCTGCCTATGCCATAAACGTGTCCAAGAAGTGAACCTTCTAGGTTGTTAGTGCTCATCCTGAAGGAAAATCAATTTTGTAACAAAATCGAATGAGAAAAGCCGTTAAAGTTTCTGCAACGTTGACTTTTCCCATAATTGGCTTGGACCCTATATCGGTTACTCATGCCTACCAGATCAGGTGCTTATCACATTCTGTCTTCACTCGAAGGTAAACCGAAGACCTTATACCCCTCAATGCCTTTTTGCATCTTCAACACATTCTATTGTTGAACTTTCAAGTCCCAGCTATCATCATTCTCTCTATTAAACACTTGTCACTTTTGAGCAACATTCACCTTCCACTTACCTATTTTAAGGATCAATGGCTAAACAAGAATCAATGTGATACCCATCGCTTTAGGACAATCCTTATCTTCAATATGAGTACCACGAGATCTACTCATGGAATGATTCTCATGTGATACTTTTCAACATTTTCAAGATGGAATCCCATGGTCATTCATCACTTAAAACCTCAGATCTTTCATAGCTACCCCTTTGTGTTTATGGTTTTGTCTTCATAAAAGAAACCTATACTTTTCTATAGTCTTGTCCATGACCTAAAATTCCACAAACAATTCAATAGTAATATACTTGGGATTTTCAAATTCAAACTCCTTGAGTCAAACTTCTAGGATGACTCCCTCAAAAAGGACATCTATTTTTCTATCTTGTTGTTATAAATAGATTACTCCCTCAAAGGAAAATCTATACAAAGCTAGCCATACTATACATAGTCTATCAAAAAAGAAGACTATTCCTGCAAAAATAAAATAAAAATATTCTGAAGCTTACCGCATCGATCAACTTCATGAAGACCTTAAGGAGATATTCTACTCATCCCACCTAGACTTCCCGCATTGATCAGTATATAAAACAAAACAAAAAACAAAAAGATAACTTTTTTCGTCATGGACTTGCCTATTTTATCTTGGGTATCTTGTAGAAGAGGCATGTTGTCTCACACCAGTTACGCTAAAACAACCTTCTTTCACCTCACTATCTTTCCTTTCTAATCTTCTACCTACTCAAGGGACTTGCCGCAAATGTGACATTTCATGATCATGTGACCTTCTTCACCCTTAGAACAATCAATCATGCAATGCCTTTAGGGTTTTATGTTCATAAGCCAATATTTGGTATGATAGACTCGTAATGGTTCTTATCAATTAGTGCAAAATTTTTGTCTCCTCTTACCATTCACCTCTTTTTGTTACTTATTGATCCTCCTTCACAAGCCCATCCACCAGACCAACCACCCCACCTCTCCGCATCTAACCTTGCTATCCCTACTACCGCTTGCAGCCTCTACTGCGGACTCAACTATATCTTAATCAATCTAGTGAGCCGTCTATCCTCGCTACCCACACACCAACTACTGATCCCTTAGAAGGTGTTTTTCAATGCCTCACTTAGGGGGAATACAACTTATACAACATCGACACCTTCCTGACCCCAAAAAAGTATGGGAACCTACGTCAGTACCCCAGTTATGACATCCAGATTAGCGACGTTTTTACTTATGGCCCTCTCCACATTCGTACAAATGTAATGTATGGGGGAATTTATATTGCCACCTATAAACCTGAACCTCCATCCCAAGCCCAACCATTTTCATCCGACCTACAATCCCTCACTAACCGCCACTTCACTCACATTTTCCTCCATCGGGGCACGTGGAAAGGATTTGGCTTTGGATTTTACGAACAGAGCCACCATACAGTCATTTCTTGTAGTTATCATAAACACAATGACCGTAGTGGCATCAGTTTTGATGCACCACCTTCTAAGAAGGTTCATGTCAACCTCACCCAGGATGGAAAAAACTTCCCCGCCTCATTCACTTCACATAACCACCCTTCCCCCATGGATTCCTAGGTCTGGACTCTATTCCTCCTAACTTTTTTTTTTCTTCCGTAACCACCATTTTCCCTGGGGCCCTCCTATCAATCATGACGAATATCCCTCTTCTCTCCTCCCCTTAATGTATCCTGCCATATCGATAATGATACACCTTCTATTAATGTGTCCCCCCCCCCCCCCTTCAAATGTCAGGATGATGAATCCATCCTCCACTTACGCTGGTGTAGAAGATTCGTATATTCTCGGTCTTACCTTCTAGATGCAAACCATGTAATGAATCAAACTCTCAAATAACATCAACACTCAGGATGACCCGCATATTCTAAAGATCAGTAAATTCTTAGACACTATTGAACAGGAATCTTTCACCTCTTTCTTTTGGGAACCAATACCAATGCGTTTTTCTCCTGGTCCTTGCCATTAGGCCTCATATTGACCCAAAAATCATGGTCCACAATCTTCGTAACCATCCTAATGCCAAACCCATCAAATAAAGCTATCAAAATACATCCTTTTCTTTCATTTCTCTTTTGGTAAAAGAAGAGCTTCAATGCCTTCTCTAGTTCCGCTCCTTCATCTACTACCCATGAACTAATCCCTAAGGATTTCTAAAACATCGTTCTTTCTTTTATCCATAAAGGTGACGGTGGACTCACATTTACAGAGAATCCTCCTCAACCTGCTGCCCAAAGATGACTTCCTCCCCCCCACTAGTTTTGATCTCACCACTTGAGGCTATGAAATGGTATTTTTCTCATGGCAATTCTCAAGCTATAATCAAATATTACTAGCTCTGAGGATCAACATAAGACTCCTTTTCACTCACCCCTTGTGGGACTTTCTGATATCGATTCCATATGCCTTTTGGCCTCAAATTGCTGGGCTACATATCAGGAGCCATGACTTACATCTTCCATGACATCATGCATCACATATTGGAATATTACGTCAATGATCTTCTGGCCAAATATAAACATCAAACCGGACACCTGCCGGTCCTTAAATTCATCCTAAGAGTGTGGCTTTGCGGTAATTTCTAGAAAACTCCTGGATTTCATTGTTTCTTTGCGTGGCATAGAAGTTGATCCTACTAATGTAAGGGCCATTCTAGAAATAACTCCACCCATTAATCTCCATTAACTTCGAAGCCTATAAGGGAAGTTGTAATCTATTCGTCATTTTATCTCACAGCTTTCCGACCACTATCAACCATTTCATCATCTTATCAAAATAGCCATTTTATTCAAATGGGATGATGAATGCCATAAATCCTGTGAGGCATTAAAACAATACCTCCTTTAACCACCAGTGCTCATTATTTCTAAGGATGACCAGCCCTTTTACCTATATATTTCCGTCACTAACCATTCTCTATGTGCCATTCTCGTGCATCATGATGAGCAACACCGAGAGCAACTGGTTTATTACATAAGCCATGCCCTTCTTGACTATGAAACTAGATATACCCACATTGAAAAAATTTGCTTAGCCTTAGTTTTCATCACCACCAAACTCCACCATTACCTACTCAATCACAAAACCTTCATCATTACTAATACTAACCCATTACACTATATGTATGCCAAACCCTATCAACATCAATGCACCACACGTTGGCTTATGCTTCTTGATAACCTCGACCTCGAATTCATTCATCAAATGTCCATTAAGGGCCAGGAAATTGCTAACCAACTGGCTAATGCACCTATTTCTAGGAATCAATCATCTAACTTCAACTTCCTAGATGATTCTATAGCTACCCTTTCCCTAGATGAATCCGCTTACCAAATGATACTCTTCTTTGATGGTGCCAAGTGTTAGCATGGGGGTGGGGCTAGTTTTATCCTCATTCCTCTTGAGAGTGAAATAATGCCTTTATCTTTCAAACTTGATTTTTATTATAAAAAAAATATTGTAGAATATGAAGCACTCGTATTGGGTCTCCAGGATGCATATGCCTTAGATGTTAAGACATTCAATAACTTTGGTGATTCTTAGTTGGTCATAAACCAAGTCAATGGTATATAACAGTGTCATAATGAGATCCTTCAAAAGTATAAGTAGTATGTAGACATAATTTTAAACACCTTTGACCATTATACACTTCAAACGACCCCATGTTCTACCAATAAATTTATGGATACCATGGTCTGCTTGGCTTCTCAGATACCTACTTCACCCGCTGACTCTAAAATTTTTTTCACCATAAAAAAGGCTACAATCACCCTCTTATTTACCTCGTGAAGTTTACCCACATGACCTTTGGTATAAGCAATATGCAAACTATCTTTCCATTTCCATTCTACCCACCGATCTCACTCATAATGGACAATGGGATTTCTTAAAAGTGTCTCCCATTATGTCCTTATGGGTGGTCTCCTTTACAAGTGCAGATTTGAGGGCATTCTCTTACGATACCTTACAAGTTTTGAAACTCCCTACACCATTAAGGAATTCCATGATGGAATTTTTAGAGGTCACTTTAGTGATTTAGTTGTCACAAAATGCATTCTTCTCCTGGGCTATTATTGGCCAACCTTAAACTATGACTGTTGTGAGTATGTTCAATGTTGTGTGAAATTCCAAAAACATGTTAATCTCCATCACACACCTAGTCATGCCTTATAGGTTACATGAGAAATTTGTCATTTATCTCAATGGGGTTTGGATCTTGTCGGTGAGATTAACCCCCATTCTTCACAATGCCACCAATGGATCATAACCACTACCGAATATTACACTAAATGGGTAGAGGCCATTCCCCTTATTTCTACAAAAGTCGAGAAAATATGTGAATTCAGAAACCATTACATCATTTGTCACTTTGGTGTTCCTCACTGCCTCATGACTTATAATGGAAAGCAATTTAAAAACAAAACCCTACAAAAACTATGCGACGCATTTGGTATCCAACTCAATTTTTCATTACCCTATTACTTGTAAACCAATGGTCAAGCCGAATCAACTAATAAAACCTTGAACAAAATTCTTATGAAGGTAGTGAACGATACTGGGAAAGATTGGCATATGCACATTACTTTCGCCTTATGGGTTTATCACACTAGTATTCACACTTCGACTGCTACCACACCCTTTTCTCTGGTCTACGGTAACAAGGTTGTCTTACCTCTCGAAGTCCAGATTCCATCTCTCCAAATATCACTATAAGACATGCTCAATGACGATGAATTTTTCCAAGATTGTTTGGCACAACTCGAGTTATTAGATGAATGTCGTCTCAATGTTCTTGACCATCTCCAAATCTACCAAAAACGTATCAAACATTCTTATGACAAACTTGTTCACGAATGAACCTTTCAGGTCGGTGACCTTGTCCTGAAGGAAAATAAACATGTAACTAAAGAGGAGAAAAGTAAATGGGGAAAATTTTCCCCTAATTGGCTTGGACCCTATATTGTTACACATGCCTATGGATCAGGTGCTTATTGTTTGTCTTCACTCGAAGGTAAACCCGAACTTGAGCCCCTTAATGCCTTGCATCTTTGACCATTTTATTATTTATATCAAGTCCTATATAAATTTATGTAAGTTTATTGCTTGTACCTTGAGCACTGTTCACCTTCCATATTACCTGTTTTGAAGATCCATGACTAAACAAGAATCATGTGATTACCCATCACCATTTTAGCCTTGTCTTCAATATGAGTACCATGGCTCTACTCATAGCATGATTCTCATGGATAATTTTCATCTTCTTCAAGATGGAATCCCATGGTCGTTCATCACTCAAAACCACCCCCTTTCATAGTTAACTCTTGTGTACTATGATTTTGTCATCCGAACAAGAACCTACCCTTCCTCTATAGTCTTGTCCATGACTTAAATGTAAAAAAAAAGGGATGTAATTCCTTGAGTCAAAATTCCAGAAAAATATGACTCCCTCAAAAGGGACATCTCTTCACTTTAATGACACCGCTATAATTAGAATACTCCCTTGAAGGAAAGCTATATCATAGTTATGTCACAAATTCAATAAAAATATTCTGAAGCTTCCCACATTGATCAGCTTCACAAAGACCTCAAGGAGATCATATACTCATCCTATATAGAATTCCCACATCGATTAGTCCATTACAAACAAAAAAATGAAGAAAAAAGATGAAATTTTTGTCATGGATTTTCCTATTCTTGATCCTAGGTTTCTTGTTCTGAAAGACACGCTGTCATACACTAAGTTACGCTAAAACACATATTCTCACCACCTTGCTTTTTTAGCCTAATTCCCTCATTACTCAAGGGAATTTCCACAAACACGACATTTGGTGATTATGCAACTTTCTTCACCCTTAGAATGGTTCATTATGCAACACCTTTAGGGTATTATGTTCATAAAATCATCTTAGGTATGGTTAACTCATTAGGGTTCTTATGAATTAAGTGGCTCTTTTACCACCTTTTAGTATTTCACCATTTTCTTTATGTTTTTGAATGACAAAATCGATAGGGTTATGGGCTAGGAGGAATACCTATTAAATGGGTTAGTTGGAGGTTGATGCGCACGATCTGACTTCTTGACCCAATGCCAATTGTGAGAGATTCCTTTTGGTTATGAGGAACTACCTGTAATAGAAAACAAGACCAAAAAAGATAAGTTAAATGATATATGACAGTGGACTGCCTAGCATATGCTAGTTTTGGGAAGTGTGATACTTCCTAGATGGCTATCAATCCACTATTTAAAACAAATTAATGTGAGAAATAAGTAAATTCCTACTGTAGTTCATATGATTTAGGTATCTCATTCAAGTACCATAAGAAAATCCAATCAAAACAGGCTAGGATATAGTTGGATCTAAAGGATGAGGTGACTGTCAAGGTATTGGGACTGGTCAGGGTCTAATTCTAGGTTTTTTAGGTCAATGGGTAGGAGGTTGTTTAGGTCTATTCTTGGGGAGGGTATAAAACACAAAGAATGATGTCAGTCTGGTATGATCAGTGTTAGTTTATGCAGAACTGAAAATGGTTATGGGTAACCGGCATCGGTAAGGTCGAGGTGTATGAAACTCAAAGAGATCTGATTACAAGGTTCGATCTGGGATTTGATAGAGATGGTAGGGTGGATAAGGAGGTTTATAGAAGTCTCAAGTGTATTCAAGGATGAACAGTAGGTGAGGATGGGTGATTTGGTGGTGTGGGTAAGGAAATGGTTGGGTTACAGGTTGGTAAGGGATAGAAGAATGGGCATCCAAAGTGTAGATTAATAATATGAGTAACAAAAGCTAGTAACTGAAATAACAATGCTGGTTAGGGATACACTTCCTGTGATGTAGAGTGGACAGATGAATGGTAATGGTAGTTGATCAGAAGGATGGTATTTGGTATCGTAGCAGTGAATCCCAGAATGCTTCCATGAGTGCAATGTTAGCATTGATTTTAGGGTTAAACCAAATCTTAGCTCATTAAGGAAAGTAAGACTTAGTTATTAGTAGTTATGGAAACATGCCAAGAATAGGTCTAGGGTGAGGTGGCTAGATAAGGTGTTTAGGTGAGGTGGAAATTAGGTCAATTAAGGTAATAAAATAATGGACATTTTGAGGATGGGTATTTAATTTAATTAAAATAATTAAATTATTTATTAATGTGGGGTGAAAGGGGCCATGGTTAGGTGCCCATGCTTAAGTTAGTTGTCCGATCAGGGGCTAATAAGAATTTGAAAAAATTTAGGTGTCTACACTTACCATTCACCTTCATCATTACTTATTGATTATCCTACACATGACCAGCTCATCAACACCTATATTTCATAACTACTCAATCATGCCTATGACCTACATTCAACCATGCATGTGATCTACACTCAATCATGCCTATTAACATGAAATCACAACACCCCCAAATGATTTCTAGATGTCTACTTTTCTAAGGCAGAGTCATTTGGTGTGATTGCGTAACATTGAAATTTCCCTAAGGTGTGGGACCTTACAAAATGGGAAATCTCTCTAGATTGAAGGTTGGTTCCTTATTCCTCTGTTTAAGTGCATACATAGAAATTTGTAGAGGATCTGTTCTTAATCCTAATCTAAAATTTACCAAGGAGATAGGGATAGAAGGAATACATAAATTAAAACAAAGCTAAACTACGAGGTGATGCACTAAAGCAATGAGGAACACTTATTTTGCTAATAATCACAAACCAAAAAAATGCATACAATAAACAAGCACAAATATCCAGATATGTAATGAGAGACTAGATGAAAATCAAAAGAGATAAGAGAGGATCTAAAATTGATCACAGACATGTTTTATTGCTCTGTAGATTGATACAGTCCATTACAAAATAGCTAAGAGGCAGAAACGTATTGAAATTTTTTGATGGAAGGCCTGAACCCCACAAATCCTTTTGCTAAGAGGAGAAGGGAGCCTGCAAAAAAAATAATTTCCAACCCTTTACAATGAACCCTACCCCCATATTTATAGATTCAGCCTGAAAGAAGAAGAGAGAGTGAAGCAGGAAAAACAGGTCAAATTTCAACCACCACTGTTAATGCCTTTGACGAAAGCTCTCATCAAATCCATCTTTTTTGCATCAATCCTTGGTTCGGTGCCTTGAAGGAAGAGGAAATGATGAAACAGATCAAATATGATCTTTTTGTTGAGCCAAGAATATCTTGGATTAAAAGCTTGAAGATGTTTCCTCCATTTTTCTTGACCTAACCTCCTCAAAATTAAAGTTTTAGACCTCCATGACATGGGTGAGGCCGAGATCTTTCCAACAACATCATATTCACAATAGCTTGAGCCCTGAGTCGAAAGATATTCCCCTTTGGAGTTTGTATCGGGTCCATATAGGAGGGTAGGAAAACAACTTGAAAAATGGGTCCCCTTTGGATATGGGACACGTGGTAGCCAGATTGGAACAAAATTTGGGCCTACGGGTCTCCAATTTATCATTTCCCCCTTTCTTCCAATTCCCACTTTGGCTTTGACTTGGGCCCAAATGCTGAATTTTTCCTTGGGTGGAGTTACCGGAAATTTTGTAACTTTTACCCCTTTTGATAACAAGGGGCAAAGAACCAAATTTTCCCCCGACGGTCCATTTTCCCTTGGGACACACAGTAGTCTAGAACTCATTTAGAAACCTTTTCTCTATTTACCCCTTGAATCAACGCCATACTAACACTTGGAATCCTCCACTTACACCTTTATACTTAGTCAATTTTGAATCCCTTTTTTGATTCCTACTTTTTGAATTTGTTTCCTCTTATGCTGGATCTTGGTCGATCCAATATTTGGCATGCGGGCGAAATATGGATAACAATTTGGTGAATCATAGGGGTATCTTCCTGCTAGATGAAAATACCAATTGCCTTGTCATATCCATTGGGTATGGAGTCATGACTGATAGCCTACTACTGATCTTAACTTTGAAACTAAACCTTGGGCCGCTTGGAAACCCATTAGAACTAAAACTGATCTTGACCAAATGCCAATTCCAAACACTACATGAGAGTAATAAAAAAACACCACACTATATACAAAATGAAATCATACATGCTCTAAATGGAACATGCAGAGCATGCAAAGCACTTAGGAGAAAATCAATCTACACTACAATAAGACAATGTGCATAAGCACGTAGAAGAAAGAGAAAACTAAACTAATATATATAGGGTGAGAACTCCCCTTTTAGTAGTAGTGCTTAAGATAGATCCCATTTACTGGAATCTATAACTCTTCACCCTCCAATGTAGACAATTGGAAATCATTACTACTTTTGAATCTTGTGATCATATAGGGGCCACTCCAGATGGTGTCAAATTTAAAATGCCTTCCTGGTTTTTCTCGATCTACATCCCATTTCAAAACCAGGTCTCCTTCTTAGAAGGTCATTGCTTTTTCCTTCTTGTCAAAACATTTATTGATTGAATCCTGATTCTTCTCTATTGGTTGGAGAGCATGCTCTCTGGTTTCTTCTAATTCTATTAGCTCCACATACCTGGCCTCTATTGGTCTAAATTCAGACATCTCTAGTTGCTTCATGAGCTCCAATGCTGGAAACTCAAGTGATATAGGCAACACTGCCTCTTTCCCATAGACGAGATTGAATGGAGAGTTGCATGTAGATCTCTTGGGTGTTATTCTATCATCCCATAAGGTCATTTTGAGATTTGTGTGCCAGGTCCTCTGATTCTTATCAAGATTTATTTTGATGATCTTTAGTAGGTTCTTGTTTATGGACTCAACCTGGCCATTACCTTGAGGGTAATAGTTTGATGAAGTAATCAAATAAGTCCCATTCTTAACATCCCATCCTATGATATTGGAACCTATGAATGCTAATGCATTGTCTAATATTATGGCGGCTGGAACTCCAAATCTGGTCACTATCCCTTCATAGAAATCTAGGATACTAGACTAATTTTCTTCCTTGAGTGCCACTGCCTTGGTCCATTTGGTGAAATAATCTGTCACTATCAGGATCCATTTGTGACCTTGGATTGAGTTTGGATTGATGACTCCAATGAATTCCAATCCCCATTGCATGAAAGGTTGGTTGACTGAGATTGGGTGTAATGGAAGTGCTACTAGCCTTTCCTTGCCTTTGAAGAATGCACAATTTTTGCACCTTTTGATCCATGTGTAGCAGTCACTAAACACTCTGGGCCAATAATATCATGCTTTCATGATTTTGAGTGCTATCACTCTTGGAGAAAAATGGCCTCCAACTTCTTTAACATGGAATTCTTGTAGCACTCTCTCTACCTGATCTTCCCCAATGCATCTCAATAGAATCCCATTGATGTCCCTCTTGAACAAGACACCATCAATAAGAACATATGGGATGGCCTGTAGCCTGAAATGCCTTCTTTTTTCTTTACTCATCCCATGAAGACACAAGCATGTTCGAAGGAAGTGCACCATATCTTGGGTCCAACAAGGAGTAGATACATCATCTCTCCCTTCTTCTTGCTCATTTTATAGAACAAAAACAACCTCCTTTTCACTGTTTGCTTCATCTTGTTGACCTGAGGCTAGTTGTTCACATAACCCTTTCCCACAAACCAACTTGGTGAATTTGATCTCAATGTCATATTCCATGACATGGGTGATCCATCCTACACGCGTCTCATTTAAGTCCTTTTTGATAAGGAATTATTTAACTCCCGCATGGGAGACCAATAGTTGGATTTTGTTGTTTGAAACCAAATTCTTAAACTTCTTCAATCCTCTGATTACCACCAGGACCTACTTCTCAATGAAGGAGTACCTCACCTCATAATCTTCTAGACTCTGGCTGAAGAAAGTAATTGGTTATTTTGTAATTTCTTTGTTCTTTTACATCAAGATTGTAGAAATTGTGTCTCTGCCACCAAAGGCATACAATATGAAATCTTTGGAAAAATCTGGGTTCATAAGAGTTGGGGCTTATGATATGGCTTCTTTGATAGCCTCAAAACTTGATTTTCCTTCAGCTGTCCACCTAAATGTTAAACTCTTCTTCAGCATCAACGTTATTGGCTTAACAAGGGCAGCAAAGTTTGGAACAAACCTGTAGACAAAATTGATTTTTCCCCAGAAGATTTGAAGAGCCTTCTTGTGAATTGGCAATGGTAATGCTCTTATTGCTTTAACTCTTTCTGGGTCAATTTCCAATCCTTCATTTGATACAATATGGCCTAGAAGCTTACCTTCATGGGCCAAGAATATGCATTTTTTGGGGTTCAGTGACACCCCAAAACTCTTGCATCATTGGAACACCTGCCTTAGGTGGAAGAGATGATCTACTAAATTTTTGGAAAACACTGTAATGTCATCCAGATAGATCAACACTATTTTGTTGAACAACCCCTTGAATGCCATATCCATTGCCCTCTGAAAAGTGGCTCCAGCGTTGGATAATCCAAATGGAATTTTCTTGTAGGCATAGAAGCCCCATTCGGTGGTGAAAGTTGTCTTACATTGATCATCTTCTTTCACCATGATCTGGTTGTACCCTAAGTAGCCATCTAAGAGGGAGAACCTTTCTAACCCAGACACTACTTGCAAGATCTGCTCCATTGAAGGGAGTGGGTAGTGATCTTTGAGGTAGGCTCTGTTCAAATCCCTAAAGTCAACACACAACCTAATTTCTCTATTTTTCTTTCTGAATGGGACCATATTTTCAACCCAACTTGAGTGTTTAATTGGAAATATGATGGTTGCCTCTATCAACTTGTTTAGCTCCTTCATTAAAGGCTCAATATGTGGGTTGACCAGTCTCTTCTTCTGCCTGATTGGCTGAGCTGTTGGATCTAGTTATATTGTGTGTTGTGCTAGCTTTGGATTGAACCCCCTTAGGTATTCATAACTCCAAGAAAACACACTAGGGAATTCTTGGAAAATTTGTATGAATTCATACCTTTCTTGTTTGGTGGCCACTTTGCCAATTTGAAGTGTTTTGTCTTCTCCAACTAGGATTGACTCTAAATATTCTCCTTTGATCTACATGTTAGCCTTCTCTTTTCTGAACTGATCATTAGGATTGAAAATAGACTCTAGTGTCACTAAGCCTTTGGGAAGCTTGTTTGTATGTAGTTGTACTATCTAATTCCCATACTGCTGCTCTAGTCTACTCTAGTTTATAGCTGAGAATTCATCTTCTTCTTGTAGAAAGTTAATGATCTGCTAATCATTCTCAAACACTTGCCAACATGTATTATTATCTGGCACTGCTGGCCTCACAAACACATGGATATGTGGATGTTCTCTATCACTCTTGATGTTGTCAACCACATCAAATGTTCATCCAACTGCTGCAAGTCTGTTAGCAGCTTCATTCTCCTTCCTGGATAATACTGAAGGCTTCGAAATCCTCCATGAAATCCAATACCCTACTCTTGTAGTTCTTGAGCAGGTCATTTTTTATAGCGTTTAGTCCTCTGATTTGATTGGAAACTAGTTCACTATCACTGAATACTTGCAAGTTATTTATTCCCAGCTTCCTTGCCCAATGAAGACGTTGGACTAAAGCCTCATATTCAGCAGTGTTATTTAAGCAAGTGAACTGGAATCTAAAGGCTGAATAATATCTCACACCTTTGGGGGACACACTCATGGCTCCTCCTCCAGTCCTTGTCTACTCCTTGAGCCATCAAAGAACAATTTCCATACCTCATTATCATCCTTGTATTCTAGCTTGATTAGGTCAGGAAGAGGCTGATTCTCTTCATGTAGGTAGTAGACACCCAGTTCATATTCCTCCATCTCCTTAGAGGGGTCAAAAGCATGTTTTTTGTTGGCCCACTCATCTAGGGTCAAGTATGGGATACATCCCACCTTGGTATCTATTTCATTAGTGTTTATGAGGTCTTCTTGATCAAAAGATGAGCATTTGGCATTGATTGGGCTAGGCACATAGGATTCAATATGATAATTAGTAATAGGTTTAGATTTGATTGTGATCTTTTCCCATACCTTGTCCTAAAGAGAATATGTGACCAATCAACAGACAGGTAGCCTCTAATTTTGGCAGTGACGTCCCTAGATAGACACAAAGAAAAATGTGCTAGCAAGTCTATGATTGACATGTTTTGCAAAAAAGTCACATTAGGGGAAGCATGTAGAGTGAGACTTAGATCCTTGATGATTCCCACAGTAGTCAATACTGTCACATATAATTGGACTACTCTAGAGATGACCTCATATTAGAGACCCAACTAATCAACTATTTTTCTGAGCATCACAAAACTACTAGCCCCAAAATCAATCATACAATTATGCACTAATTTTTCCCCAATAATCAGTGAGAAATAGAAGGGAGGAGGTCTCAAGTTTTTACCTTGTTGTTCTCCATAGTTACTCCCAGCCTGAACTATATTGGTAAGCACTCTTTCTTGTTGGTTAGGGGGTTGATTTGAACTTGACAAATTTTACATGGTGGTCTGTAATAGATCCCTCTACCCTGGAATGGCTAGTGACTCCCGTAGTGAAATGTTCACACTTTTCCTTTTCATCTACTCAATAATATTGAATGTGTTGTCCTTTTTCTACCCCTTCCCAGACACATTTCTTTCTTGCACATGGACTATTACAACCAGTTCTTGACTGGATTTGGGAGGTGGCTTGGATAGGTTCTGTATGTTTGGAGTTAAACTTGGAACACCAGGACCTTGTGGAGTGATGGAAGATTGAGGGTCACCTGAATTCAGTGGCCGAACCTCTCCAATAATTCTCTTTTTGGACCATGTATTTATAGATACACTTTGAGAAGGGAACTAATTCATCCCATATAAGTCTTTGGCCTACCAATTGACAAGCATAGTCTCATTTGGGGGCCACCTTATTGAGCTCCTTGTTGTTGATCTTCATCTTGGCCAGGTTCTTATGGCACCATACTAGTTTGCACCATCAAGGCCTGATTTAGAGTACCATTAAAGCACATTGATTGGCTGTGTGGCTGGCTGCATGGAAAACACCAATCATATTCCTGTGCTATATTGTTCTGTGATGGGACCAATGCTCTTGACATTGAAGCTATGTTAGGATCATACGGCTTGAAATGTCTAGCAACTTGGGGCTGTCCTTGGTTCTACATTTGGTTTACGGTCTGATGTGGTGGCCTATTTTGTTGATACTGGGGTCTAGCTTGATATTGAGCCTGGTGCTAGTATAGCTTGGAACTTTGAGCTTGTTATCTTTTGATGATCACTAGCTCATTCCCAAAGTTTTGAAGTTGCTTCATCGCCACTTCTTGAAACTCTTTAGAGGTATTAGATGATGAAGTGGAAGCTTCAGTTGATCTTTGACTCCTGGGGGTGGGTATAGGAACTAATGTAGGCTCTTGGCTAGTATCTGGGCCTCCTAACTCAGGTACAAAGGAATGGATGGCCTAGGAGTGATTTTTCTAGTTTGAATCAAATGGTTCTCAGCCCTTATGGAGAGGATATAGGCTACAGGTAATGTAGTTCCCCCCATTGACTAAATCATCAGATAAATATAAGAATTTAAATCCCTATGAAAGTATAAGAAGGTACCTTCATTAGTGGGCTTTACTACTATTGGAATCCTATCCTAGGTCTATTGAAATATGAGGTTTTAGTATGTCAGCTGCTCATTCGGGGCTCTCTTGATTGTTGTTAGTTGCTCCAACAAAGACAAGTTATCACCTTTTTCCCCAAACTGATTATGAAGGGCCATGCACATCTAGTTCCCATTCTAGATAGAGCCTACTTCAAGAATCCTAAACCATTGTGAAGGTTTCCCTTTGAATGAAGAGGTGAGTAGCTTGACTGCAATGTCTATCTCATGGATCTTGTGGATGGTACAGACATTTGCAATAACTTGGACATGGTCACCTAAAGAAGTTTGATTTTCTCCAGTGAAATGTGGGATGCTTTTTAATGCTTCAATCGTAACTGGGTTTTGTGTAATCAAGGTAAGTGGACTACTGCCAGTGAAGTTGACATATGGATTTGGTTGTGCCATTCTGATTGGCCTAAGAATCCTTGCAGACTAAAAGAAAGGCCTTACAGGTGGAGGTGTTTATAAGGTTCTACTTGGTGGAGATGGAGACCTCTGAATTATTCTTCCTCTCCTTTCTCTGCCTGGGGATAGATGCAAGTATTCAATTATACCTTCTTTCCTTTCTCTAGAATGGGTTTTTCTCATGAATCTTCCAAGCTTGGTTTGTTGAAACCAATAGAACTTTTTCATTTGGAGTCGTCAGATGTATAATTTTAAGGCTTCTTTAAAAGCCAGAATCACAAGTATACATCAATCCCTACTATAATAAGATGGAGACTTCTTGCTCTCACATGGTGTGCCAAACCTATTAATACGAAATCACAACACCCCCAAATGAGTTTACAGGTATGCTTTTCTAAGGAAGAGTCATTTGGTGTGATTATGTAACATTTAACTTTCCCCAAGGTGTGGGACCTTGAAAAATGGGAAAGATCTCCATATTGAAGGTTGGTTCCTTATTCCTCTGTTTAAGTGCATACGTAGAAACTTGCAGAGGATCCATTTTTAATCCTAATCTAAACTTTACCAAGGAGATAGGGATAGAAGGAATACCGAAATTAAAACAAAGGTAAACTATGAGGTGATGCACCAAAGAAATGATGAACACTTATTTTTCTAATAGGCATAAAACAACAAAATTCATACAATAAACAAGAACAAATAGCTAGATATGTAATGAGAGGCCAGATGAAAAGCAAAAGAGACAAGAGAGGATCTAAAATTGATCACATACGTGTTTTATTGCTCTGTAGATTGATACAGTCCTTTACAAAATAGCCAAGAGGTAGAAATGTATTTAATTTTTTTGATGGAAGGCCTAAACCCCATAAATCATTTTGCTAAGAGGAGAATGGAGCCTATTAAACAAATAATTTCCAACCCTTTACAATGAACCCTGCCCCCATATATATATATTCATCCTGAAAGAAGAAGAGAGAGAGAGAGAGAAGCAGGAAAATCATGTCAAATTTCAATCACCGTTGTTAATGCCTTTGATGAAATCTCTCCCCAAATCCATATTTTTTGCATCAATCATTGGTTCGGTGACTTAAAGGAAGAGGAAACAACAAAATATATCAAATCTAATCTAGTTTTTGAGGCAAGAAGATCTTGCATTAAAATCCCAAAGATGTTTCCTATATTTTTCTTCACCTAACCTCCTCAAAATTAAAGTTTTTGACCTCCATGACATGGGTGAGGTGGATATCTGTCCAACGACATTAAATTCACAATATCTCAAGCCTTGAGTCAAAAGATATGCCCCTTTGGAGTTTGTATCGGGTCCGTATAGGAGGGTGGGAAAACATCTTGAGAAATGGGTCCTCTTCAGATATGGGACACGTGGTAATCATATTGGAACAAAAGTCAAGCCTACGGGTCTGAAATTTATCTTTTGTCCCTTTCTTTTGATTCCTTCTTTGGCTTTGACTCGGGCCCAGATGCTGACTTTTTCCTTGGGTGGAGTTGCGGCCATTTTGTAACTTTTACCCCTTTTGATAACAAGGGGAAAATAACCAACTTTTTCCTCGACGGTCCATTTTCCCTTGGGACATGCGGCAGTCTAGTGCTCATTTAGAAACCTTTTCTCTATTTAACCCTTGAATTAGCACCATACTAACACTTGGCATCCTCTACTTACACATTTATACTTAGCCAATTTTGAAGCCCTTTTTTGATTCCCGCTTTTTGACTCTGTTTCCTCTTATGTTGGATCGTGGTCAATCCAATATTTGGCATAGGGGTGAAATATAGATAACAATACCTATGACCTACATCCAACCATGCTTGTGACCTACACTCAATCATGCCTATGACCTACATTCAACCACTCCTGTGACCTACACTCAATCATGCCTATGACCTATATTCAACTATGCCTGTGACCTACACTCAATCATGTATATGACCTACATATAACCATGCCTGTGACCTACACTCAATCATGCCTATGACCTACATTCAATAATGATTGTGACATACACTCAATCATACATATGACCTACATTCAACCATGCCTAACACTTACCAACCCATTCTTCTACTTCATCATAATCTTCCCTAGATTATGGGAGAACTACATCGGCCTGAGGTCCCTTTTCACTGGGACTATTTAGGTAGCACTTCAAGGGTATGAGGCCCTTGGAGGTTAGCTCGGCCACTTTCTTCTCTGACCAATTCTTCCTTTCCATTTCCTATTCACATTATACCCTAGTTAGTTTCCTTTCTATATCAATAACTGGAAATTAAACCAAACAAACAACAATTACTAAACATCTTTGCCATCATAATTTACACATTCATTTCATCACATCTCCCATTTCTCTACCATAATCATACATTTTACTACAAATCATCTTAACACAATCCATATAATCACAAATTGCACACATTAATGAATTAGAAATTAAATCAACCATAAAACCTGACTCAACCATTCCTAACCAGCCTAACTCCACCATGCCTAGATCAACTTGACTCAACCATACCTAAATAAACCTGAATCCACCATGCCTAAATCAATTTGACTAAATCATGCCTAAAACGATATAACTCCATCATGCATAATCCACCTAGTTTCCATCACATACATAAATAATAACAGAAATGAAATCAATAACCCCATTCATGTTATAAGTACCATCAGATATAAATCAAAAAGTCTGTGTATACACACGTGTGTAAATGGATATAAATAAATACCATTATCTCATAAACTCTCATATACAGCCTCACCATCTTTGGCACGCAAGCCGGTATATGATAAAAAATAACAAAAAATATCATCTACATCCTCACTCTCTTTGGCATGTAGGCCGGTATATATCAAAAATAAACAACTATACAAAATAGGAGGTACATACGGCTATTAAAAATCACCCTATTGGATATCCTCCATCTCTGTCTCACATGTTTCCTCCTCCCCCTATGCTTCTTTACAACATCCAACTAACATCTCACCACCACCCTCGGTCATGGCTGGATCTCTGATGGTACCTCACCTACAGCCGGCCTCTGTGAATTGGTGGCCTTGCCCTTACCCTATCTTAGGGATCAATGGCCCCCTGTGCTCTCCACATAGTGGGTGCACAACCTGGTCCTCTCACTCAAGGCTTGTTGTGCTCTATAATCTCCATAGGCTAATAAATCTATCCCTACGACCATCGGTTGATCTTGGTAATACCTCTCCTCGCCTAAGGCATCGCTCAACTTGCCTATAGGTACTGTCTGTGGTGGTGCCATCGGCCTCAACCCCTATACCTATTTCTCGGGACCCTATCCTGCTGATACATGTAATGAGGGACCCTATCCTTATGCTTATGCCTATCCTAAGGGACCATGTCCCACCCATGTCTGTATCTAGGCCTAAAGGGCCGTAACCTACACTTGTGTAGTGGTCAACTGGCCTTGCAAACCTATAATCTATTCCTATAGATTGGCCACCTGTACCCCATCCCCATCTCCACCCTACGCTACTTGGGTCTGTAAAGTGGCCACATGTGCCTACAAACTAGCAATCTATGCCTTTGAACCTATCATCTTCCCATGCACTATCCCCAACTGTGTAATTAGGGTAGCCACCTACCCTTGTAGGGCATCCCTCTGCACTGTGATGGTGGCTAAATTTGGTTTCTCCGGTCTCAGTGATACTACTCATAAATGTGAAGCCCACCATTTTCTGTATCTATCAGTAACCTTGACATCATCAATCTACCAGTCTACTACCTGCTCCTCCTGCCCTGTCACCACTGTCGGCTGTGGTAGAGTGAGAGGCCTCTCCACGTCGTCCCTCCTATACTATGGGAAGGGTGGGGGTATATCCTGAAGTATCCATAACTGACGTCTAACCCTGTAAATAAGTATCATCTCATACTCTCCTGCACGTCGTGCTTCTATCCATCAGAGCAGTTGTAGCTCATGTAGCTCCTCTGCCATCTACTCATATGATGAAAAACCCACATAGGGCCTCCAAATAATGTCCACACTGGAAAACCCCTCTAGCAAACACATGTAATAGGCTACATCATGTGTAGCCATGGCATCCCAATTCTCTCCAACAGCAGGTACCCATTGCCTATATCCTACTCAAACCAAGCCCACCTCAAATGCATCTGGACAGGGCATACCAACTGGATGCACACACATGGCATGCTCGTATTCCTAGTAGTGTAGTAGAAATGTGCAACATAGACTAAACCTCCGTAGCCTCGCATAGGCCCATAACTCTCTATATAGTTGCACACAGAATGCTGGTACCCATGCAAATCGGGTCCTATCCTCTATAATTTCATGAATAACCCCCATCAAGGCCCATGGGAATATCCCACCCTCTGCATGTGGACATGTAAAACAACAAACTACCTCCATCAGTAGCACCACCAACATCATCTCCTCCAGATGGGCCCGGTACATATCTTTGTAGCTCATACTGGCATTATGGAACCTCATCTCTACCAAACCCTCACCATATACGGTCAACATCAACTCCTTAGATGCCTCTAAGGAGATAGAATACACTTGTGTCCCCACTATCGGTAGTCATAGTATCTTATACACATCCTCCAGGGTGAATGTGATCTCACCCGTTGGAATATGGAAGGTATTGGTTGCTGAGTCCCATTTTTCGATGAGAACGACCATCAAACTCAACTCCTGGACTACTTGTCAGTAGCGTTTGATCCCAATCAGGCCTACCTCTGTAACATAGCACTAATCATTAGCTATCACACTCCCTCGTACCTCCATGAGCAGGGTCAGAACCCTATCCCACATCTGTAGCTGGTCCCTCACCTGCACCCAATAAAATGCACTATTGTCAAAACCTTCCCATACCAAACACATATTATACCCAATAAACCTTGTCCCCAACCCTGATTACTTATTATACCCACCCTACCACTTACCCCTTGCTAGAAAAATCTATTCATGCCATTTATACCTATCCCCCTATTTTCCTCTCATGAAACCTACCCTTACATCTCCTGACATATCTTTACCTCTTACCCTTGCTCTTTATTGCCCTATTTTCCCAAAAAGCCAGCCAACACCAGTTAGAAATGACTGTTATCTGTTATATGTAATCGACATTGGTCAGATACTACTTGACCGATGTCAACCAAATACCACTGACGCCAGCCAATACTTGACTTGCGTTGGTCCCTATCGTAGAGCCAAATACGTCCAACCCCCCCTCATTTTTCCAAAATTCACAAAATCTAAGCTAAACCTCCACTCTAACATACCCAAACCTAACCTAGCTTCATGCCCAATCCATTTTAACCTACATTAGACCTTCCCACCCCTAATTTCGTTCATTTTTACCTATACATTCCAAATAATAAAATTACACCCAACCCCATTTCAATAGCCTATTTCAATAACAAATATAGGATCAGATAGAATCCTACCTCATGTCGATGCCATTGGCATGGTGGTACGACTGACCACGACATAAGTGGCCCACCTGAACCTTCTCCCACCTCTTTCATGTCCAATCACCAAATCCAATCCTCTTGACCTCCACCCAATCATAATCAACCCCCCTGTGCTCATTGACCTATCTACCTAGATCCTCTCACCAACCAGTACTCTTCACCTTTGACAGGTTTGCTAACGTTCCCTTTTCTCCACGACATTTGCAAAAGTCAAAAATTTCTCTGTCATTTTCTCAAAGATAACACGTGTAATTGAATCTTTCTAATAGAAATTTTTCCTTTTAAAACCCCCACCCTGACATGAGTGGCGTCAGTTGTACCTACATTGACATCGGTCTTGTGCCCTAGAAAACCATTTTTGGTTTACCTATACCATCACCAGTTAAACATGGCCAACATCGGTTACCTATTATACTCCTCTTAACACCTTATCCTCATTTCCGCCCAAAATTTACCCTTCCCACCACCTTATTGACCTTACTCACCCTTATCGCAACCTACCTCCAAGCCTACATTACCTATACCTATAATTAATTACATTTAGGGACTTTTTATTTTACCCATAACTTGGCCCTACCCATGTCATGACCTCGCTACCTGGACCCAGAAAATTTTTAATGACTTATGAACCCATGTGCTTGCTATACCTTGTGACACTATTACCCATGTTGTTTGACCTAATGACCTTACCTTTCCTATTGCTGTGCCATTTATCCTGACCCAAAATTTGGAGTACTAGAACATACCTACACATTCTTGTACCTGACCTGCGATGTGCTTCCGTACCATATCATATACCTTAGATATCGGAATCACTTCAACCTTGTTTAGAAAAACCTATCGACCTTGGATGATGTAGAGTTTGCATGATCTTCACCCTGGTACCGTGCCATAGTTTTTATGTGTGCATGCGTTCGACTATTGCTACCTTTGACCCTGGTCCATTACCTTGATTACTCGATTGGACCTTCACCCCATTACCCCCATTTTCCACCTTCCTCTTCATCACATCCACCTTTTATCGAACCACTCACCGATTCTATCCTCTACCTCATTAGTTCCTAGTTTGAGGGGGATCACCTTCACCCACACATGGGGCAACCACATCTTATATTTGTCAGCTTTTCTTACCAATACAAGCTACGCAACCAAAAAGGGGAAAAATGTAGACACCAAAATTGGGTCATACTTGCCTTGGTCCCTTGTTAAATAACCAACTCAAAGATACTCACCTAACCATGGCCCCTTCCACCCCACATCACTATTAATTTAATTAATTTAATATATATTCTCACAATATTTATTATCTAATTATCTTAATTTCTACCCTACCACCTCACCCTAGACCTATTTTTGGCATGTTTCCATAATTAACTAAGACTTGATCTTACTTGCCTTAATGAGCTAAGATTTGGTCTAACCCTAAAAGAACATGACTAATATTTCTCTAACCATATTCCCTCTCATTATAAGGGAATATTTCATTCTGATCCACGAGAATAAAACCAATCCAGCCCAATAAATAAAGGGGATCTGCCATTTTTAGTAAACCTAGGAAATCCTGCCTTAACTGATGTTGGTCACCCTGAAACTGGTGCCGGTCATCTCGGAACCACCTTCAGTTACCTTTTATTCACCTTAGCAACCTTGTTATTGGGTTGGCACATTCTGAGAGCAAGAGGATGAGAAGAGAGTTGCATACAAGCAAAAACCAAAGTCTTTTCATGTACCTAGACATCTATAGCTAGCATCAGGATAGATCCAGAAGAATTTTTCACTCACGGTAACAATTTAGGAAGCATCACTATTGCACCAAGCTCCATTCCACCAACCGATCATCACCATCGCCTAACCATTGGACTTGCAACATTGGTAAGTGTTTTTATCATTAATCATTTCCATTCTTATTTTGCTCATAGAGTTGTTATCATTTTTCCTTTAACATTCCCATTCCTCCATAGCCTTCTTTCTAGAAAACTAAAAAACCTCACCCACCATTTTATCAAATCACCTATCCTAGACCTTCCACCTCTCTGAGTATTCTCAACATTTCCATAGACCTTGCCATCCCCTTCTTTAGCTCCATCTAACCTCACCCATACTCTACAATACGATCTTCATTGAACTATTATCACCCTATTATACCAACGTCGGCTACCCATAACCATCATTGGTCTCCCTTAAACCATCCTTGGTTATACCCAACCAACATCAGTCTCTGTGTTTCATACCCCGTGCCAATAACAGAACCAAACAACCTTTTAGAAAATAACCTAAACAACCCAGAACCTAATCCTGACCAGTTCTAGTACCCTAACATCTACCAACCCTTCAGATATGACTATAGCCTAGCATGTTATATTAGATTTGATTATTGTGATTGAATGAGATACCTAAATCATATCAACTACAGTAGGAATTATCTTATTTCTTTCATTAATTTGTTTTAAACAGTGGATTGATAGCCATCTAGGGAGTATCACACTTCTTGGATCTAGCACACGCTAGGTAGTCCACTGTGATATATTATTTAACTATTCTTTTGTGGTCTTGTTTTCTATTTTAGGTAGTTCCTCCTAGCCAAAAGGAATCTCTCACAACCATCATTGGATCAAGAAGTTAGAATGCACACAACAACCATCAACCAATCAACAATAACAGGTATTCCTCCTCATCCCTTACCCTTATCTATTTCATCTCAATAAAGTAAAGAAAATGGTGAAACTAAAAGATTAATATTTTTTTGGCTATTGCATCCACACAATAACCCATTTTTTGCTTATATTCTAGTGTCATAGCTTTCAACTTTGTGATTCTATTTTCAATCTTCCTCATTGTTTTAATGACTTCATAAGAGAAATTATTTTTCTATATGTTATTCTCAAAACAACTAATCAATAAATCAATCTTTAGATCACCATAGCTCTTTTTGAATTTGTCAAAGACCATATCTTCAAGTTTTAAATCAATGACATCTAGAGTATCATCGACCCAATTCGTTCTAACTTCAATTTTTTGTTTGACCCCATTCAGATTTTCCACTTTGATCTTTGTTAATTATTCCATAGAATGTTGAATTCCCTTGAATTATTTTGGCACAATCCCTTCTTAAATTTTTTTCATCAATAAGCTGAGTTATGCAGCCCATTTTGGGAAAAATTCCCTCAAAGTAGAATATTTCATTATCACATTGCTCAATTATTTCATCAATTTCATTAAGCCTATTCTTGATTTCTTCATACTCTTGCTCTGAATTTTTCAATTTCTTCTTTTCCCTTCTTTATCATGACTTTTTGACCCATGTGTATATGGCATGAACCTTCTTCACATATCCTTATCAATTTTTTCTAGTCCTTCAGGGGTATTTGCATTGAAGTACATTGCTTTAGTATGACCAGGCTACCCAATTAACTCTTACAAACTAGAACTCACGGCTTTAACATGTTCTTTCAATAAATTTTTTTGGTATCTTGTCCACATTAACCATTTACAACAGTTCACTTACTTGCCTCTGATACTCCCTGTTTTAATTGATCTCTCGAAGGATTTCCTAAATAAATGAGTTGATTATTGTAATCACTAGTTGTTATATTGTCTCCATGGTTTTTCCTTCATGTGGGATTATTACTTCTAAATTTCTGGGACCCCAATGAATCAGTATCAGTATTGGTAAGAACCCTAGTCCTTTTTGGAAGTTCTCCCCCAGTTTTTGGAAAAGATAAAGTAGTGATATATATGGCCTGCAAATAGGAAAAATTTCGTTTTCTTCATTTGAAATCAACTCCCCAATCCATCCCTTTGCAAGACTTGTCTCAAAAAAAATTTCCTGCAATTCTTATTGGGGTTTCTTATGGACAACCACCAACTTCTTTAACCTTTCCATGTTCACCCTTGGTTAATGAGTCTACCTATCTTTTCACAATCTACTTCAATAGTCATTTCTTTGTCTCTCACCTTGTACTTGTAATTCCTCCAATTGTCTTCCTTCTTGGTCTTAAACTAGGGATTGATCAGTATCTCCTTCTTATTTTACACCAGTAATTTAGGTATGTTCCTTCCTTATTTATCCATACTGATGTAATATTAAGTTCAACTTCTCCCCTAGGATTTTCTTGAACCTGTATCTTGTCTTGCAAGTTCTGCATTTCCCTTCTAATAGTTCTATTTTCTTTGGATACTATTGATTTGACACCTTATCATCCTCCTTTTTCAGTGGGTACATTAGGTTGTGTCATCAAGGACTGATCTCTGTTGATTTTATTTCCCTATTCTCTACCCAAAATTTATACATCCATAGCAGTGATAATTTCATCCCTAGTAGTTGCATCTTGTGCCATCTTTGTTGTCTTTTCAACTACATAGATTTCCTTGTTTGACATGGTTCATCATCCTTAATGGCCTTGAAACTAATGGGAAGACATCTTATTCTACTAATATCTCTTTGTTTATACCCTTTTCATTAAGTAAATTTGGTTTATTTCACTCTAAAACCATTTTACCTGTAGAAGAAAATTTTGATGCTTGAATCCTGATTTCACAGGTTGACACGTGAGTAATATTTTTGATTTATTCATTTATTTGAATATTATTTACTTGTTTTGTCTACTTCTCTCATCAATAGATGTATCAATTGCATCCATTGTGGAGATATTCCTTTCTAGTATCGACATCTATTGTATCTACCTGAGCCTTTGCTTGACTCCTGTAATTATTCAAACAAGGGTATATTCACATCCTCAGTTGTCAGAGTTTCACATGTTTTCATGTCTTGACCCAATATTTTTCTATCTATTGGATTTAATGAGATATTTCCTTAGGTAATTTTCTCTTAATTTTTTCCCACTGTTACTCCTTTTGAAGGAAAAGGTGAGGACAAAGGAAATGATTGCTCCACCTGTGGCACTGATGTTGCATGTCGCACCTGAGAAACATCACTTGTTTTCATATTCTGGGGGATCAATCACTAAATCCCTATACTTATGTTTATTAGGTGTATGGGTACCTTCTCTCACCAATATTGGCTCATAGCATAATTTAATGCTTCTTATGTGCCCTTTCAAACTTTTAAGGTCTGAAGCTTTCTCTTTGTTCTTATTTATGTGGCCTAGATTGTGAATGACCACTTGTTATAGCCCCACTCATCAATTTATCAAAACTATGGGGTTTTGGAAAAGTACTTGAAGGAACTATAACAAGAAGCCATATATTTCCATTTTTCTTGAAGAGGTAATGCAATGGTGATAGGATCATTCTCCATAGATTTCAGAAACATTTCATCAATATTATTCCTTAGAGCAGATATAGAAGTATCAGTCCCACTAGTGGCTGAAGTACATTCATCTATAAGTTATGAAGTAGGAATTTTTGAAGGTAATTAAGGAGATCGTTTCCTCCAAAGGGATCTATTCTATCAAACCCTTCTCTCAGGGCAGGAATGTCATCATCCCAATTTCCTAAATACCTTGAAGTTATTAAGAATTCTTGTGTTTTGAACTGATAAATCAATATTCTTCTGGGCCAAAAAATTTATTGTTCTCCTGATTACATCATTTATCTGAGTATATGAATCATCTAATTCCTTCTTCATTCCAGTCTAAAGGGGATATAGGATTTTTCCCTCCTCCTTTTGATAAAGATAATATTTACTCACTTGTATGTCGATCATCCACAATTCCCTCAGGGATAGCTACTAATATTGAAATCTATAATTTGTGAAAGGGTTCATTCTAAATAAGTCTCTCAGCTTCAGACCTCTTCCTCATCTCTACAATTCATGTAATATTCCTCAAATTGAGGCTCATGTTCGAAAGTATTTTCCATATTGTTGAACACCCACCTGATATCATAGTTGGCCCTTGCCTCAAAATTCTCCATCCCAAACCTTTTTATCTCATCTTCAATTAATCTAGCTTTTATAATTAAAGGGCATGAATACCTTCCAACCCTGATGGGGAACTTAATGTTTTTCTTTTGTTTCTCTAGCAATTAATTTATGAACCGGGGTTAATTTCCTTGCCAATTCACACAAATCCATTTTATCATCTAATTACCCATGGGCAATTTACATGGTTGTCCTTCAAAATCACTAACCCTGATATATGTGAATTTCTTGTACTAAATTAAATAGCATCCATGTATTCCATGATTACTTTTCTATCCTCCTTAGAGATCTTGTATTTCTCCCACTCTGGCTTGAATAGACATATGATTGGTGTAAAGAAAGCATCATTAACCAATCTTACATTTACTTCTCTAATTAAACCAACTACAATTGGGGAAAAATATCATGCATTTGGTATTCTTTGAAATTCAGCATGTTGTCAAGAAGTCAGGGAAATGCCTATGTCTTGTGATACTGTAAATCAAATAGGTCATCATGTAAAATTCCAATTCTGAAGTATCACCCATCTCTTTTTTTTGTTGTCAATGCAACCATGTGACTATGAAGTGCCTCCATAATGAAAGTTACCCATAAAACGCTCCCTTTCCTTTACAAAATTATCTACATGTAAGTGCAAATCCATTCCTTGAACTCATTTTTGGTCTCTAACCCATCCATTTGACTTAACTAATACAATAGCATCCTCTACTTCTTCAACAAATTGTGCCCTAACCAATCTTTTAGGGATTCAAGTGATTGCATTTTTCTCTACTAAGAGACACTTCGTATTTATGAGCCTACCATAATCCTTTTTCTTTTCCTCATAATATCATAAGGAAAAATTAATACCCAAGGTTATTGGATTTCTTGTTACAGGAAAATTGACCATTATTTTGATGGCTGTCGGCATTTCAAATTCAACACTACATCACCACTTCCATACTAGTACTTCCCTCTTCTCTGGTTCATAATTCATAGCACAAAGCCATTCTAATTCTAGGCAAGGTACTGATGGGGGAATAGCACCAGCTAAAGCGATACAGCTATCTTAAATTACTTTCATATATTCTCTCTTGTTAAGGCTATTCAATCTTTGAAGAAAATGTTTTAAGTCGGCATTCATTAAATCCATGTATGTGATTTTATCCAAATCACTTGTGATTCTGGATGTAACTGAAAACCAACATGTAGAAGACATGGTTTTCATCTTAAAAGCCCTAGCTTTACTTCTACATTTCCTTGCTAATAAAAGAAAAAGTACATGGGAGTTCCTTAGTTCTTACTAATTTTCCTCATGAGTGCCTGAGAAATTCAAATTTGATTCGAAAGCTTTCTGATTTTTAGTCTCCAATTCGAGTATGCACGATCAATTTCACGATGTTTCGTTAATGAAAATTACTAACAATGGCATGTCCAGATCTCGACAACAATGACATCAAAAGGATCAAGGTATTTGAAAACTTTACAAAATGTCCTTGATTTGTGTGAAAATGGATCGATGGCGGTAGAAATTAATTTGTTACATCATGGCCGTCCATTTTGCTTTTCCTTATTTTTAAATGTGAGTCATCCACATGGAAAATTCTTATGCAAATGTAGACTTGGGGAAACTCTTTGCACTTTTGCTTCGTGTTATAAAAACATGCACACTTAACTATTTGACCCAACTTCCTACTTTTTAATTTTATTGTGAGCTTGATAAATGGTCATATCTGAACAGTGGCGGAGTCGCGGGCCTTTTCTGAAACTTTTTTCTCTTTTTCAATTGAGCCCAAAAATACAAAGAATCTCTGATTACCCGCTTCCCCGCTCCTTTCATAAGAAAGAGCCACGTGTCCTTTGTGGGCCTCGATAGCTTATTTAAACCTTTATACATTATTACCTTGGTGCACGGAAATACAACTATGCCCCAATTCCACGCATCCAAACTATTTGTGACAAGTGTATCTCCTTGGAGGAAGACTAAATTTTTGTTTGTGCATTTTCTAATTGTGAATATTCAGAGGAATATTCATCGGGCCTTGGGGCCTAATTTTCATATTGAGAATGCTATAAAAAGTTATAAGTTTGCAACTTAAACTTTCCACTCTACAACCAACTGGAACATGGCACATATCATTGGGCGGCGGAACCAAATATGAAATTTTCAATATGATCAAGGAACATTGCATATATGTAATTCTCCTAATTCAAACCTGAATCATGATCATTTTTTAAAGGGTTTTCAAAAACAAAATTCCTAACACGATCCTCGAACAAAAAAGAGGAAAAAAACCTACACATGGGATATTCAAATGAATTTAATCAATGAATGTAACTTTCCAACTTGTACCTCTCACGAGGAAACAAAAAACACAAAAAATTTCAAAGGAATTATCCAAGCAAAAAGGGGTGAGATAATCTGGAGCACCAACACCTACAACCCATCCACCCTTGCTTTTCTTAACAACCTATTTATCAAACCACTCACCACTTCTACCTACAACTTCAATAGTTCCTAGTTTGAGGGGGGATCACCTTCACTCCTACCTGGGATAACCCCACTCTCACATATATTTGGGGAAACCACTTATGTTTTTGTGAGCATCACTTACCAAATACAAGCTTCACAAAAAAGAGGAAAATGTAGACACTGAAAATTGGGACAACTTCCCTTAACCCTCGTTAATTAAATAAATTCATACTATACCCACTCATGTCCCTAATGCATACATGTTAATTAATTTCATTGCAATAATCAAATTAATTAATTATCTCACCCATCCACCTCACCTACAACCAAGTCACCTATCCACCTCACTCAAATACCCATTCACAACCTATTAATTAATTAAGACTAATTCTATACCAATCCTAACTAACTAAGACTTAGTCTAAACCTGATATTAACTCCCACTATCTCTCCTAGAAGGACTCATACTTATCTAAGTGGAATCTATCACTTAAGACCCAGATTAAGAATATCAATCATACCAAAAATAGAAAAGATAGTCCTTTTTTTGGCAAACATAGACTTATCTGCCTTAACTGACGCCGGTTATTCTTCAACCAGCGTCGGTCACCTAACCACCATCAGTTACTTTATATATAATTTTACAACCTTTTACCCAGGTTGATCATTTTCAGTTTTGGGATAGCTATTAGATTCAAGGACAAATCTAAAGCCTCTCAACATCCAGATGACACAAAATACTCAACCACAGGCCCAAACAAGCATCATGTTCTCCTTCCAAAGTATTCAAATACTCACGGGAACATTATGGGAGTACTGCCACAACACTGACTCTAGAATCTCTTCACGGATCAACTACCCTCCACCTTCACCTACTAGATCTTTAAATGCAAGTAAGTATACATGATTTCAATCATATTGTGCTTACTTGAAGTATAAATTCCTTACCTCTTTCATTATACTTTATTTCTTCTTGTATTATTTTATCTCCACCTCCTCACCAATCTACCAACCCAACCACCTATAGCCTTTATTCCTTTTGTAACTTCCCCCTTTGTATCCTCGAGTCTTCTCAGTAATATCATGAACCTAACCACACCCTTCTTACTCTTCGTGAAATCACAGAGATGTCCCAAAACCATTTTTATCAAATTATTGTCAATTTCCCCTATTGATGTCAGTTAGCTAACCACCGTCAGTTTCACCTCTATACTAACGTCGGTCACCTGATTGATATCGGTCTCTGTGTCATTTCATTCCTTTTGACCAACGAGCCTCTCGATCAACAAAAACTAACCCAGACCTCACCCAATCAACTCAGACCCCTGTTAGACCTGCAAAAACCTAGAATAACCTACCAAACCTCTAGATTTAATCATAACCTTTCCTATTAGATTATATTTGATTATTGTATTTTCACGAGATACCTAAATCATATAACTACAGTAGGATTTCCTTACTTCATGATATTTGATTAAATTTTATTTGAAAGTGGATTGACAGCCTTCAAGGAAGCACCTTGCTTCCTGGATCTAGCACTCACTAGGTAGTCTACTAACCTCTATTATTAATACAATTTGGTGGTCTTGTTGTGTTTATTATACAAGTCATTCCTCCTAACCAAAGGGAATATATTAATGATTATATTAGATCAAAATGTTAGTAACGTGCACATTCAACCTTTGACCTACATCTCACAAGTATTCCTTCTAATCTATTTCCTATTCAGTTTTAACTAAAAAGTAACAAATTAGGTGAATCACTATGCTCCACTTTATTAACTGAATATCACTTACATTATTCATGTGAGTGCAATTAGTGCTTAAAGGTGAAGAAAGGAGAAGGAATTTAATAGGTTAAAGGTTCAAAACCCAACCAAATTACAATATTCTTGTAGCACTTTGTAGGGACCCTTTTAATTTGAAATCTTGAATGTTAAAGGAATGTGACAACATGGTTTTGCTTCATCCTTAGCCTCCTCCACACTTTAATTGGGAATTCACTGAAATCAATGAACAAAAAATTGCAAGGCCATGTCATGACCTAATTTCCATTTTTTTTTGTCGTTTGGGTCCTCCTCTGATCCTCTAGCTTTTCCAAGGTTATAAATAGGGATCATTTCATCTTGAAGATTATAATTTGGTTGATTGGTTTGAAGATTATGATTCATTTGATTAGTGCGAAGATTATAATCTATTAATGAGCTAACAAATCTCAATAAATGGAATTTATTGAATACATGGATTTTGTTTGAGGACTTTATTAAGCTCGATTAATTACATAAAATCATGTGATGCAAGAAAAATGATTCATAATTGAGCCCCTCCAGTGGATGGACATATGGGTGAAAGGAAGATTTTTATTTTTATTTTTTATTAATGGAAAATAGTTTTGAAGGGACTATACCCTAATACAAAAGAGGCTCAAAAGCCATATAAATAGGAGTAAGTAGCCAAAAAGTATCGAGATCCAAATATTACAATAAGCTAAGTAGTAGTAAAAAAGGGAACTACCAAGAAAGAGCAGAATAAGTATAGAAGTGCTAAAAAGTAGCAGTTAAACAACAACTTAATAGCAACAAAACAAAACCCAAACCACCTCAAGACTACTCTGAAGAAGTTTATCTCCTAGAAGCCCTGTCAATTCATGATTTCATAGTCTAAAGTGACGTGAATGGTGCCAGAGTAGCGATATGCGTAGGGTCACTAGCATTCATATGGGAGATGATCTAGTCCCTTTCAGCAGTAGTGCCCCAAATGGTTGTTGAGTTACCACTGACCATGGTAATGCTTCTGATTTGTTGTTCCAGAAAATCATGGATAGCCTTGAAAATTGAGATGTTATGATCATACCATTCCATAGAATTCCCTATTCTATTGTCCAAGGAATTCAATTTTTTATAAATTTCATTTACCTTCTCATCACCAATTTCAATATCCTCATTCAATTTTCTTTTACCCCTTTGCTTAATTAGTTGTTGTATGTCCTTTTTGAGATTATCCATATATATTTCCATGGTTTCCACACTGTGAATAATATTCTCCTTCTCCTATTGAGTGGTGTTGTTTGTCCTATAGTACTGATGTGTAATAAATTTTGGGCAATTTCAATGTCCTTGCTACTCCTGAGAACTTTTCCAGAGGGTGAGGGGTACAGTTTGGAGAAGGAAGGATTTTTAGTTCTTATGTTCCTTTGGCCAGAGATGGTGGTTGGGGTGAAAGTGGGAATAGGGTTAATGGGAATGGGTGGGATGACATGAGTAATAGGTATGGCAGGGTGATGGGCAAGGAAATGTTTGTGAAGCAGGAAGATTAGTCCCTAGTGGAGGGGTATTTCCCGGATGTGATTTTGGAATTCAAGAATGGAATGATCCACTTAGTTTAGGAGATAGTGCGGGAAGCAAACTGTTGATCAGAGAATACTTGTTAGAGATCACAAAATGATTCCACATGTGGGAGACAAGGCCAGGATTAAGGGTGCGGAAGGGATAGGAAGGATCCATTTGCGGAAGGCTAGTTCAACATTTAGGACTCAGAAAATGTTGAGCATGAAAACCTATTTTTAGAAGATGGTGTGTGGAACACAGCAAATGATGTAGAGATGTGTGCATGCCATGCATTGTCTATTTTTGGAGGATCGGATTGAAGCATTTTGTATGGAGATGAGCTAACAATAGGATTGAAACTTCAGTTAACTTTAAGAGGCCTATAGATAACACACTTTCATGGGTGGCTATGCCTGTGAATGGTGCATGGATATTAATATCATGCAGCCTATTTCTGGAATAGATAAGAGGTGAAGGGAAATTCCACACCCTATATATATATATATATATATATATATGATGTGAGGTACATAGTGGTAATGTATATAAGTGTGATGGATGTATGGAGGTGTAGACATATACACATATGACTGAATTATCATATCAGATCCATATGCACACTGGTATAGATTAACATTATTGTAAGGAGCTTCTATGTTTATTAATAGATGGAAGATATTGGCTGAACCTAAGTGTCATTCCTGTGTGGAATTGAGTAGTACATGTTATTGATTCAATCATGATTACTGTTTAAAGCTTGTTCTGTCATAGATATGAATGTAGCATACATTGTAGAATGATAGATTAGTTATGAATCTATATGTTTCTTCCTTCATCATGCTAACATCCTACTACAACAACCCTAAAGAGGGACCTGGTACCTTTACGCACTTAGTCAAGGCTGAGTGATGTGCCAGCGTGACTAGGATGTTATCTAGTAAATTCTAGGTTACATCATTGGTTCCATTACCAAGACCTCTTTTTAAGTTGTTTTCAGGATGGTTCACGATGAAGAAGTACCATTCAACTCTAGTAATTATTGAGGAATGGATACACAATCTGGAGGAAGAAATTGCATGGTGGTTCAATAGTGGATCTGAGTTTAACACATGCACTTGGGTAGAACAGAATCTATATGACAACTTTTATGAGATATTTTTCACCATGTATTTCCAATAGAACTATATGCATGGCTTACTGCATATGCATCTTAGCATGAAATTGGAGGTATCATGGGCACTTGTCGTGACTGCAGGAAGTGATTTCAGACCCTTTATGATGCTGATCTAATCTAGACTCACACGATGGATACATGGTTTCGCAGTGTTCTAAACAGTTATATTCTGGAATATTCAATTTTGATGTAATCTTTCCTAGAGGTAGCTGAATTCTAGTTTTTGTGGTATCCAAGAGGAGCATATTTGCGAGGTATTCTGGCTGGTGATCAAGATCTTGATGGTAACTTTGAACCTAGAGAGTAAACTGATGGATAACTAAACTTCACAACATGCATGAGGGTAGGAATAGGTTTAGTGAAAGATGGAAGACCTAGCGGCAGAGAGGACAGAGAGAGGAAAGGTAGATTAAGTATAATGAGGTGTGCGAGAGGGAGATAGAGAAGAAACATTCCATTGCAGAAAGTATGACATTGAGGAGAGAGATGGCTCATGAAGGATTTACAGTTCACGTAGAAGACATGGATCCAGAGCATCAGGAACTCCCCCATCTTGGAAAACATGACAGAGATCCCCCCTCAGCCTCACACAGAAGTACACCAATAGATACTACCTAGGCCGTGGGTGTGTATCTTAATCCACCAGGTGACCTAGCCCTTGCACTTGGTTTTCTAGTATCTAGTACGACAAGTAACCAGCAAGCTAACTTGGGAAGTAGGAGAGACAGGAGTAAGTCAGGGAGAAAGTACATCGATGACAAGATAGATGAATTTAATGATATTTGGAGAAACATTATTAGGTGCATCATCCACATAGAATGTGAGCACGTAAAATGTTGGATTCATCACTTGAAGTGGAAATACCTCACAAACTGTAGGGGTCTAGTATAGTACTACTTTTGGAACATAGGGGAGTACATCTATAGGTCCTATTCCCGCTACAGGTGGAGGATCAGGAGGTATAGGTGGTTCTAGTTTCTGGTGGATCTGGTGGTTCTGGAGGTAGAGGGAACACATGAGGTTCTGGATCAGGTGGTCAAGGTCCACAGCAACCACAAAATATTTATATGGAGATGTCTCTTCATCTTCCAAAGTATAGAGGTATAGAGGATGCTGCCAAACATGTGCATATGTGTGAAATCTTGTGGCATGCTAAAGGGATCACGACTGCTGAGTATAAGGAAGTTCAATTTACTACTACATTATAGGGACATGTGCACACAATTGGTATAGGAAGTTTAACCCTAATCAAACTTGCGTGGATTATGTAGCATTGAAAGATGTTTTCTTGAAAGAGTTCCATATCCCTGAGTTTGAGTAGAAGAGTATAGGTGTGCTCAAGGATATCAAGCAAGGCACTACTGAGAGTGTACATGAGTATGATGCTCATTTTAAGACACTTCTATCTAAGCTATCTTATGATATTCATGCTAGCCAACATGCACAATGGTTCGTTAGAGGATTGATTACACCATTTAGAAGGGTGTTGTCACATAAGACATACACTGATCCACACAAAGCACTGGAAGCAGCTTTGTGTGCTGAGGCAGTTGGGAGCATTGACACTAGTGTTAGTCCATTCTTAGAGGCACAGATTACAGCTATGACAAAGTAGTTAGAGAAGCTATCAGCAAATTTAACCCATGAAACATGCTCAAGAATTTGGTGTACAGGTTATGAAGTGGAAGGTCACACCAAGGATAATTTCCCTCACAGATCTATATGCTCATTACTATTGGATTATGAGATATGTCATTTGAATCATGATGCTAGTCACTATCCTTTGTTACAACGTGCGATAAGGAAGAATGTATCTTGATTTTGCAAGATTTTTAGGTCCATGACCCATGATACTGAGGATTTTTGGTTGATTGGTTAGATCCAGGATGCTATAGACATTGGGGTATGACAGACAAGTGTAACAGATAATTCTAAGGGTAAGAATGAGCACCAGGATTGGGATCATAATCAAATGCGCTATGAAAGGAATGAGGGGAATTTTGAAGGAGTTCGTGGTGGATATGGAGGATGAGGCCATGGTGGAGGAAGAGGTGAGTTCCCTTGTGGAACATGTTATACGTGCAGATCATCCTGACCACTATAGGTGTATGAATGTCCTCAAAATATTGTCATGTTCTTTCTACGGAAAGAACCATAGCTATGAAGAGTGCCCAGACTTATATGAGCATCTGAGTAAGTAGCATAAGCAAGAAAACAAAGGCGTCGGGATGGTTAGAATCCAGCGTGCAGTAGAAGATCAGTGGATGCCCAAGATAGCAGAAGGACCTGAGGCATTGACAGTGAAGATTACTACATGCACTAAAGTGGCATGTGTAAGAGAAGCATTACACCAGAAGCCTATGATCACCAAGGAGGAGGTTTTGCATGCAAGGTACCTAGATCCCACTCATCAGAAGGAGGTTTACTAGGATACCATGGAAGTGCTAAGGAATCTTCAGGGTGAGATACAATACTTAAAGGAGCAAAAGAAAGCATCAGAGACAGTCCAAACTGATATCGATGATCTGTGAGAAGTGTGTAGAATGTTGTGCTAGGATAACATTATCCCACTATTAGGAAGTTAGTTAAAGGGGAACACTCCACACGTAATTCTTGAGACTAGACGATAGATCCTACATGTAAATATTCCCCCTGATAATCATTGACTATGAAAAGGAAATTACTTTGAATGTTGTTGTGGATGGGTGGCTGTTGAGCAACATATTGATTGATACATGTGTGGAAGTAAATGTTCTTACATTAGATGCATGGGTACAAATGGGGAGGCCTCCATTACAGCCATCATCTAATGTGTTATTTATGGCAAACCAGACTAAGGCCACTCCCATAGGATTTTTGAAGGATGCATCTATAACCATACAAGGGGCCAAGTTCACTGGGGATTTTGAGGTATTAGCACTTGCAGAAGCAGAAAATTTTCCAGCCTTGCTTGGATGCCCTTGGTGTTATGCGAATAATGCTGAATTGAGATTCAATAAGGGGTATATCATCTTTGAGAACAAGGAGGAAAGGGTTGTGATACCATTGACAGATGGGAAGTCTACACCATATGTTGAGCCTCTAAGTGAGGAGGACTTAAACTGAATTTATGTACATGTTATTCAGGACCCAGAGGTCAATGAGCCATCAAAAGAAGGCATCCTACAGTGGGAGGATTCTCATTTTATTAGTGATACTATGAGTATTGCTTGCAAAAATTGGGCTCATGGTACATATGAATTATTAGGATGCGAAGTAAAAAAGCGTGGTTGCATGCAAGAATGGACTTCATTTGATCTAATGGATAGGTAGCATAGTACCTTGGTATACAGGGGCAGAAGATCTTCCTACATTTTTGAAAGCCATGGAAACATAGTGGACAGATCAAATTAAGAGAAGAGCTATGATAGTATATACCTTGCACGGGACAACAACACACTAGTGGGTAGTCCACAGAGATAATCTTATAGAATGGGAAGAGATTGGAATCACCCTATCTATTAGGTTTGTAAGGAATAATGCACCTACACAGATCTACACTTATCATGGTGATCAACCTGTTCAACATCACATTCAGCAGTGTGAGAGACTCTAGATAGCAAGATAGGAAGCATTACCACCTTCACTCTGGGTGCATCGATTGTACTCTACGTTACAAGGATGTGCATGTGCCTGGTATGTATATGTAAAACTACATCGAGAGACTAGAAACTAGCAAATTTTGACTACAGGGATGATCCAAACCTTTGACTACTTTTCTTCTCAACCTCCAATAGAAGAGGCATTAAAATTTATCAAGCGCTTAACCATGGGAGATAGTGAAAAAGTAGAAGAGCATATTCAGGAATTATTTGGTGAGACAGAGTTCTAGAGTGCATTTTACGAAGGAAGAAGAACTGGACTCCATACTACTTGAATGCGCTTGCCTTAAGAAAGAGAAGGGAAAGATGGTTTACATCATGGATGATGAGGAAGTTAAGAACTTGGATATTGAACATTCACAAGGGGTGCGTGAGGTCTTGGACAGTATAGACAAGTATACGATGCACCTATCAAACCCATGAAGACAAAAGAAGGTGAATATAGGTTCAGGAGGCTGAGCCTAAGGAGGCCATAATTGGAGACTACTGGTCAGACTCAGAGGTAGCAAATATCATTGAGTTACTCAGGGATTATCAGGACTTATTCCCTTGAGGGTATCATGAACTTAAAAGCATGCATAAATCACTTGGGGAAATGAAGATAAAGCTTAAGGATGGTGCACGCCCAGTTAGAAAGAGGCCTTACAGAATGAATCCTAATTTACGTGAAAAGGTAAAAGAAGAAATTGATAAAATCTTGAAATCTGGAATCATTAAACCCCTTGATGAGTTAGAATGGGTTAGCCCAATGGTGATCAATATCAAGAAGGATGGATGAATTAGAATATGTGTTGACTACAGGGAGTTGAATGCTGCATGCATCACCAATCCATTCCCCCCCCCCCCCCCCCCCCCTTACACCATTTATTGAGGAAATACTAGAAGGCGTTGTAGGGTGTGAAATATACTCCTTTACAGATGGGTTTTCCAGGTATCATCACAGTTAGGATTGCTTAGGAGGATCAAGAAAAGACAACATTTACTATTAAATGGGGAAATTTTTACTTATACTATGATGCCTTTTGGATTGAAAAATGCGCCTACTGTATTCTTGCGCATATTTTTTCAGGCATTCAAATATTATTATTCACAAATTCTTACAAGTCTACCTAGATGATTGGACAATATATGGTATTGTGAAAAATCATTGTGACAATCTGCACTTAATGTTTGAATGATGCAAACAATTGAGTATCTATTTAAACATCAAGAAGTGCATATTTGCTAGACAATTTGGAATACTATTAGGACATATAATCTGCAAGAAAGGTTTACTTGTTGATCCAACTAATGTTGTAGTAATTTTAGGATCTGGAAGCACCTACCAGTCAAAGCGAGGTGTGCATGGAATTTTAGTTCATACATGATATTATAGAATTTTTTTCAAAGGGTATGCCAAAATTGTCTACATTGTTGGAAGAGTTACTTAAGGGGAAAGGTAAATTTTATTGGGGAGAATCATAGCAATGCACGTGTTTGAGATATTAAAAGTGAAATTTACTACCGCACCCATTCTACACTTTCCTTCATGGGATAAACCATTTCATCTGCATGTGGATGCCTCTGGACATTGCTATTGGCATTATGTTAGATCAACCTAGAGAAAGTATCATTGATCATCCAATTTTTTTTTCTAGTAGGAAGCTTGACTCCTACCGAACAAAATTATACAACTGTAGAGCGCGAAGCTTTGTCCATGATCTACGCATTGCAAACAAATTTCGACAAGTACTTGTTAGCAACAACATTTTTGTTTTATATAGATCACATGACATTGAAGTACTTGGTAGACAAGCTCACCTTACAGGGACACATATGCAGATGGGTACTCTTATTTCAATAATTTGGTTTCACTAGTTATGGTGAAGCCAGGGAAAAGAAATTATTAGACTAGATCATTTATCTAGAGTCAACTCATGAGAGTAAGCAGAGAAAATGGAAGAAACCATGACAGATGCATAATTATATAGATTACAACATGCGTCATTAGAATTAAAAGACATTATCATCTTTCTGCAGACTAGTATAAGCACCAAAAGCAATGAAGGCATTAGAAAATAAATCAACTTGCTATACGTGTGCGACACCATTTATGTTAATTAATTGTGACCTATACAAGTTAGGACAAAGATGAAGTATTACACTTCATTGTGTATTAGAGAATGAGCGATAAGGATATTATATAAGAAGATCATGGTGGTATTGCAGGAGGCCATTATGTAAGTGATGCGACTGCTAGGAAGATCCTACTTGCTGGATTATGGTGGGAGACATTGTATAAATATTGCAAAGAATATTGTAAGGCATGTTTGATCATTGTTAGCACCTAAAAAAACTATGGAAAAGAGATGAGATTCCTTTAAGACCAATTACTATTGCCAAACCATTTGAGAAATGGGCCATTAAATATCTAGGACCTATTTCACCATCCCCGCATATGACTGGATCATGTCTATATCATTACTTGCATAGATTATCTCACATAGTGGGTAGTAGCAATCACCTAAAAAGGACTGTCACAATAGCTACAGTGGACTAGCTTTTTATGGGAGAATGTTCTTACAAGATATGGATGTCCTTTAAGCTTGACAAGTGATAGGGGTACACACTTTTTGAATGAGATAATCAGGATCCTATTAGATGAGTTTATGGTTGCACACCATAAAACTACACCCTACCATCCTCAAGAAAATGGAACTACTGAGGATTTAATAAAAAAATTTGAGCCATAATTTGACAAAAATTTGTGATGTTGGAAGAAAGGATTGGGAGTGATAAAGTGTCACCTATTCTCTGGAAATATAGAACAACTTATAAGCAATTGAACAAAGCCACACCATTTCAGCTAGTGTTTGGCATGAGAAGCCCTTATCCCTATAGAATTTATGTTACCTTATTTTTGCATTGCATGTGTTGGAGCTCTAGCTGATGAACATGATTTATAAGAGCATATTGAGAACATGATTCAACTAGATGAGCGACGAGCCATAATATGATGGAGTCAGAAGCAGGAAAAGGCTAGGCATAAGGCATGGCATGACAGAAACACATAAGGGATAAGAAGTTTGAGATTGGAAAAAAGGTACTTCTTTATGACTCTAAGTTCTTGTGCCTATCCAAGAAATCTCAAAGTACATTGGTTGGGGTCGTATGTCATCACTCACATACTTGAAATAAATGCTTGCCAGTTAGAAGCACTTGATTGAACACGGCTACCCAGATTACTTTAACAGAGAGTAGGATGAAGCCCTACTATAAATAAGAATTCTTGGTGATTTGTAATAAGGTAGTATTTCCATTTATATTAGGTTTCCCTTATGTGTTTCCTTAATGTATTTCCTTAATTTTCATTATGCTTTGTCAATTTAGTTGTTGTTCTTGTGTAAAGCATGCTTGTACAAGCATGAAGCTAACTACTATGTGAAGAATGTTTATGCAGTAGAGGACTGCACATACCTTTAGTGTGGGGTAGTTGTAGTTATCTAAGGAAAAGACCGTGGTGAATTGAAAGGTGAAAGGAATAAGCTACTACAGGTTGCACTTTAAGTCAAAAAGAAGATTGCTTCTCAAAAGTGACCAAGGATGGAGATGAATGAAAGGATAAGTTTAACACGAGGTAAGAGGAGGCCATGATAACTACTAGGAGAAGGTACAATGATGAGGTACTCAGGCATAAGGGTACGCGCTGAAGAGAAGTCTATGACTAGAGGGTAGGAAGGAATGCTAGAAGGTTATAGTTGGTGCACGAATATGTACCACGCGAAGAACAAACCAATTTGGTCAGTAAATGAGAGGATATTTGGTAGGTGAAGGAGAAATAAATGCATCAACAATTTGCATACAAATTATATAAGGATGGGATGTAGATTCATTTTTACCATTGTGACTAAGAGAATTTGAGGAAAGAGCCAATTACATGAAGAGCCGAGTGATCAGGTTAAGGTGCAGAAGGGTGTGAAATCAAGAATGATAAACATAAATCTATGCAAAAAGAAGCTTGCATCCCTGGTGATGAAGGGTTTGAGTGAAGTAAGAAGGCAGAGAGGAGTTAGGGCATAGAAGTTTCCACCTATGGAACATGATTGAATTGAGCTAGGGTTTGATTCACAAAGTTTCAGAGTTAAAGATGAGATGTTTGCAAAGGAAAAAAATGGCACCCAATAAGGCATCTGCAGCAACCGCAAAAGGAAAGAAGAAGGTGGTTGTTAAGGAAGAAGAGATGGCACCTAAAAGTCATTTTTTAGAAATGTAATATCTAGAAGAAGTCATCGTTGGCCAGGAGTGGGATACACCCATCAGAAAGAGAAAATTGAGAAAATACAATCATAGGACCGCGGAGAACAAGAAGGAGTTGGATTCCTTCCTCACTGACTAGGACGAACAAGCAGTACTGATGGATGACATGCCAATTTTTGATGATGTAGGTGAGAAGATTCTAAAGAGAATTGGGGTCTACCAATTATATGAGCTTCCATATTTCAGGAAGTATGAGCCCTTGTATCAGTGGCTCATGAGCAGAGTGCATGAGGACTTCTTCTACTTTGCAGGATGTAGAGTTAGAATCCCATATGCACTTATCTCATTAGTTACAGGTTTGAAGGCCACAGGAGAGGACATAAATAATGATATCACGGATAAATTTATGATCTTAAAGACCAAACATGAATTTGGGTACTTGAAGGGTCCACGTGTCGTATGAATATAGAAAAATTGAAGAACTATCTGATCGTGCAAGCAGCAACACACCTTGTTATAAAATTGAATCATAAGGAGAGGTGGTCAAAGGTAAATACTATGTGGTTACATGTTGTGCGTAAGATGTCAGAAGGAGGAATCTACAATATTGTAGGCTATATTATAGAACAAATAGTCGAGGAAGCACACACAGGAAGGAAGATCAACTTTGGGGTTGTTCTACTATCACCAGTATTCATTGAAATTAGGAGTACTAGACGGGCTGAAGGAAAAATTATGGGAATACCCCATAGAGAATAAGTCACAAGTTGAAAGGTTCAGAAAGTATCTATGTCAAGGGGCCATGACATATGATGTAAAGAAAAGGGCAAAGAAATGGTATAACAGGCTCCACATAACATTTGGACAAGAGTGTCACATCCCAAAGAACCTACCATTGGTAGTAGGGAAACACATCCAGTTTGTTGTATATCAAAATTTTTACATCACATGCTTCCCAATGAAAGATGGAGTCTAGATCCCTTGATGTAAATTTACTTACGCATTCATTGCAAGGTATTTCCAAGCATTTGTTCATAGATTTATAAACACACGTTGATTGGTATTCAATGCAGATAAGTTAGAATGTGACTACCACACGTTGAGAAAGAAGTATCTGTATCCTAGAAGAAGTTCCTTCACTGAGAGGATCATTTCAGAGGTGTTGAATATTAAGCCAATAAGTCTGGTTGTAGCAGATGTAGGGGAAACATTGATGTATCTTTAGTTGAAGCCAAATTTTGAAAATAACAAGTATGTGGAAGGTGAGTTCACACTTCCAGGCACCACCAAAGGTAAATCATACAATGGAGAACATCTCAATGCCTAAGCCCACATTGAAAATTGAAGTGAAGGATGAGGAGGAGGAGCTCGAAGATAGTGGTGGTTTAGAGCATAGAGGTAGGATACATCCTATAGATAAGGGTGAAGCTAAGTGCACCATTACACCACCTCAGCCACGAGAGGGGGATGATGAAGACTTGAATGTAGTCCAAGGGGAACATGGATTTAAGAGGGTGTTTAGGAGAACAAGGTCCCAAGGTGCTACTCCAACCACTGTGTGAAGATAACCCAGACTCTCTCCATAGAAAGAGGCAACCGTGTAAAGGAGGAAACTGAAGTTAAATGAGGAGGTAGAAGAGTCAAAGGAAAGTGTGCCTAATTCTCCCAAACTTCTAGAGAACATAGAAGAACAAGGTGAGGAATCAAAGGGAATAGAAGAGGACAAGAAGGGACCAGAGGAGACAACTGCTGAGAATGTTCAGGATAAGGAGACACAAGTCCCAAATTTGGAGGCTAAAGTCCCTAAGAAGCAACGGTCTAGAAGAACAAGTGGAGAGCACATTCCACCAACCATGGGGTATGTAGAGGACACAGGAAAAATTGTATATGCTCACTTCTAAAGCACAATAGTACAGAAGGATTTATTTGGCTGGGAGCTAATGGATGAAGATATGGCGAGTGTGTGCACTTGAAAAGCAACTATCATGGTCAATGCACACCCACATGGATGAGCTTGAATTTGATGTATGGGAAGATTCATGTGTTTCCAGATGGTTGAAGAAGGAACCCCAAGCTAGACACATGATAGTAAAGCCTATTATCATGTTAGATGAGTAGGTCAACAACGCATTGGTGAAGGTTTTTGATGAAGTGGCTAGAAGAAATATGGACAAAGCTGCATTAATCATAACATTGTGCAAGGAGCTGAAGACAAAGGATGTGGAGATAGCACACATAACACAAGAGAGGGAATTTGTGCAGAAGAAGAACAAAGTATTTATCAACATCGTAGAGGACATTGGGTACAATGTCATCAAAACAAGGCCACACTTGGAGGCTAGGGTACCATAGATGTTTCCTTCAATGATATACTGTGTAGGAAAGTTGGTGGACTTGGTACTTGAAGATGAACCTCTGTGCATGACAGCGCCAAGGAAGTCAGAGTAAGATGCAGAATGAGAGAAATCCTCAGTGATGTAAAATATTACATCTTATGAAGGGTTGCTGCAAGCGTTACAATAAGTATTGAAGAAAGCACACCAAGTTTTAAATATCTACATAGCTTTAGAGGTGCTTATCAACATAAAGACCCTAGAAGAAAATAATGAGGTCAAGAAATTAATGAAGGATAAGACATTTGGCCGCTCAGAAAGATTTTCAATAGTTAAGTAGAATCGTGAGGCCCTAGCAACAACACAAGAGCTAACAAGACTTGGCTGGAAGATCTTGGGAAGCTAATTGTATAGAAGATGGATCTTTTAGAAGGAAGAATAACATATATGTCTAGCATTGTGTTGGTTCTGCAGAATGAAAAGGGAGATATTGTGAGGGATAAGTTAGAATCAATTGTTGTGTACATCCCAAACAAAGCAGAAAAAGAACTCATTGAGTAGTTTTTGGAGGCCAAAATAAAGGAGTATCCAAAATTGATACTTCAAACTAATACAGAGGAGGTTGTCTCATAACCTCATAAAAATTATTTATTTTTCTACATTATTTTCATTCTTATTCTTTCCATTATTCTATTCTTACTTAAATTTTTTGAGGAATACCCCTTGTCGGGATGACAATGAGATTAGTGTGGGGTAATGTTGACCAGAGAATACTTGTTAGAGAACACATAAGGCGTCCACGTGGGGAGATAAGGAAAATATCAAAGGGGCGGAGGGACAGGAAGGACCCGTGTGTGGAAGGTAAGTTCAGCATTCAGGACTTAGCCGATTTTGAGCATGATGACCTATTTTTAGAAGATGGCAGGTGGAACACACTAATGATACAGAGACGTGCATGTCATGCATTGTCTATCTTTGGAGGATTGGATCAAAGCATTTTGCATGGAGACAAGCTAAGAATAGGATTTACACTTCAATTAACTATAAGAGGTCTATAGATAGCACGCTTGCATGTGTGGATATTCCTGTGAATGGCATGTGGCTATTAATAGCATGTGGCCTATTTCTAGAATAGATAAGCGGTGAAGGGAAAGTCCCCACCCTATATATATGATATGAGTGTGATGGATGTATGGAGATATAAAGATTTGCACATATAACTGAATGACTGTATTAGATCCATACGCACATTGGTATAGATTAACATTATTTTAAGGATCTTATGTGTTTATTAATAGATGGAAGATATTGGATGAACCTAAGTGTCATTCCTATGTGGAATTGAAGTAGTACATGTTATTGATTTTAATTGTCATTATTGTTTAAAGCTTGTTATGTCATAGATCTAAATGTAGCATACATTGTAGAATTGTAGATTAGTTATGAATGTATATGTTTCTTCCTTCATCACGATAACATCCTACTATAACAACCCTAAAGAGGGACCTGGTATCTTGCGCGCTTTGGGTGAGTGCTCAGTCAAGGCTGAGTGATGTGCCATCGTGACTAGGGTGTTATCTGGTAAATTTTAGGTTGCATCACAAACAAAAAAATTTGACCTAAAATGGTTTAAAAAAACCAAATTTTTTGTGGGTACAATGATGTATCTACCTTCAAGTGAAATAAAGTGAACCATCATCTTAATAATTTCATCAAATGGCTGAGGGATGGAACTAACCTTTATACCCATCATTACGAATTGAAGCTCCTCACCTGTTTGAAATAAAAAATTAGTTTGCAAATTTTTATCCACTCTCTTAATGAAAAATTTTATTCCATCCAAAGTGAGGCCCGTGACCTCAGAAATAAGCTCCTCTTTTATGATCATGATTTGACCACTATATTTTACCTTTCATTCTTTCCAATTTGTGGAAAAATGTAAGGAAATGTTCTAATCATGCTCTTGTTGCTTCTCAATGAACTTAGCGACCCCCCCAACTGTAGGTAGTTCCACATCTCTATGTTTTCTTTCCAAGTAGGATCACAATTAGGTTTGATTTAGCAAAGAGCTCCCCACATTTTTCCACCTTTGCATGTATCTTGTTTTAAACCTATGAAAAATTTGTTTTTATCTTACCTAACCACTTTTTAAACATCCATCTATAGACCCATCGGGCATGCAAAAGTTTATCATTATAAATGCATGTACTTCTCTCACATGTGCTAACTTGCATTTACAATGAAGCGAATGAAATCTCATAAGAGATTCTAGTGGGATGTGATCTATCACATTTATCTTTGATGATAGAGTTCTGTACTTCAATAGGGTTATTTTCTTCATAATACCAAGTGGTGAAGTTTCTATTAATTCCATAATTTTCGAAGGTGTCTGCCACACCATTACCCTCTCTATAAGTGTGACTAGTTTTAAAGTTCTTGAAGATGTTACAAATATTTATAAATTCCTATATAAATGCCTTAATTGTCCAACTAGGAGGACGAATCTGATTGAAATGATTTATTCCATTCAAGGAGTCCCCTTCTACAATAATGTTCAGAATATTGCATTCTTTAGCAATTCTTAGGGCCCATAAAACTGATAAGGCTTCAGCATAATGGTTGCTCTGGTGTCACATTCTGCTTGCATAAGAAGAAATTAAATAGATTTTTTCATACCATATGATTCCTCCACCAACAACAGCACTTGGATTTCCCTTATATGCTCCATCAAAATTTATCTTATACTGAGAATTAGGAGGAGGGATCTAATGTATTGAAGACCTATCAATGGTTGAAGTTCTTTGCTTCTAAAAATTTTCAATATCAATCTTCCAATTTGAAAGGATAACCTCTTCATTTTTAGGATATTGCTTGTTCTTGAGTGGTTTAAATCTTTCAATATTTTCTTTGACAACATTACTAGTCTTATTGAATCTTGTTTTACAAATTTTCCTTCTATTTCGCAATATTATATCATGCCTAACTTTCTAGATTCTCCATATTATATGAGGCAAGGTTAGTTTCCATAGTCTCCTAACCATGCAATGTTTGTATGGGGGGTCCCATTGTTCACAAGTTTGTAAGAATTCCTCTAGCAAGGTCCAACATATATTGAACCTTGAAAAAGAAAAACTCCATATCTTCGAAGCAAAATCATAGTGTAGAAAAAATTATTTAATGTCCTTAGCCTCCTTTTTACATATACAACACATGTTTGGCATGATAAATCCTCTTTTAACATTCGACCTCTAAGGATAAGACAAAAAAAGAAATTTACTTTGGGAGTTAGTTCAGGAAACCAAATTCTACTCCATTTGAAATCACAATGAATATTTTCAAAAAAGGAATTGTATCCTAATTTGACTGTATATTCACCATCAAATGAGTTACTCCAAACAAGGTCATCCTTGACATCAATTTGATTTAGAGGTATGGTATCTAATTGCTCTTGGAGAGAGGAAACCATGGGATTTGGCTCATTCACCTCCACATTAAGCTGCTTCCATCTTCTTCTATTTCCCTCCATTTCAATGTAGTCTTTAAATTTAGTTCCATACTTTTGAACTAAGATATCCTTAATAGAGCCAAAGCTATCATTTAGACTAAAGTTAGTCTACTTATCACTCCAAAACTAAATATCAATGTCATTTCCCACTTTCCATTTACATCCTTGCTTGATAAAGTTCCTCATTTGAGTTAAGTTATTCCAGAAAACATATCCATGAGGCAGTTGATCATCATAAAGAAAAGAATTCACATTTTTCTAAGCTAGGTATTTGACTTTGATTGATTCAATCCAAGGTTTCTCCTCTGTTAGCATTCTCCATCCCATTTCTGTAATTAAAGCCATGCTTTTTTTTATGTCCTTAATGCCCAACCCACCTATTATTTTAGGTGTACAAACTTTATCCCATGCCACCAAGTGATACTTGAATTTTTCTTCCGTTCCTTGCAATAGAATTTTTTTTGGATCCTTTCTATTTTGTCCATAAGTTTTGTAGGGGTGTTGTATAGAGACATAATGTAAATAGGTAAATTCTGCAATGTGTTTTTGATAAGGAGACATTTTCCAGCACTAGAGGGAATAGTCCCTTTCCATCCAACCATTTTCCTCTGAAACCTATAAAATAAACCATTCCAAACTATTATGGGAACTTTATTAGTTCCCAGAGGTAGTCTCATATAGGTTGTAGGTAGTGAACTAATTCTACAACCCAAAATATGAGTGATTGTTTTTTTTCGTTCTAGAAGAGTATTAAAAAATAAGATGGAACTCTTATCAAAATTAACCTCTTGACTGAGGAAGGCTCATAGAATTTATCCACCAATTGAGCTTTGTTATTTAGTTATTTTACTTTTTTATGGTGTCAAGGTTTTATATTGCACAATGTTTAATTTGTTGAATAAGGTGAAGACATGAATGTAAAGTCATAAATAAAATGTGGGGATTAAAACCTTGCATGTCCTCTACCTATTCCATGTCTTAGATTATTCGCACCTAAAGAACATTTTATATAGGTGCTTTGTTGTATCATCTTGATCTCGCAAACATTATTCATATGAGTGCAATTTGTGTTTAAAGTCGCCAAAATAAAAAAAATCCAAAAATAAAAAGGTTTTATGGTTGAAACCAATATAATGCTTGCTTCTTGTAGTAGTTCATAGCCCCCATTTTTAGTTAAAACCAAGACACTTTTTTAATATCAAATTTAATATATTAAATTTGATAGATCAGTTTACTTTTACAACAAATGTGAGAGATAAATTTTTTGGTAAACATATGCTTTCTTTTTGCAGCAACTTTTAACCTCCCTTTTGATTTGTAATCTCAAGTAATTATAGGAAAAAATGTGGTGCACATATAATCATTGATAATTGAGCCCCTCAAACCATCATGTAGATTTTATCTTACAATCAAACTTTTTTATCTTTTTATTTCAAGGCATCAAGGTTTTTGATTGGACAATATTTAATTTGATAGATAAGACACAAACATGAATGAAATGTTGGAAATTAAATGGTGTGAATTAAAGACTTGCATGCCCCATACCTAATCCATGAAGCATTTTATTCCTAGCCAGATAATATTTGATATATGTGCTCCAGATAAGCCTTTTAATCTAATAAAGAGGACAACAAAAAAAAAAAAAAAGGAAACTTGAAAAGGGCACTGATTTGAAACCCAACTAGAATGTTTTGGTATTATAACAACTTTTAGCCTCCCTTTCCACTTGTAAGCTCAAGTAGTTATAGGAAAGTAGGTTGCGTGCAAATAATCATTTATAATCGAGGCCCTTAAGTAATCAGACATATCAACAAAAGGTAGGTTTTATTTGTCAATCAAGCTTGCTATTTTTTTAAAATTTTATGGCATCAAGGTTTTCGATTGGAAGGTATTTAAATTGATAGGTCAGTTGTAGACATGAATGGAAAGTTGGAAATTATAAGGTGGGAAATAAATACCTATATGTCACAAACTTATTCCATGAAGTAGATTGTTTCTACCTGAATAATATTTTTTATTTTTTCTCCACTTAATCATTTCAACCTTGTGCACATTATTCATGTGTGTGCAATGTGAGCTTAAAGTGTCTAAAATAAAAATTTGAAATTTGTTTCTTTGTTATTTTAATTTTTTATGGTGTTAAGTTTTTTGATTGCATAACATTTAATTTGTTAGAGAAGGAAAAGAGATTAACATAAATTTGAAAATAAAAAGTTGGGAATTAAAACCATGCATATCCCACACCTATTCCACAGCTCAAATTGATCCTACCCAAATAGCATATGCTATATGTGCTCCACTGTAAAATATGTTGTGTGGAAACAACCATCAATAATTGAGGCCCTTAAGTGATTATAAATATCATTAAAAGGTAGATTTTATTTGTCAATCAAGCTTGTTATTTTTTCATTTCCTGAAATCAAGGTTTTTGATTGAAAGACATTTACTTCGATAGGTAAGATGTAAAAAATGAATGGAATGTTGGAAATTAAAAGGTGGTAATTAAATACCTACATGTACCACACCTATTCCATGAAGAATATTTCTCTTGCCCAAATAATATATAATATGTGCTTCACTTAATTATCTCAATTTTGTGTGTATTACTAATGTGAGTGCAATGTGAGTTTAAAGCGTCCAAAATAAAAATTGGTGAGAATGAAATAAGGTCCAAGTTTGAAACACAACCGTATTGATTTCTTCTTGTGGTAATTATAGGCACACTTTTTAGTTTTAAGCGCAAGTAATTACAAAAAAGAAGGTGATGAAGGAACAATCATTGATAATTGAGCCCCTCCAGGGGATAGACATATAGACTACATGAAGATTTTGTCTTTCAATTGAGCTTTGCTACTTTTTTATGGCGTTGAATATTTTGGGGCAAATATGATTAAATAAATATTGAGTAACAGTGTCCACTTAATAAAAAATTATATAGATAATAAGATTTTCATATTGTATAAATATACATATATACAAATAAATAATTAAATAATAAAATAAAGATAATTGAATATTTTTATTTGAGAGAAGAAAAATAAGAATGGAGTGATTGGAAATTGAGTCTCTTTACACGGGGGGGGGAATCAATATTTAATGATTATTAAAAATATCATTAATGTAATAATTAATTCTAAATTTTTAAAACATTATTTAAAAAATACATTATTGATAAAAGTTGAAAATAATCTACTTATTCACAAGTAAAAACCAAGGAAAATTAATACTCTACTAAATTATTCATTTCAACAATATTAAAACATCAAGTCCCAATAAAATATATAAAAATAAATGGTGTGATATATTTGACCTAGTTGTAAAACACTCCCCATCCCTACCATAAATAAATGAAGATAAATATTTCTTGACCAACCATGGTTGACACGATAGAGGGAATGAATTTAAGGAAGATGCAATGATCACAACATGGATGAACATGTCAAACACATTTAAATAAAAACATGATGTAGACACCAAAATCAGTTTACCTTAATCCCCACATTCATGTACACACCTCAAGACACCCTCTTCATAATCCCACATGGTCAATTTACCTATCTATCGACTTACATTAACTACCTTACCACCCACAACCACTTGTAACCACAAAACAAACAAAAATAAATTTAAAAAAAAATCGAAACAATCATAACCTCTTATTAAATGCCCCCCATGAGCCTAATCAACCTTAGACCATCATAAACCCCGAAAATATCATAAAAGGTGTTGTAATATGGTTATTGGTGTTGTCATTGATGTCAAGTGGCATTGATGGAAAAACATTGAGTGATGAAGTGAATTTCAGTTAGAGGCATGAAGGTTGATTGGTAGTGCCTTATCAATGGTATATTGAGCATCCAAGATGGTTTCAGGTTGGTTTCAAGGTGCTACAAGCTCAAACAATGTGTTGGGCGATCTCTAAAGGAAGATTACAAGTTTAATTTCTAGTTTTATATGGTCTATAGGTCATAAATGAGGTTATAATCATGGGAAAGAACTCTCACAGGGTGTATCAGGTCATCTAGTGGAATTTACAGTTAAAACTCACCCTTTTAAGCCTATTTATAGATCTTGATGAGGTGTGAGAGGTTGGTACAGGTCATGGAAAGGTCAAATAAGCATGGGAGTAGCCTAATAATGTTATATAGGGCATATGTGAGCAAAAACAAAGCTTATTTTATCTCTTGTCAAAATTCAAAAGTTCACATAAATTAGCCTTGAGAACTAGCAATGCAAGCTGAGGAAAATGAGATAGGATAGAAGAGTACATGAATAATTATAAAAAATGAGTTTACATATCATGTAGAGGGGTGATTTTTGGTGCTCTAGGAAATATTTCATCAATTTCTGAGAAGTTATGTGAAATTTATGCTAGTTTTTCTAAAACAAGCTTTTTGAAAAATGCATAATAAGGTGTCTGGCTTCTTAACACTCAATAAAAAAATAGTGTCTTCTTCATATAAATAATAGAATGAATTTTCATATTTGATTTCAAACTTGAGATTTTTCAAAAAATTTAAGGTGATTTGGACATGTTTTAATAAAGTTATGAGCATTCTTTTATCGGTGTTTTCTCTCTCTCCAGGGTTCTCTCTTGAGTTGAGAGGCCTAATGTGAATTTTATAACTCTAAGTCACTGGTGCAAGCTATATACACCTATTAGAATCATAAGAGATGTCATATAAGTAAAAATTATGACCCCATTTATCTTAAGGTGAACTATGTTGTATAGGCATGCTTTTGCAATGCAGGACTAGGTCTAGGGAAGGCATACTTTAAGCACTCCTATGTGCATGTTTAATTTTCTTAAGCTAAATTAAATAAAGCAAGAACTTCCACCTAAAATAGTTCTACAATCTAGCTAAGACAAAGTGTAAGCACCATCAAGATAAAGAGCTAAACAAGATCTATTCTAAACATCATAACTTTGAAACATAAGATCAAAACTAGCATGCTATTCAAAATCTCTACTCTCCTAGATTACCAACAAAATGTATGAACCTATTTATCTCCAATGGAAATCAAAAATTACTTGTTTGATCCTTAAATAATGCAAGAATATGAAGCTTAGCCCTTAACAATGGTGACCTCTCAAGAAGACAAAATGCAAGCTCTTAGTCTCTTTGCTATATGCTTTGCATTTGCTCTCTCAAGAAGTTTAGGTGTAGGTATAAAGGTAGAAGGAGGGCTCCCTATATAGCCCAATAGATAAAGGAAACACTTCATCCCTTTGCATGTGAGATAAAGGTAAAACATGATTAGGAATGGATAAGGTTGCTTTATAAAAGGTAACCTTACTTTAGAAGGGTTTAATTTATGCTTAACAAGTCATGGGAGTTGGGGGGGGTGTTTTAATTAATCAAAGGTGATTAACTAATAGGTAGATGTAAGCTTATAGAAGCTAATTAGAGGAATATTAGTATGATTTAGGCTATTATAAGGGGATTAAATCAATTAAATATTGATTTATTGGTTAAGTGGAAGGGAGAGATAATTAATTGATAACAATTAATTATTCTAGATAGAAGGGGTGAATAATTAACGGAAGATTGCGAATCGGGATGTTAGTTGGATAGGTGACTTAATCAATTAGAGTATTGTAATTAATTAATGACAATAAGAGGGAATATGAGCGCTTATTAATGATATGTCACCAATTTGCAAGAAGGGGATAATTAGCGCAATTTAAGTATTTAAATTGCTCAGGTGTAATTATGGGTGTCTACGTTTTCCCCTCTTTGGGGTGGTGTAAGTGACGCCACTTCAAAGATAGTAGACGGAAGAAATTTTGAAGGGATAGAAGAAAAATTAGTAGGAAGGAGAGATGCCCCCTCGAGTGTCGATAGGGTGATGAAGGAAGACGATCGACGATCGAAAAAGGTGAGAGATAGATAGAAGAATGGAAAGGGGCCAGGATGCCCCGGTAATATGGAAGATTAGGGGTGAGAGGAAAGTGATGCAAAAGAAATATGGAGGAGGGGAGAGAAGAGCTTATCCTCTAGCCTTTGTATATTGGAACAATTTCGATGTCATCATATTTCCACAAGAGCTACATCGTCGGTCTTGATGAAAAATATAAGCATATGACAAAAGTAGAATGACATGAAAATAATTACTATGAATAATTGTCCATTGCTGAAAACATCAACTCCATGCAACATACAAAAAGCAATGCAATACGAGAAAGTAAACAAGATAAACTAACAGCGAAACATAAAATAATTTTTTTATTATCGAGCTTCAGCTAATGACAAGGGTTGATGATGGTTCCCCAAGCAAGGATACATATGAGGGGAATAATGGAGGACACTTGGGTCCGATGGAAAAACAATGTGCACTACGAAATAGTAATAGGCAACTCGTTGTGGCCCAGAGTACAGATGAAGTAAGTAGCCTAGCTTTTGTTGATGGAGGTAGATCAAGATGATCCGCAAGTCACACAAATGACCAAGTGAGAACCAAAGAGTGACGTTTTGTAGGATGATTTTCAATTTTTAGAAGTTTTCTTAAACATATTTAAATATTTTTGATGATTTTTCTAACATATTTTAATGTTTTGGTTGATTTTGAAAGTTTTATGAAACTATGTATAGGAAGACAAGGAAGCGTGGATGCCCCTAGTGATAGATGGGATGTACAAGGGCATAAGGCCACATGCATACTAGAAAGGTGAAGATGCAAAAATGCCCCAATGATTAGGTTGGAGTATTCAAAGGTAAACTCTTCACAGGTAGAAGTGGGACCCAAGGCCATTATGGATAGGTTCAACATGATGATGAACATAAACCAATGAAATGCTGGGAAGAAGCAAGGATGCCCCCAGCGTAAGTTAGCCTAAAAGCACATGATAGAAAGGAAGGAGAAGATTTTTTTTGTGAAAGGTGACAAACATGTCCGCAAACATGGCAAATAAGTAATCTTATACACATGGATGTTCTAAATGAAGTAGAAGAATGATGTGAATGATATGAATGTAGCTTAGAAGCCTCACGATGAAGAAGTGATTAACCAAAGGCAAAAATCGTAAGTCGAGATATGGACTAGAGTAAGAGTCTGAACAAGATCCAAAATGAGACACTTGGTAACATACTAATACATCCTACTCATAGAGATCCAGTGTGTGAACGTGGAGTTTATTACCTCTTGAAGCGAAGAGACCCTAGCCAATGTGTAGGAATGATTTATTATGAAAGGCGATTTTGTGAATGGATGCTGAAAGGATAGCTATACATTGCTTTGCTACTAGCTAGGCGTCCATAGCCCCGATACAGATGTATTTGATTCTAATCGCAACATTGCTCTACTGCCAATCAGGCGTCCATAGCCCCGATAGAGATTATTGGAAATACCCCAAGAGAGAGTAATATATCAATTTAATTTTGCTTTGTAGCTTTTAGCTTTTGATTTTTGATTGATTTTGATTCTTTTGCTTTCTGAAAACTTATTTCAGCTCTCTTGTTTGACAAGGGGTTAAGAACCACTGATGGCTTGATGGAAGGAGGTAGAAGTGCTTATGATGACAACATTGGCTAGTGTCAACAAATATGTCCAAAAGTTCTTCGTAACAAGTTTATTAGATGTTGAATGTGATAGGATCTCTAAGAGGCCTGTCATTCTTTAATTTACCAAGGTGATAAAAGACCAGGGTCAAATGGATACCATAGAGATAAATGTCACAAAATGCATGTGAATAAGCTAACCAAAATATCACCAAAGGGATGAAAATGGTAGGAAGACTTGCAGAAGAACAACAAGGGAAGAAAGAAACATCCATGTGTACGCAACACCTAATTGCAATGTTTGATCTTTGTACCTTTCATTTTTGTTGTATTTTCTCAATGTTTTTTTTGTATTTTTGAATTATTTTTTATTTTTAGATTTTTGACTTTTTTAAGAGGTTGGGACTAACAAAGTCACTATGTGTGGTAAGATCCAACAAAAATTTTTACGACTTCCTTGATAAGGGAGACTAGACGTGTTTGTTTATCAAGAGTCATGTTTTCCCTGATCTCAATGATCGTGGTGAGTTCACACTCAACAAAGGACTATGATTTATCCTGAAACATGGATTTTGTATGTGAGAGCTTGAGTTCCCTATCCATAGGTTTATGCACTTTGTGCCATACTTGATGGTTACATTGATGTGCATTCTTGAATCATGCTTGATTTACAACTTTGAGATTTTTCAAGTTGTTAGGGGATTTTGAGCTCTTGGAAGTTTTGACCTGAGCTTGATAATGAACCTGTTTGGGTTTCTTATAAGCTGACTTATGACTTTTGTGACCTCGAGAAGGAGAAAAAAGTGAACATTTTTTATTGATGATAGGAACGAGAGAAATTATGGTGGGCTTGCCTCAGTCATTGGTAGAAAGATGATGTGATTAATGAAAAGGATATGGTCTAAGGATTGAAGAAGATGGGCTACTGGGAGGTGAGCCATAGATATAAGATGAAGAACTACTAGGATTTGGCCCAAGAATAGAAGAAGAAGGGATACTAGGACGTGACCCATAGATAGAAGATGAAGGGCTACTAGGATGTGGCCCAAGAATAGAAGAAGAAGGGATACTAGGACGTGACCCAAAGATGTAAGATGATGGACTACTAGGATGTGGCCCAAGAATAGAAGATGATGGACTACCCAGGGGTGATCCATATATAGAAGATAAGGGGCTAGTTGGACGTGCCCCAAGAATAGAAGATAGTGGACTACTCGAAAATGTCCCACAAATAGCAGAGGGAGGGATACTAGAAGGTGACCCAAACCTAGATGAAGATGAAGGGCTACTTGGTGTTGACCCCATAAGAGATTGTGATTGAGGAATTATGATAGACAAAGAGTGATTGGGTGATGAGAAGATAGGTCATGGATCAATGCAAGACCAAGGAGTTTCATCACATAATGAAGAATGTGAAGATGAAAGAATAAGAGGAGGGTCAAGTTGTATGACCTGAGGCTCTTCCTCTGTTTCTTGATAAAAGGAATCAACCCTTTCCTCAAAATATGCAGACGCATCAAAGTCTAAAGAGAATCCTTTCTCGTAATCTACTAAAGGAATATATTCATATGCCCCTATAAATGCCCTGATTGTTTCTTCATTCTAAAAGAGATCAATTGGTATGATTTGTTGATCAACCACTAGGGGTTGATTAGAAGAAAGAGATCCAATTGGTGTGGAAGACTTAGAAGATGTTTGATGATGATTGATAGAAGAAAATGATGTGGGGTATAAAGAAGATGTGTAGCTAGATGTCTCAGGAGTACAAGAAGGTGGTGTGGACCTACCTATATAATGGTATGTTATATGTAAAATAGTAGGATTAAGTCCAAAGTATGTAGATTGCAACGCATGGGTCGATTCAGACGTTTGTCTCGAAGGACTTTGAGTCACATGATTCTTCAAAGGAGGAAGACTTATTGGGGGTGATTGATGAAGAAGGTCCTGCGAAGAATGGGAGGACTGTGATTCAAGAATCACATTAGATGAATAATAACAATGGTTCTGCAAAGAAAGAGAGGACCGTGATTCAAGAATTATATTAGATGTTTGATTAGAGGGATTTGGATTCGTACGTATCTTCAAAGGAAGAATACGTTGTCGAGGTGACTGATAAAAGGAGTCCTACAAAGAAAGGGAGGATCGTGACATAGGAGTCATATTAAATGTATGATGAAGAGGTTCCTACGAAGATAGGGAGGACCATGACTTAGGATTCTAATTAGATGAATCTAAATAGTAGTTTGGATCTGAATCATCAAAAGATTCAAAGGAAATACTTGGATTGGAATCCTAAAAAGAAGAGGAAATGTTTGGATTAGAATTAGAAGAAGAGTGGGGGGAACTTGAATAATAATTTGGATCACAAGCATCCAAATCATACCACCAACTATGAGATGAAGGTGGGGAATGAGTTACCCATATGGGCTCTCTAGCACGAAGAACCAAACAAGGTTTAGTTGTAATGGGAATCTTTTGATTTTAATTGCTAAACCTAGGTTCCATATTTTTGTAAGTATGGGGAACCACATGATAGTCAGTCATTTTTGGCACTATTTTAAGCACAAATTTCTAGATCTAGATAGTGTGATGGAACTCCTTCAAAGGGAAGGAAGTGACATGTCAATTCGGGTAGCATAAGGAAATCCAGCTAGACATTGTGTAAGTATGGAGATGCGTGCGTGATTTTCCAAAGAAGGTCTAAGGAAAATAGACATCGTGATGATGCAATCACGATGAGATCGAGAGGGATTTTCCTATAAAATAAGCTTTCTAAATGAATAATCATAAGGAACAATCCTAGAAGTGTGAGACACAAAGCCAATCAACATGGAAATAAACCCTATGCAAATGCATGTGAAAATATGATCAGCACAATGTCAATATTTACGTCAAGCTTGAAATGAACAAGGAGTAAATATTAACAAAGGGTAGATGCAACTCCAAATCAAAGGATACCATGACAAGTTTAGCAACCAACAAGGCCTAAATGTTAAAGGGTGAGGTTTACAAATGTAAGCTATGTAACCACACAAAATTGGACACGTCTATCAAGCTTCACGGAGAAGTGAGATATTAGTGTCAAAGTGGTATTGAAATGATGTAAACAAAGTAAGCAACACCCTTCAAGAATGACATTAGTCATTTTGGTCCTTTTTGGCTGGGCACAGATTTTGTTCATGCAACACAAGATGAATTTGCACCCCTTTCTATTCCTTTGGTGCACCCTTTGGAGTGTTAGCACAACAATTATTGCGCCTCCTCATGATGCACCTTTCTTGCATGTGCCAAGGCGCATGTGCCTGATTGTCAACAGAAAAAATGTTGTGCCTTAAGCGGTGTGCCAAGTCACTCAGAATCCCATGTTGACAGTCCTAAATTTGTGCTATTTCTTGTTGACAGAAACCTACCTGCGTCAAAGGGTGAAAATATTTTTGTGTCAACATATGTTTTAGTGCACCCTTTTAAAAAGGTTGGTGGTGCATTTATTACACTTTTGGCTATATATAGGCACATCCGCCCTGTCATTTTCACGATTGAAAAACATGTGAAAACTTTATTCCTCTACACCTGTCAGCACTTCTGTCATCCTCGTGTCACGTTCGTGGACCCCACTTCGTTTCTTCCTGTCTATATATCTCTAGTAAGTGGTTATTTATTTTCTTGTGAGTTTTTCTTGTTACTTTGTTGTGTTTTTGCTTGCTATTGAATAAATAAATAAACCTAAGAGGATTCCCCCAAAACTAGGTTTACCCTCCTTTCAGATCTGCTCACCTGGAGGGCTTTGTCTTAGAAATGAACCCAACAGACCTCTTTGCTCTATTCCCCTCACTGTCAAATCATGTCGATAAGGCCTAAAAAATCACAAACCTGTCCAAGAAGAGAGAAAATGTGAAGTTGTTACATTTCCACCTGTGGTTTTCCTTTGGTGCAAACGTCATTCCTGTTACATAAAACACAATCACGCCAAGAGGGCACACTGTCCCTGATTACAGCATGCGTCCTTCCTGTGCCATACAAAACTAAGAAAATCCCTACACAAGCGTTGGCACAATCCTTCTTACAACAAAAAAAGGTGTCATGCAAGCTCTTCCTACACCGCACCCAAGGCCCCTTGATGCACTTAAAGTCAGTGATGCACCCCTTAATGTTGCGCCCCTTGGCGCACCAAAATCCCCTGCAACATGTCCCATATTTGTGCCATTGGCGCATCCTGCTCCCATACAACACCAAACTTATTTGTGCCCAGTTTAAAACCTTATATATTGGTGCTGGCATAAATTTTTCTATAACAACATTGATGTTATGTGTAAATTTCCTGTGCCCTGCACCCTTTGGCATTGTTTTCTTCCTTGCAACACTCCACATTAGTACACCTTGCTTTATTGACCCTACAACCTACAAAAATTCTTGCACCCTACGCCCAGAATATTTTAAATTGCTAACTCCTCTTTCTGTAAAGCCTTGATGGATAATCTAATAGCTAACATGGCTCTTCTGTGTTGGACTTCACTCCTTTATACAGATCAACAACTGAAACTCAGATTTTCATATGTCTACATCAAGCAAAAGGCCAACCAAGTCAAAGGGTAAGGCCAAACTCACAAAGGAAGAGATGAAATACAAATATCAAAGGGTCAGAATACCCGAGTCCCACGAATAATGTGACTTAGAAATGAGAGATTCCAAACTTTGCCATATAGACATGGAAGATTTTTGGGCTAGAACTAGAAGGGTCACAGGTAGTCCTTGGATGGACAAACTGGTGGGCAGTGGTTTGCATTTCACCAAGGGAATCCATGTTAGTGCAGTGAATAATGAGTTTATGATGGTAGTGGCTCGCTGCTATAACAAAGACACAAGGTGTGTCGAGAATGAAAAGGGAAAATTCATAATCAACCTCACTTCCTGGCACTTCAAGATCATGCTAGGCATTCCCCACCACCAGAATTTTGTGGCTATAAGCCAAGAAGACTGCATCAAGGCATGGGAGGAAAACGAAGACAAATGCATGTAGTTAATGAATGAAGTGTATTTGAAAAATAAGAAGGTAATAACAAGATGGCCACAGGTTATTCACTGCAGTGACTTCTCTGAAGAACTGAGTGATACCATTACATTCCTAAGTAGGGTATTTGGTATTTGTGATGCCTGTTACTTCCACAAATGGATGCTCAAGTATCTGGAAACAATGAATAAGAACATGCCTGATCAGCGTTTTGAGTGGGCAGAGATCATCAGCAGCACCATCTCTGAGCAGCTCCAACAACTCACCACAACGGGGAGGTTCTACATGAACTCCTACATAGTCTATGCTACAGCCTTAGAGAGAGACTATCCAGTGTTGAGCCGATGCGAGGTGTGGCCCCAGCTAAAAATATATGAATACTACCCAGAATTGAAACTGGAGAATAGCATCCCACAGTTCACCAAGATCAATGATGCCTTCTTCTATGACATTGTCTACCTTTTGAGGCCCAATATGACTCATGTTCAGATGACCAAGAGCATAATAACTACAACGAAGAAGTGGGGAGCATTGTTTACACAATTCCCCACTTTCACCTATGTCAGAACAGCCAACTTCTTGTGGGAGCCCACCAAGTTACCAAGGTATGCAATCCCTAAGTTGATCATGTTGGAGCTATCCAGGTAGCTCATAACATATCACGAGAAGTGTCTGAAAAGGAAGAAGGGTGGAACTCCTTTCCCCCTCACAGTGGGTAGGTACACCTGTACTTCTCACACCAAGGCCCAGGAAATGTTTGTAGAGCTGGAACTACTTAACCTAAAGCACAATTTCCCAGAAAGGCCCACCTTTGATCCACGAAATTTCCTCCCAAAGGAAAAACTTGATCCGATCCACATTCCACAGATCGAGGACATCTACATCAACCTATATCATGAGGTCAAACTCAGGAGAAAGGATCACTCCTGCCTGGCCTTGGCAGAAATTATTCAATATGGCATGGCCATTGTTCAAAAAGATTTCCAAACAACCGATCAATAAGTTGATTAGGTATATCTAGACATGGATGGGGACAACTGGCCATTCACCGAGATTGATAGGAGAAAGGCACATCAGACCATTGACAAGAGGGTTAAGGGCACATTACAGCGCACAGAGCATTGGTGCAGAATGAACGGCCTCATCTACCTTGGAGTAGATTTCACCACGTCCCCTTTGGGCAATGCACCTGCCAGACTAAAGAATTTTCCGAAGGGCAAAGGTAAAGATAAAGAGGGAGAATCTAGAGCCACTCAAGAAGAAGCTCCTGAGAGCCCTCCCTCCGCTGCACAAGAACATGTTGTAACCCTAGCATCTCCGGAGAAAGAAGCGACAAAGAGTGTTCCAACAGGCACATCCACTCAGGATGTTACCACTACTACAACCATTGAGGTTCCCACCATCCCTTCTCCCACTCCTCCTATCACCCAAGCAACCATTCCCTTGTTTACGTCTTCTCCCCCAACTTCTACTATTCCCCTTTCCTCTTCTTCTCTCTTCTCTTCCCTCATGGAGCTGTCCCCCAGTATTTCTTCCCTCATCTCTCATTTCACTTCCGCCCCCACAGTTTCCTCTCCTACAGTAGCTCCTACCCTTGTGAGCGTTGGGAGTTTGGCTTCTCTATCAATGCCGCCACCAAGTGTCTCAACCCATTTCCCTGAGTACACTGTAATTACTCCTTATTCTTCCACCATTCCTTCTTCTCCCTTAAGTCCAACATGGATCTCCCAGCACCTGAATCAGCATAAAAGGAAATTCCCCATTACATCATTGGACTTCTCTGTCATTCCAATGAAAGGAACTAAGAATCACAAGCCAATAACCCACTTCTCTCAGAGCGCCTCAGGTGAAAGAGTAATGGAGATCATGTATCCTGATCCCGCGAAGGATAAAAAGGATCTGTCCCCTACAGATTATACAGTGATGCAGGTCACGATGGGAATGTCATCTGAGAGCCTTCAAGGAGAGGCCCTATCCACGTTGGATGCCCTTTGCAAGAAGCTTCAAGAAGCAAAGGAAGAGAAGAGGCTACTGAAAGAGTAGAATAAACATCTTCTCCACACCCTGCAGAAAATGGTTAGTGCACCTCCTACAACTGCCACTGAGACTCCTGAGGCCCTTAGTCAGGATAAGATTAATGAATATGCCAAGATTGGTGAACAAGGCATGGCAGTATCCACTTAGAGAGACTAGATCCTCAAAGATAGTGAGGAAGTAATCGTCAAGTTCATTGAGTTATATCAGAACATTGGTCAGGTGAACAAGGAACTCTAGGAGATTGCAAGACCTATCTCTGAAGAGTTGGACCATGCTAGGTTACAACATGAGACATTCCAGAAGATGCTCAACTACTTAGTCAATGATTTAATTAAATTCAGCATCTTCGATCACCCCAGAGCACCCAACAAAGTCCTTGCTACTTTGGACTATCGAGTCGATCAGATGGAATTTGTCCTGGAAAAGATAGATAAGGTCAAGGAGGAAGCCCTGGATGAAATGCATCAAATGGAGTAAATTTTCCTAAGGATGTCTCTGGGCTTGCTCACTCCGTTATTCACCTTGAGGAAGGCAGATGAAACCATTCGGATCTTCAAAGAGATCGTCTCGCAAGGGCTAGGGCCAGAAGCCACTTTTGACACTGAATCCATCACTAACCTTCTAGCTTGCCATGATTTTATAGGGTACCTGATGGAGGTAGGTAATGAATACTTCAAGCTCCCAGAAAAACTCAGAGATGAACGGGAGACTTGCGAAGTCATCGGTGATCACACCAAGGGTCCTTCCCAGGATCTACTACAACCGATGATCAGCAAATTCATGGAGTATCAGACTCAATTCCATATCGCCTCTCCTGAGCAGAAGCAGGATACTCCCTTCCAGCCACGAGACGATGACGAATAGCTCCCTCCTTTTGGATTTTCTTTTGTAAAATTTAAAAGTATGTTGGCACAAATGATGACATCATCCATGTTGCACCATGGGATATTTTCATCCACCAAGTTGCCCAAATTCAACAGTTGACTTTTAGATATTTTCTAAATTTTTGTAATTAGTTGTTGGTTTCTTTTTTCCTTCTCTCTTCTCCTCCTATAAATAATTGAATGTTTGTTGTATCCAAGTGTGGGCACTTTTTAGATGAAAAATAGAAGTGAGAATAAAAGGCTTTGTACTTTTTGTAACAGAAGAAACATTAATACAAATACTAAGACTTTGTGCCGAATATGTGTGTTATGGGCATCTGATCTTTCTTATGTCAGATCTGTGTGTTTATTCTGTTAGATCTCTCTCTTTTTTCTTGTCATTTGTTCATCAGTATTGCTTTGCTTGTTTATGCAAGTAGGTTTGGCTCCATTTATTACCAATCCCAAAACATAAACCCTCTGACCTTTCTACTTTGGAATTCATTTCTTTTCTCCCTTTGAACACATTATTTCCTCGTCTTTCCCTCCATTCCTTTCTTTTCACAGTCGGAGGCACCTCTACCGGGATGAGATCCCAAAACCCTGAAGGCAGAATATTGTGAGACTTGCACAGATTCTTGCTAGTAGAATAACAATAAACCAATTTCACTTTGCTGTCTCAAAGAGGGGCTATGCCCTACACACTATTGGCTCGTCTATCCATAGATCTACCCTCCTGACATATTTTCAGACCAACACAACGTAACACTACAATACGGATACTTAGATCACGTTTATGAAAAACATGACATAAGTATCTTAATTGTGTTGAGACAATGAAAACAAGGTAACACATCAAAGGGAGATGAAATGATGAATTAATCCAAACTATGATGATGATCTTGACGTGGGTATCAAGATCAAAAAGGTTACCAATCATATAAATACGCCTCCACACACTTTAGACATTTAACTTACCTAGCCACAAACATGGATGGGTGTAAATCGACAAAAAAGTGGCAGAAGCAATCAATTGGTAACACAAAGGTAGTCACCCTTATTTTGATCAAAAAAATGTCAAAAGAATGTGAAGGAACCAAATCAAAATGGGTATGAAAAATGCTAGCTTCACTTTGGCAGAGATTCACCTCGCCTTAAGGTAAGTGAAAAACTAAGTGAAAGTAACGCATCACACATTTCACGATGAAAATATGGTTCACAACCCAACACTATTTTTAGAATGGTCAAAGTGGGCTCCTAGCCAAAGTATATTTTCCTAGGTGGTTCTCTCATCCTAGGTGTTACAAAAATTATCAACGAGTGGGATGATTTACCCAAATAGTCCCGAATATCTTGTGAGTATCTCGACTTTTCCCCCTTCAAGCACAGTGGGTAGTAAATGCATCCATTGTGTACTTAAAAGGGTCACGTAGGGACACCTTGTAATGTTATCTCACAAAGGAATAACTAGTCAGGTAGGTAGTGCGGAGCACTTCCCGTTTCATCCACAAGGTTCCCTCTTGCGTGGACTACTTCGGGGTTCCTGGAACCACCCCCATTGTTGTAGCTTAAGGCATTATGTCAAAGGGGTTATGTTATAGTTCAGCGGAGAGAGATGTAACCTTTTCCAAAACCTGCAATACAGTGTTTTGAATATGTTGTTTGTTTTATATTTTTTAATCAGGTTTGGTTTGCTCAAACACCGTTTGGCAACTTGTATAACAACTATATTAGTAGTTTTTGAATTTGTTTTGATTCCTCCGTTCTTTGACAAGCAATAACATTTTGGTCCTGTATGATGATTTTTAGTAGTTTTCCATCAAAAGATAAGGCACCATTTTTTATTCTTCAGATCACCCAAGGATGTAAGAGAAGAGCATACATGATGTCTTCAAAATCCAAAAATATATCAAATAGAAAAACACTTTAATTCAACTATGCCAAGTTAACCAATTCCAACTTAAATATTCCTAACAACCTCAAAGCATCAAAATGACTTAAGAATCGTTTCAGATTCCCAAGATCACCCCAAGGGAAGCGAGGGAAGAGTATACGTGATCTTATTCCTATAAGTAAACAATGTAAAAATCTATCTACCCAAGTACAAACATGTAAAAACAGCCTACAAAGACAAGTATATGATTAGATAAAACCTGCAGGAATGTTAAAACCTCAACACATTAATTTCAAAAATATGACAGGAAAGCTACGCCCCTTTTTTGGTGTTTGCATATGGGTTAGGGCATATACACCACTCTATATTTTTCTGACTTATATTGCACCTGAGCCACCTGAGAGACATGTGCGCCACCAAAACAACATGTGCGCTACTCTGTGTATTTTTGGCTTACCATGCACCTGCACCACCAGAGAGGTGTGTGTGCCATAAAAACAATGTATGTGCTACTCTGAGAGAAAAATAGATGGAAACTCAGACAGAATGCCTGCATTTCTAAGAAAATGTGTGCACCACTAGAAAAGTGTGTGCACTACTGGACAAGCGTGTGCGCCACCACTTTGTAAAACACTCCCAGATTTTGACAGAACGTCTGCACCACTAGAAATTTTTTTGCACCACTAAAACAGTGTGTGTGCTCTAGTTAGGGTGTACACACTGATCTGACAGGTTTTAAAATACAGTGAAGGTACAGTACGAAACAACATCTGTGACCAGGTTAGTGCATCTGTATGTTGGTTAGGGTGTGTGCGCCGGGGTTAGTGTGCATGCGCCAAGGTTGGTAAATAGAGAACTAGGTTTTGACAGTGTTCCTGTGCCACCAGAGAGGCGTGTGTACCACAAAAACCATGCCTGTGCTCCCAAAATTGTGCCTGCGCCACACCTGCAACCAAAACACGGCAAAAAACACAATATCTCAAATTTTGACAAGTTAGTTTAAAAATGGAAACAACCCATTAAAATGATGGCTATGAACAAGAAGTTACACATCAAATTAGCAAAAATTCCAAGAAAATGGACATTAATTACTACATGTGCATATCATAGCCAAAACAATGAAACTTAAACTAAAATGCCATGGGACTAAGTGTCCCACCGGGAGTGCCAAATGTGTGCATGTGTACTTTTCTTAAGCTAAATTAAATGAAGCAAGAACTACCACCTAGAACTACCACCTAAAATAGTTCTACAATCTAGCTAAGACAAAGCATAAGCACCATCAAGATAAAGAGCTAAACAATATCTATTCTAAACATCATAACTTTGAAACATAAGATCAAAACTAGCATGCTATTCAAAATATCTACTCTCCTAGATTACCAACAAAATGCATGGACCTATTTAGCTCCAATGGAAATCAAAAATTACTTGTTTGATCCTTAAATAATGCAAGAATATGAAACTTATCCCTTAACAATGGTGACCTCTCAAGAAGACAAAATGCAAGCTCTTAGTCTCTTTGTTATATGCTTTGCATTTACTCTCTCAAGAAGTTTAGGTGTAGGTATAAAGGTAGAAGGAGGGCTCCTTATGTAGCCCAGTGGATAAAGGAAACACTTCATCCCTTTACATGTGGTATAAAGGTAAAACATGATTAGGAATGGATAAGGTTGCTTTATAAAAGGTAACCTTACTTTAGAAGGGTTTAATTTATGCTTAGCAAGTCATGGGAGTTGGGGGGTGTTTTAATTAATCAAAGGTGATTAACTGATAGGTAGATGTAAGCTTATAGAAGCTAATTAGAGGAATATTAGTATGATTTAGGCTATTAGAAGTGGATTAAATCAATTAAATTTTGATTTATTGGTTAAGTGGAAGGGAGAGCTAATAATAATTAATTATTCTAGATAGAAGGGGTGAATAATTAACAGAAGATCATTAATCGGGATGTTAGTTGGATAGGTGACTTAATCAATTAGCGTATTGTAATTAATTAATAACAATAAGAGGGAATATGAGAACTTATTAACGATATGTCACCAATTTGCAAGAAGGGGGATAATTACAACAATTTATGTATTTAAATTGCTCAGGTGTAATTATGGGTGTCTACAACTCCAAGCTTGTATTTATTCTGTAGAAGATGTTGGGAAAGGTTCTATAGGGTTTATGAGTTTTTTATAACTCTCCACAGGATAAAAATAACAAGTTGGAACCTCTAACTACTATGGTAAAAATTGAGTTCATTCCAAGTGTGCAAAATCTTTCAAATACCAACATCAAGCAAAATTCTTTAGTGCAAGGTCTCAAAGTAAGGATTGTATCTATTCTTCAGTACAAGGTCTCAACATGGTGAAAGTAGAATTTTGATTTCCCTTAGTAAATATCATCTCCAAAGTGGTGGAATTAGGTAGAGGCATGTATTTGGTTGTGATACGGTCCGAGTATCACTGTGTGAGATGTAAAAGTGATGCTTTTGATGATTAAGTGCTCTCTTGAGTCTAGAATATAGCATATAATGCCTCATTGGTCTCTTCAATGCACGCATGACATTAGAAAAGGTGTTTTTCTAAGTCTCATTGGTTGTCAAAAGCTTGAACAATCACCTATTAACGTATATGAACTATATTTCTTGAAGTCTGGGAGAAATTTGAAATGTTTCAAAGTATTTGAATGCTTGGAAGAGGTGTAGGTATCCTTAAAAAGTTCACAGTAAGTGAAATTTTTGAGTTTCATTAACAAATAAGTGAGAAATCAAATTTTTATAGTTCTTAGGTGTTTACGGTAATGAAAACCTGATTCTAGGGTTTAAAACACACTTTTTCTCGATTCTCATGATTCCTCCAAATGAAAAATCATGAAAAGTTGTAAATATATTTTTCCAGGGCATATGAATATGTTGCAAAAGGTTTCATTTTAATTGTTTATGGTTTCGAAGTGAATTCGAAGACAATCTTCTTCACAAACCATTCTTTTTTACTATAGAAGCAGATTAAGCTCTCTAAATGCAATTTTTTTGGTGTTTTATCTTTGAATAGTCATGCAATGCATTTAAAGCATAATGAAAATTTCTTGGAAGTTTAAATTTATCTCCTCTTCATTTGGAAGTGTGTAAAGTTAGGAAATTGGTCATGCAGTCATTTCTCAAGCTCTGTGCAAAGATTACAAATTATTCTAAGACAAAGTGCTTGAAAAATGATCAACTAAGAGGCTCATGCAGAATTATTAAAAGGCTAAGGAATACTTAAATGGATGTCAAGAATATTTTTTCTTATTTTGAGAGTTCTAAATGGTGAAATAGTGAACAACGTGTGAGGTTGTTTATCAAGATGCAAGATTTTTTTATCCGAGCTTATGAATAGTGAAATGTAAGTATGAAGGGTATAGATCAAAGCATGTAATAAGGGTGTTTAATATTCTTAACGAAAGTGGAAAGTCATGAAGGATCTCAAAGAATTTTGATTAGTTAAAACTCCATGATTATCTCTTTTAGCTCATGTGATAAAATGAAAGGTCCAAAGAGATGGAAGCCAAAGGACAATTATTTGAAAGTTAGTTTCTAAGTGTGGAAACTTGAGTAGGTGTAACGTAGGGGATGTGAGGTGTAGTAGAATGTGAAGAGTCAAGTTCCAAGATTCATGATGTGAACTAAATAAGTTGAAGAGATATATATCTGAGTAGAATAGTTTTATAAATTATTGTGATAAAAACTAAAAACAGTTGTTATGCTGGTAAATTAAAAAAAGTGAATGAGTTCTAAATATGAATAAATACATGATAAAATAATGAGTAACAAATGATAGAAGAGGTCGAATTCAGTACGTTGATGTAAGTGTATATGGCATAATAGTGAGATGTCAAAGAAGGAGACAACTATTTATGACAATGATATGATATATAATTCAGTGCATGTGTATAAGGTTACATGTCAGATAAATAAAGTGATGGAAGGTTATGGATAAGATTTGGTTACCTGAAATGAACAAGTATGAATGAAGGATCAAGAACAAAATATATAGCTTTAGAGGACTATAAAACTAGATGTAGGAAGAGAAATGAACTAGTGTAATGAATCTGTGAGAGATACAAGGATATAAAAATGAATTACAACAAGGAGATTGCTGAGATGTAATGTTGCAATGAATGATGCAAGGTGTTAATAAGGTTGTATAGAGAAAAACATGGATAGTGAACTGTGATTATGCCAAAACAGTGATGGAGGATGATTTGCATGTTAAGAAAGCATGCTTAGGATGATGATATAAGAGACATAATAAGTTTGAGAGATAGAGGTCCTAATTCCAAACTGAGACAACAATGTTGTAGAGTTAAAAAGATTGAGATAATTGTTTTGAAGAGTTTAGAAGACCGGGATAAAAAGGATATTCACCTTGTAGCCCAAGAATAATAATGGATTGCTACTAAGAGTGAGATAATATGATAACTAAATTTTAAGATTTGATGAAAGTACAAGTGAATTGTGAAAGGAAGGTTGTAAATTTAGGATCATAATCAGATGTCTAGCATCTAAGATGATGAGTGATCACATAGAGTATTCACACTAAGTTGCATCTCAATATAATTAGGGAGTTTTTGCTTCCTTATAGGTGGTAGCTTGCAGAAGGTCAGTGGTTGCGGACTAAACCACTTAAGGAGTTTTTTCTTCCAACATCAAGTTGTAGCTTGAGTGTATACTTGGGGTTTTAGCCTCAAAAATTTGAGTTAAAAATCAACTTGAAATCATTGTAACACATAAGAAATTTTTTCCAAAGCTAGCTCTTTGATTTCTCTGGGTTTTCTCCCTTTTGGGTTTCCCACCTAACCCATTGTGTATTGCCTCTCTTTCTATTTCTTGTGGATGATTTGATATGTTTATCTTAACTAGTTTTGTGAAGTAGAAATATCCTAAAAGTTTTATAAGACATTGATTCACCCCCCTCTTAGTGTACAAATTTCCAACAATTGGTATCAGAGCATGGTCCTCCTGAATTGATCCTAACATCTTGGAGGTGATCCTGAAGACATAAGCATGGGTAAATCACTAGATTCACTATTGAAGAAGAGGTATGAAATTACTCAAGATCTTATAAATGAGTTGAAGGAAGAAATCAAGCTCAATGAAGTTAAGCATGGTTAAGAACTAAATGAGATGGCCTCATTTGTTGAGAGAGTGTCAAAGGATTTGAAAGATAAAGAAAATTCTTACCTTAAATTTGAAGAGGAACTAAAGATCCTGAAGACTTTGTTAGCACAAGTTACTAACCCGTTCAAAAGCCTGTAAAGACAACAAGGACATTCTAGTGAAGCAGAACATGAGACATGTTAGGCAGTAATTCAAGCCAAAAGTGGAGAATGTGAAAATTTAAATGTAGAAGTAAAGACCCTAAAAGAGGATCTAGAATAAACAAATAAAAAGGATTTGAGAGTTGAATCAATTCATACTTATTGTCAAGGATGTTCATAGCCCAATAAGGAAAATAAAGATCATAAGAGGATCTTTAGGTAGTTAGTGTTAGTGTAGGTTATTATTTATCCTTTTATTTATTTATCAGGATAATTCTTACACTTGTGTTAGCCCTACACTTGTTGGGTTAGTTTGGTTAGGTGTACTAGTTGTGTGGAGTTAGCTTACTAGTTGTGTTGAGTTAGCTTCTCAATTATGTGGAGTTAGCTTACTAGTCTTTTTGAGTTAACTTAACTACCAGTATCAGTTAGTGGGAATTTTTCACCACTGATTTAGGTAGTAGTTGCACTTCCCTCCTCCTATATGTACATCTTTCTTATTGAATAATTCAAGTCATTATATTGTAATGTATTGAGCATTATGGATTATGATGGATTTCCATATATGGTATTTTAGCTCTTCTATTTTTTAAATCTAATGTGGTGTGCTATTATCATCTGAGATCGTGTCTTGGAACAATCTTCTTATCTTTCCTCTCAGTTAGCTGCAAGGATATTATTAGGTAAGTTTCATGGAGTTTATTTATTATGCAATATATTTGTACATGGAGCTATAGATTCTAGGAGAAATGTGGATGAAGAATATCCATTTAGAGATTGTAGGTCACATAACTAAGTATTGTCTAGAAGATCTAGTAAGTCAATTTTGGGACAAGAATCAAGTTGTTTTCTTTAACTACCATGGACAAGGGAATTTTTCCATACATTGTCATGAATCACCTAGATTAAGCTATAAAATGAATGCATTCCAAAGACAAGACAAAAGGATACACAGAGAAAATGCAAACTCAAATAGTAAGACCAAGTCAGCTATAATTGAGAGAGAGATGTTGGAAATAGGAAATAAAAATGGGTATGCAAGGTCAAGAAATAAAAATAAGAAGTTGAGACATCAAAGGATGATAAGAAGATAACAAGGGCAGATGTTTAAGAAAAACAAAAATCTAAGTCAGTCACAAGGGAAGAAAGCACAAGAAAGATATCAGGAAATGATGACAAAGGAAAGAAGAAGGAACACAAGTACAACTCTAGTATAAAGTATGAAGAATTTCTTCCCCAAGCAATATTAGAATAGGTGTATGAATTGCAACATGTATGCCTATATGGCACCCAAGAAGAAGATGAGATCTTAGGTGATATAGTGGTCACACCAAGGATTGTATCTCAGAAGATTAACAAGAAACCAAGGAAAAATAAGGAAAGAGATGAGTCATCATGTTGTCTTGATGAATTTCTCCTGTTGTGAAGTGACTTAACAAGATGGTATGCCTTCTCAAGGCTTATAGAAGGTGTAAAATAGATGAAGGAAGCATAAGTTGAGGTTGATTGCTTCATCTATCAAGTTATCAAGGTATGTCAGTTTCAAAATTGTTTTTCTTGTTCCATTTGAAAGTTATATATATGTTGAAATTATTGTGTCTTTTGAGCGGTCTTAAAGAGAAAACACAGTCAATTGGTGTTAATTATTTATGTTAGACTCCCTTATATTGACAAGTCTAAAAATGGGACTAAGTCATATCTCCAAGGGTTGTTGCCTTGTATGAGTTGAGTTTTGAGAATCCATATGTCTTAAATGGTTTAATATGTGCGTGGATCACAAGTAAGTCCCATAAATGATATAATGTCATATCATCTATGTAAAGAATATTTTTTGTTGTCAAAGTTTGTGGCTAGTAATATTATCAAGTTTATTGGTCTATGGTGTCTTAAGGAGTCACATGGTGTGTCATGAGTTAATCATGAGCATCAAGTGCATGATTTAATTATGTCTAAGTATGTGTGATGTGTGTGAAGCTATGAAAGTAATTTAGAGGCATGTTGGAGATGATTAGGAGTCATAAAATGATGTATTCTTCTTAAGAAGTCTATTTTTGGTCATCATGACCAACCTATATGTGTATAGTAGTTTGTGTGTCACTATGTCATATGTTATGACTTTAAAAGGTGGTTTAGAATCATTTAGAAGGATTGAATATGAGAAGTTTCCATCAATATTGATGACTTAAGAAAATCACCATGCAAAAGAACAATGACAATCTTCTTGATAGCAGAAAAGACCAAAATTAAGATTTTTTCATACATGAAAGTGGTATTTATGGTTTTCCTTCAAGAAATTTTATACTCAAGACCTTAGGAGGATGTTGATACATTTCTTCTATCAAAATATTAGATCTTGAAAATAAAAAATATGTGCAATTTTTTGGTTTTCATCCAAATATGGTTCAAGGTTCTTCTAGTAGTGGCATGAAGAGAATGATGAGTTTGAAATATAAAATTTTGTACTAATCATCTAGACAACATGTTATACAAGATTCGGGTGATTTCAGACCATAAAAGTTCCTAATATATTTGAAATTTATAACAGAGTTCTAATTTGACAATGAAGGTTCTAAAGACCTAATTTGAAATGTATGAAATTCTTCTATAAATATCTCAAGGTTGTTTTTTTTATGTTTTGATGATATAAAAGGGGTTGATATTATTGAAAGAGTATCTATTGTGTCACAAAATATTTTTTCTTGAAAAATTTCTCAAATTTGTGAGAGTATGTACACAATATTCTCAAAAGTCAGTTTTGAGCATCTACAGGTTGGCTGAAGAGTTTGTCCAAAATTTTCTTGGTTTGTATGTCAAAGAGCACAAGTATACAAAATTATAATAGACATAAAGATCTTAATTTGAGTAGAGAATATTTTATTAGGCATAAAATGAGTTTCTTAGTCCATTTGTGACCTCATAAATAAGAAAAATTGCTATTGGTGCAGAGTACATACAAAGACAAAGTTGGATGCCTAGATAAACCTCATTCTTGTTGAGGTGTGGCTATTCAGTGATGTAAATTTCTATGGTGTTTGAATCCCTCAAGAAATGAAAAGGTGTGCCTAGTGAAAAATGGAAAAGTATGGTTCTTCATCAAGAGAGAAAGGTCTGAAAAATCCACCATAGTCATGTTAAGTTGCTCTCAAATTTCTCTACATGATCTAGAAGGAGTATCTCATCTTAATTAAAAAAAAGGTATGTCTTGTTGAATGAGAATGATAATTCTTGCTCCTAAATGTCATCTTACATGCTTGTAGGTCATCTTTAGTGGAGTCTGAGACTTTCTAATAGAAATTGATGTACTTTTTATAAAATGGGTGTCTAGTGGATAGTGTTATAAGTTTCTAGTGAAAGTGTAATGAAAATTTTGTGACTTGATTAGGTATGGTGGTAGTCTTCTTGAAGAATGTATGATGTCCTGGTTGCTCTCTATATGTGTACAAGATAGTGAGATATTGGGAGTTGCTAATAATTTGGTATATCAGTCTTTTGTGTGTCAAAATATGGCTCATAACTCACATTCAGTCTAATACGGTGCTACAGTGTTCATTAATGTTACTCAGATGTGCAAAAAGTCTTTATGAGAAGAGGAGAGTCCTTATGATAAGGGGAGTATTATTTCTTCTCTTAAAAGGTGCTCTAAATTCTATGGAAGGTATGTTTCTTAACTATGTTTCTTCAAGGGAAAGGCATGTTGGGTCTACTTCTGAAGTGTCATATCAAGATATAGCTACAAGAACTGAAAAGTTGGTTTATAGAAGTTCCTAATTGTTTAAATCATCCTCAAGGGATGCAAGCAATGTTAAGGGTCAAAGTTTTGTATTTCCAACAAGAAAATTAATTGCATAAGATCAAGGGGAGTGAAGAGAAGAGTTCTATTGTTCAGGGGGAGTTTGACTTAGTCAAGTAAAGATAAAAAGAGAAAACACAAGAAATAGAGAACTCAAGGTTGGCATAGGAGCTCAGGAAAGAGAAAACACCATTCAAGGGGGAGCTTATGGACAAGAAAGTTAATTTATTCATGTTTCCTCATCTTTAACTGTCATTGTTTCATGTCAAGTAGCCAAGAACCCATTGTCATAGATGTCAAAGAGGGAGAGAATGTTGTCAGAAACAAGGAAGGGTGATGTGAGCTTATGTTTTCCATCAAAGGTTTCTGAGTATGTTGTCGTCAATGATAAAGGGGGATATTTTTGAACTATGGTTATTGGTGTTGTCATTGATTTAAAGTGGCAGTGATGGAAAAGTAGTGAGTGATTAAGTGAGGTTCAGTAAGAGGCATGAAGGTTGATTGGTAGTGCCTTATCGGTGGTGTATTGAACATCTAGGATGGTTTCAAGTTGGTTTCAAGGTGCTACAAGTTCAAACAGTGTGATGGGTGATCCCTAAATGAATAGTATAGGTTTTATTTCTAGTTTTAGATTATCTATAGGTCAGAAATGAGGTTGTAAGCATGGGAAAGAAATATTATAGGGTGTATTAGGTCATCTAGTGGAAGTTGCAGTTGAAATTGGCCCTTTTAGGCCTGTTTCTGGAGCTTGATGAGGTGTGAGAGGTTGGTAAAGGTAATGGAAATGTAAAATAAGCATGGAATAAGCCTAGGAATATTTTATAGGGAATATATGAGAAAAAACAAGGTTTAGTTTATCTCTTGGAGTCAAAATTCAAAAGTTCACAGAAATTAGCCTTGAGAAATGACAGTGTAAGATGAGGAAAATGATATAGGATAGAATATTATAGTAATAAATATGAAAAAATCACTTATTTATCATGAATAGGGGTGAGTTTTGGTGCTCCAAGAAAAAATGATCAAGTTCTGAAAAGGTATGTGAAATTTATGCTAGTTTTTCTAAAATAAGCTTTTTGAAAAATACATAATAAGATGTCTGACTTCTTAACACTCAAGGAAATATATAGTGTCTCCTTCAAATGAATCATAGAAGGAATTTTCTAATTGGATTCCAAGATTGATATATTGCAAAAAAAATTAGGTGATTTGGACATGTTTTAATAAATTTATGAGCATTCTTCTATTGGTGTTTGCTCTCTCTCCATGGCTCTTTCTTGAGTTGAGTGGCCTAATGTGAATTTTCTAACTCTAAGTCACTGGTGAAAGCTAGATACACCTATCATAAGCATAAAATACCTCATATAAGTCAAAATGATGACCCCATTGCTCTCAAGGTGAACTATGCTATATAGACATGCTTTTGCTATGCAAGACTAGGTCTGGGGTAATCATACTTTAAGCACTCCAAGATTACATTTATTATGTAGAAGATGTTGTGAAAGGCTCTCTGAGGTCCATGAGGTTTTGATAATTCTCAACAGGAGAAAAAGAACAATTTTGAACCTTAATATTCTATGGTAAAAAGTGAGTTCATTCTAAGTGTGTAAGCTCATTCAAAGACCAACATAAAGCATAATTCTTCAGTGTAAGGTCTCAACATAAAGAAAATTTATATTCTTTCTTACAAATTCTCAAAATGGTGAAATTATAATGTTTATTTACCTTAGTAATTCGCATCTCCAAAGTGGTGGAAGTAGGTAGAGGATTTGTTGAAGCATACCAAGTATGTATTTGGTTGTGATATGGTCTGAGTATCACTGTGTGAGATGTAAAAGTGATGCTTTTTATGATTAAGTTCACTCTTGACTTTGGAACATGGAATATAATGCCTCATTTTTCTCTTCAATTCACTTAGGCAATTAGACAAGGTGCTTTTCTAGCTTTTATTAGTTGTTAAGAGCTTGAATAGTTACCTCTTAACATTTGTGCACTATATTTCTCGAAGTCTGGGAGAAATTTGAAATGTTTTAAATTATTTGAATGGGTGTAAGAGATGTAGGTAACCTCCACAAGTTCACAATAAGTTAATTTTTTGAGTTTCATTAACAAATAAGTGAGAAATCAATTTTTTATTGTTCTCAGGTGTCTACAATAATGAAAACCCAATTCTAGGGTTTGAAACACATGTTTCTCGATTCTCATGATTCCTCCAAATGAAAAATCATGAAAAATTGTAAATATATTTGTATAGGGCATATGAATGCATTGTAAAAGGTTTCATGTGAATTCATCATAGTTTCAAAGTGAATTTGAAGATAGTCTTCTTCACAAATCGATCTTTGTGACTGTACAAGCAGATTAAGCTCTCCAAATGAAAAAAAAATTTGGTGTTTGATCTTTGAATAGTGATGCAATGAATAAAAATCATAAGGAAAGTTTATTGGAAGTTGAAATTGATCTCCTTTTCATTTGGAATTGTGTAAAGTTAGGAAATTGGTCTTGCAGTCATTTCTCAAGCTCTGTGCAGAGATTACAAATTGTTCTAAGGAAAAGTATTTGATAAATGATCAACTAAGAGTCTCATGAAAAATTATTAAAAGGCTAAGGAATAATTCAAGGGATGTCAAGAATATTTTTTATTATTTTGAGAGTTTGTGATTGTGAAATAGTGAACAATGTGTGAGGTTGTTTGTGAAGATGTAGGATTGCTTTATCAGAGCTTATGAACAGTGAACTGTAAGTATGAAGGGTATAGATCAAAGCATGTGATAAGGGTGTTTAATCTTCTTAAGTAAAGTGGAAATTCATGAAGGATCTTAAAGGATTTTGATTATTTAAAACTCCATGATTATCTCTTTCAACTCATACGATAAAATGAAAGGTCCAAAGAGATGGAAGCCAAAGGAAAATTATTTAAAAGTTAGTTTCTAAGTGTTGAAACTGGAGCATGTGTAACTTAGGGGATGTGAGGTGTAGTGGAATGTGAAGAGTCAAGTTCCAAGAGTCATGATGTGAAATAAATAAGTTGAATATATATATATATATATATATATATATGAGTAGAGCATTTTTATAAAGTACTGTGAAAAAAACTAAAAATAGTTGATGTGCTGGTAAATGAAAAAAAAGTGAATGAGTTCTAAACATGAATAAATATGTGATAAAACAATGAGTAGCAGATGATAAAAGAGGTTGAATATAATAAGTTGTTATAAGTGTATATGGCATAAAAATGAGATGTCAAATAAGGAGAAAACTATTCATGACAGTGATCCGATATAAAATTTAGTGCAAGTGTATAAGGTAACATGACATAGAAATAAAGTGATGGAAGCTCATGGATAAGCTTTGGTTGCCTGAAATGAACAATTATGAATGAAATATCAAGAATAGAATATATAGCTTTGGAGGACTACAAAACAAGGTGTAGGAAGAGAAATTAACTAGTTCAATGAATCTATGAGAGATATATGAATAACAACAAGGAGTTAGTTGAGATGCAAGGTTGCAATGAATGATGCAAGGTGTTGATAAGGTTGTTGAAGACTCCTAAAAGTTCAAAGAAAATATAAACTAACAAGACTAACACCACATAGTCTATTAACAAATGCTTTATGAATCTAACAAAAGTTACATCAATGAAAAAAGATTAACGGAATGTTTGAAACAACTAACATGATATAAATCAATCCTAGCTAAAACATGACTACTTAGTATGAATTTATAACTACAAAAGACCTAATTAGATCCAGGAGGGCAATCAAATTGGTTTTGTTAATACTTTAAGAGAGGTGAGATGGTCTCTCCAAAAATTACTACAAGATCATATTAGATACCCATCTACTAACCCCATTGAAGATTGGAGGCAAAGATGGATCTTGGATCTTAATCATATTTGTTATATGATATGCAATTCAAAGCATGGTGTAAAGTTTAAAGGTATGTGGTTAGTCCTTTTGATAGTTTTTCTTTTGAGGAAAACTTACATATTGGTGCATGTGGGACTTAAATCACAAAATAGATTAAGGTTTGTTGATCTTAATTAAGGCTTGTTAATCATGATTAGTGAATTAAAAAGTGATTAGGATGTGAGGAGCCTTAATAAACCACTTAGGGTCAATTAGGAGGCTGGGATAAGATTTTAAAGCCTTTTGAAATGTTGTGGAGGGAAATAGGGTGATTTTGAATGATTATAAGAGGTATTTAAGCCAATAATAGGGTATAGTGACTAAAACAAGGGTAAAATAGGCCTAATTATCTAATAATTGCTAATTATCTATTTGGAAGAGGATTTTGACTTAAAATGTGTCATAAATTGGCATCCTGAATGTGGAAGAGGATAGGTAATCAAAAATATGTTGTTAATTAACCAAGATGGTAAGAAACATTAATTAATTAATATAAATCATGAATTATAACGGAAATGGTAAGAATGAGAGTGATTTGTGATCTTTTAGCAATAAGATCGCAAAAGTAAAATTCACCTGTATACAATTGTATAAAGAAAAACAGGAATATAGTGAACTGTGATTATGTCAAAATAGTGATGGAGGCTAAGTTTCATGTTAATAAAGCATGATTAGGAGCATGATACAAGATACATAAGAATTTTGAGAGATAGAGGGCCTAATTCCAAACTGAGACAACACTATTGTAGAGTTCAAAAGATTGAGACAATAGCCTTGAAGAGTCCAAAATTTTGAGATAAATAGGATATTCACCTTGTAGCCCAAGAAAAATAATGGAGTGCTACTAAGAGTGAGATAACAGGTTAACTTAAGTTGAAGATTTGATGAAAGTTTAAGTGAATTATGAAAGGAAGGTTGCAAATTTAGGATCATAATCAAATGTCTAGAATCTAATATGAAGAGTGATCACATAGAGTATTCACACTGAGTTGTAGCTTAGTATAATCAAGGAATTGTTACTTCCTTATAGGTGGTAGCTTGCAGAAGGTTAGTGGTTGCTGACTAAATAACTTAGGGAGTTGTTTCTTCCAACATCAAGTTGTAGCTTGAGTGTATACTTGGGGTTTTATCCTCAAAACGTTGAGTTACAACTCAACTTGAAATCATTGTAACACATAGGACAAATTTTCCAAAGCTATTTCTTTTTTTATGTGGGTTTTCTCCCTTTTTAGGTTTCCTACCTAAACCATTGTGTATTGTCTTTCTTTTTATTGCTTGTGCATGATTTTTTATGTTTATCTTAACTATTTTTGTGAAGTAGAAATATCCTAAAAGTTTTATAAAACATTGATTCACCCCCCTCTCAGTTTCCAAATTTCCAAAAAAAGGAAATGGTGAAACCAAATTCAACCATTCTCCTTGAAAAAGACAAAAATTGGTACTGATTCGCGTAATTTGCATTGATCAATGTGGATTCATTTGAAACAACATTGATCCTATATAAAGTGGATCAAGCTACTACCCATGGATCCAAAGATATTATAGGTGATAAGCCCAAGATTTTGAATTTGTGCATTACATGTTCTATAGATGTGAAGTGGCTAGAATCTCTTGTTGTCTTGCATTCCCTTTGGAGAAATATTATTTATCAACTGGTCATTGAAATCACCTCTATTATCAATGTATGTATTTAATCCAAATTTTCAAAGCCCTTATTTTTGGATCTTAGTATTCCCTCCCCCATTTAATTATCTAAGTCCTAAATGTACTCATATTTTGATTCCCTATGAAAATTCTCCCTATTAAGAATCTTCACTCCTGTGCACAACAATTGACGTCGATCTATACGATCGCCACTGATTTTTTAGATCGACGTTGATCTCTGTAAGAAAATTTCATTTTTAAATATCACCACATTTTGATATAGCTTCATAATATATTGTAATCATGGCTAATTGTTTTTCTTATAAGTTGGTATTTATGTTATATGACCATTACATAACAAATTATGATCCTGAAATCATTTACAACCTACCCATAATCCATCAACCATTCGTGTGGGAGTAATCTGACATTAAACACAAGCTAAGCCTATGCATCATTTTCCTCATGTATAATCCTAACAAAAATTTGAACAATTGGAAATTCTCCTCAAACAAAATGATGAGGTCAAAATCTACTGGGACAATATTTTCAACCCTCTCAATTCTCTCATCAAAGAAATTGATTTTGTCCTGACATCTAGACATTACATATCCATGGTTTATCATTCGGATCATATTATATTATCTTATCATTATATCTAGCTTAATTAGCTAAAAGAAAGTTGAAAACCATTAACGGAATCCTTTTGGTTCCTGGGGTTGGCCTTTTCCAATCAAATCACCTCATTATATCTTATATATCTCTTGCCAAGTTATCTATGTGTGTGTAGGTTTCTAGTTCTTTATGAAAGGAGCTTTGTGCACCTGTTCGGATCCATCCACTTCAGTCATCATCTACAAATATATCATTAAACCCTATAATTTCTAAGTTTTAGTGGTTTGTTTTTTATAATAAAAATTGAATCCTAAAATCTACTAAAACATCTAGCACGCCCAGTGGGACCCTAATTCTCTTTTATTAATTTCTACATTTTTATGGTAGAACCCATTTTTATTTACTTGTAACAAGCTAGCTAACATTTCAGCTCACGTTCCCTCGTGACTTCTTGAAAGGTGTAAAAGAAAAAAGAGTATATAAAAAATAGAGGTATTTATCTTTTCTCTCGGTTCTATTCTCCTTTTAGCCTCTTTTCAACATTGCATTTTGTGTGTTATCCTCATCAAAAGTAAAAAATTTCCTTTGGGACTTAAAACGAATTTGCTTTCTCATACTTGTTTGATCATCTAAAAAAGTAGGGTTTAAAAGCTACATTCACCACTTCCTCTCACATACTCCCAAAACCACTTATAATTAAAATTTCATTCTAAATATCCCCTACTAGGTCTACTTATTTGGATTTCATCATCAAAAGGAAAGTCGATCCAGAGTTCTGGTTGAGTATAAATAATTGATGGTTGGTATATCGACTAAGTACCTAATAACCTTATCATTACGAGACCATGAGGTGAGGGAGTATGCCAAATATTATGCCTTGTACTAACACCAATACATATTTAGGCCTATTTTACCTTCAAGTATATCAAGGAATCCAACTTAAAAATACTTGAAACCAGTCTTAGTAGGCATTATTATTAGTACCTTCTACAAGCCATTTTATCTTTTCACACATTTCTAAAATTAATCAAGATAATTAAAAAATTTCATTGATTATGTGATTTTCATTAAACAAGTATCCTTAATTTATTATGTATTTTTTATCTCATGGTTCTTCAATCCCGTATATAGAATATTACATATATATCAAACCCAATACAACAATCTATAGACATAACTCAAGAATCACCATCCTCTCCCAACATTAGATCAAACACATCAAAAATACCTTCAAAGAACTTCTAAAAACCTTTGAAGAACTTCTAAACACCTAAACCTGATTCTTCTAAGAATTTTTTCAACAATTAAAAATCCAAAGTCTTGGTAAATGTTGTTATCTTGAAACTTACATCTAAGGTTATCTCTAATTTTGAACGATCCCGAACTCTGAAAAAATACTCACCTCTATAAGAGTCCTACAGTTCCATATTTGACAAGATCATGACCACCTATTTTATAAACCTTCTTCCTATTCGACCTATCGATGAATCCATTCCTAATCCTTCATGGTATAGGGAATAATACTATTTTAAATATCAACAAATTTGTGGACATGAAATTGATAGATGTCACTCCTTTAAAAACATTCTCCAATACCTTATTGACCTATTTTCCCTACAACTAAATAGCCCATTTATGCCTCCTAATCAATCCATATATGTATTCAAACAAACTTTTCCAAACCAGCCCCTTCCCAATAACGCAACCCAAAAAAATATCACAAGCCTTAAAAATCCTACTGCTCATGTTATCAAGCATCTAAAAACCCACTTCTGAATCTGAAGCACTAGTTAAACAAGTAGACTCTTTGACCTCCTTATATGCCCCAAATCAAACAACATCTTGGTCATTAATTTCCACAATAACTATCCCCTATGAATATACCTAGTCTTATCTCTTGGGGTTTGCAAGAAGATAATCTCATTGTGGAAATTGTAAGCATCCCTCCCATAGATAAGGTCCCTTAACACCATATTAAAAAACTTAGTATTCCTATACAAATATTAGCTAGTCACCAAGTAAGAATTTGGAACTCTCACAGAACTGGTCTATAATGCTTTCTAAAACTGATTTGGCATATTATGTAGGTGATTGGGATGACTAGGAATAGGTATCTATTTTTAGGGTGTCTACATTTCCCCCTCTTTAAAATGTTGTTATGAAGTAATAGCATTTTCAAGATAGTAGACACATGTAGATTAATGATCGGAAGATAGAGAAATATGTTGAATCTACTTGATTTTCCCTAGTGAAGAATTTGGATGCCCCAATGAGTATGGATGTTATATTTTCCCCATTGAATAATTTATATGCCCTAATGAGTATGAATGCTACGGGATTTCCCCCTCAATTGGATAGGTGACACAACAAAGTAATGGACATCTCTTGATAAGAGGAAGGAAAAGGAAGATGAATAGAGAGGGAGTAGAAGGATGATTGGAGGGATTTGCCTCATAACAAAAACTTCCACTAAAATATTGAACTTCTCAAATTCAACCTTATTTTTTATATTGCACAATAGAGTTGGCACCATTATTATTAACAAAATCATCATGTGCCTAACCAGATCTCTGTGTGTACACACGTACACACACACACACACACACACTAAAAAATAGATAAAAGGTAAAACAAGCCTAATATACACAGTAAATGTATGCCTATGGCTATGAAAGGAACTAAGATGATAATTCAACATTCTTTAGTAATTAGTCAGAACAATTAGATTAACTATTACTAAAACAAATGTAAATAAAGACACTAAATATGCCCCTAAAATATCCACAATGATGATTAAGCAGGTTTGTATATTCCTAGGCTAGGGAATTGGATTCAGAATGAAAGAGTGGGATCGAGTGACACTTCATCGCTAGGTCCGTGATTGAATCATTAATCTAATTAAAAGGTTCATTACCCCCAAGAAAGGATGCATGCAAGGGATAAAATGAGAGTCGAGTTGTATGCACTCGAAAACTAAAAGAGATGAAAAAACAAATCTTAAACTCTTCAAATTCAAGTTCATCTTGTAGACCTCATATGAAGATATGTACGAAGTGTGGCTGGAGTACCACACTTGTTAGATCTATGATTGGATGATCTAAACCTGGATTCTTCTAAGAATTTTTTCAACAATTAAAAATCCAAAGTCTTGGTAAATGTTGTTATCTTGAAACTTACATCTAAGGTTATCTCTAATTTTGAACGATCCCGAACTCTGAAAAAATACTCACCTCTATAAGAGTCCTACAGTTCCATATTTGACAAGATCATGACCACCTATTTTATAAACCTTCTTCCTATTCGACCTATCGATGAATCCATTCCTAATCCTTCATGGTATAGGGAATAATACTATTTTAAATATCAACAAATTTGTGGACATGAAATTGATAGATGTCACTCCTTTAAAAACATTCTCCAATACCTTATTGACCTATTTTCCCTACAACTAAATAGCCCATTTATGCCTCCTAATCAATCCATATATGTATTCAAACAAACTTTTCCAAACCAGCCCCTTCCCAATAACGCAACCCAAAAAAATATCACAAGCCTTAAAAATCCTACTGCTCATGTTATCAAGCATCTAAAAACCCACTTCTGAATCTGAAGCACTAGTTAAACAAGTAGACTCTTTGACCTCCTTATATGCCCCAAATCAAACAACATCTTGGTCATTAATTTCCACAATAACTATCCCCTATGAATATACCTAGTCTTATCTCTTGGGGTTTGCAAGAAGATAATCTCATTGTGGAAATTGTAAGCATCCCTCCCATAGATAAGGTCCCTTAACACCATATTAAAAAACTTAGTATTCCTATACAAATATTAGCTAGTCACCAAGTAAGAATTTGGAACTCTCACAGAACTGGTCTATAATGCTTTCTAAAACTGATTTGGCATATTATGTAGGTGATTGGGATGACTAGGAATAGGTATCTATTTTTAGGGTGTCTACATTTCCCCCTCTTTAAAATGTTGTTATGAAGTAATAGCATTTTCAAGATAGTAGACACATGTAGATTAATGATCGGAAGATAGAGAAATATGTTGAATCTACTTGATTTTCCCTAGTGAAGAATTTGGATGCCCCAATGAGTATGGATGTTATATTTTCCCCATTGAATAATTTATATGCCCTAATGAGTATGAATGCTACGGGATTTCCCCCTCAATTGGATAGGTGACACAACAAAGTAATGGACATCCTCTTGATAAGAGGAAGGAAAAGGAAGATGAATAGAGAGGGAGTAGAAGGATGATTGGAGGGATTTGTCTCATAACAAAAACTTCCACTAAAATATTGAATTTCATATCAACCTTATTTTTTATATTGCACAATAGAGTTGGCACCATTATTATTAAAAAATCATGATGTGTAACCCATTATGTGTGTAAAAAAAAAAAAACACACACACACACACACACACACACACACTAAAAAATAGATAAAAGGTAAAACAAGCCTAATATACACAGTAAATGTATGCACTATGGCTATAAAGGAACTAAGATGATAATACAATACTAGTAATTAGTCAAGAAAAAATAGAAACAATACAAAACAAATGTAAATAAAGACAACTAAATATGCCCCTAATGTGTTCCACAATGATGATTAAGCAGGTTTGTATACCCCTAGGCTAGGGAATTGGATTAGAATGAAAGAGTGGGATCAAGTGACACTTTTTTTTAGGTCCGCATTGAATATTAATCTATGATTAAAAGGTTCATTACCCCCAAGAAAGGATGCATGCGAGGGATAAAATGAGAGTCGAGAATGTATGCAAGGAAAACTAAAAGAGATGAAAAACAAATGTAAACCTTCATTCAAGTTCTCTTGTAACCTCATATGAGATAGTCGAAGTGTGGAGTGGAGTACCACACTTGTTAGATCTATTTGGATGATCTGGTTGTGGATTTTCCAAACTTGTTTCCAAATGGAAGAGGAAAGTGCTACAAGAAATGAGTGATTAAATGGATATCCTTTCGGTATGGAATGCTTAAAACTTCCAAAGGATGAATTCTGAAGGATTGAGCCTCATATTTATAGCTGAAAGAAAGGTAATGGATTGTGGACCAAGGTTTGAATGAGTTACATGTAAATGAATGAATTTTCCTAAATTATCAAGTTAATTTAGTTTATGTACTTAAATGGTTTGAATATTCATTTAAGGGGCAATGAATATTTGGTTGGATTTTGATTTTATTCAAAAAAGGTGGTTGTAAGTGAATATTTTTTCCCCACCCTTGTAGGGTTCTATAACTTGAGTGGGGTGAACTAGTTCAACTTAAGTGAGTTGGATGGGGAATTGGAGATGAGTGGATAATTAGCTATTTATTTATTTATATTAATAATTAAATTAGCCAAAGGGTGTGATTGTATGCCCTATTCTTGATAGATTTAATTATATTAATTGTAAAGGGGTGTAGATGAATTATAATATAATGTGAGAAGGTAGTGGTCTAGAATGCATTCTAGAACTGATTTTGTTTATTGTACAGGTAATTGGAATGACTAGGAATAGGCGTGTATTTTTAGGGGGTCCCTACATTTTCCCCTCTTTAAATTTTGTTATGAAGTAATATCATTTTAAACATAGTATTGTAACAAACTATTACAAAAAACCTCAAGGCATTAGTTAAATAGGTGCATGAGGATCATAACATCCCACCACGCTTCTGTAGCCCAAACCCCAAGCTAGATTTTCATCCTTATAGCAGGACCACACCCTTCCTTATACAATCCCCAGGAGAACATTGTAATGACGACGTAGCTACCCGTGCCGAGACTCAAACCTGAGTGGTTGTTATGATACCCAATATAACAAACCATTACACCAAAACCTCGAGGTGTTAGTGAAATACGTGCATGAGGATCATAACAAGTAGACACATGCAGATCATTGAGTGGATGATAGGGAAATGTTGTTGGCCTACTTGATTTACCCCCGGTGAAACATTTGGATGCCCCAGTGAGTATGGATTGTATATTTTCCATGATGAAACATTAGATGCACCAATGATTATGAATTCTAAGGGATTTCCCCCTCAAATAGATGGGTGATGCAACAAAGTGATGGATAATTGCTTGATAGGAGGAAGTAAAAGGTGGATGATTCAAGAGGGAGAAGAAGGATGATATGAGGGATTTGTCTCATAGTATGAGATTCCATATAGATATTGAATTTGAGAACAACCTTATTTTTAATGTTGCACAATAGATTTGGCACCATGATTATTAAATAATCATGATGTGTAACCCATTACGTGCTTGAAAAAAAACACACACACACAAATATAAAACTTAAAACAAACCCAATATACACAGTAAATGTATGCATCATGACTATAAAGGAACCAAGATGATAACAAAATACTTGTAATTGGTCAAGAAATAATAGCAACAATACAACACAATTGTAAATAAAGACAATTAACTATGCCCTTAATGTGTTCCATACTGATTATTAAGCAGGTTTGGATACCCCCAAGTAAGGAGATTCGATCAGAATGAAAGAGTGGGGTCAAGTGACACTATTTGTTGGATCCACATTAAATATTAATATGAGATTGGATGGGTCATTTCCCCCATGCAAGGATGCATGCAAGGGATAAAATGAGACCCAAGATTTCCCCAAGTGAGGATAGATGTGAGGGATATGATTGAATTAAATTTCCCCCACGAAAGGATACATGCGAGGGGTAAGATGATTGGTATATGATAGATGTAAGATAGTTGATACGATCACTATGATATGAGTTACAAGTTTTATTTTTGTGAGTTGTGTTGATTTTTGGATTTTTGTAAATTTTCAAGATTTTGTGATTATTTGAATGTTTTTTAATTTTGGAATGTTTTGAATGTTTTTAGATTTCTGGAATTTTCAAAATGTTTTTGGATTTTTTAATTTTTAATTTTTTTTATCTATTGGTAATAACCTATGAGATATAATGAGATGATCTAGGACCCACCTAAGCATATATAAGCACATAAAGGCTTATGAAGACTAAGGGATGGATGTGATTGAAAATTGATAGGATGAAATATGGGGCACACCCTAACTATAAGGAACAAGAAACATAAACTGGTCTTGGATGAAAAAATAAGATGGAAAGGATGAAGGAACTATATAAGTGAATGTGCTGAAATACCCCTAGCACAAAATCTATGTATATACGGACTAGGAATATAATATCTTCAAATGAATCATATTCATGGGATCTTTAAACTCTTTGCCATCTTGAGTAGATAGTTTGTATGTACCTGATCTAAATTTTGTAATGATAAGGTAAGGACCCAACCAATTTTGTTCAAATTTTACTTTCTTTTCCCTATCTTTGGTTGTATTATTTTTATTTTATTTTAGAACAAGGTCACTGATCTTGAATTGTCATGGTTTTATCTTCTCGTTATAGTCACACAAAAAATGATTCTAGTACACTTTGAGATGATCCAAAACATTGAATCACTTTTCATCTAAGAGATCAAGCTCAATAAAGAAGAGTCTATCTATAGTCATCTTCGTTGATCAAATGTTGAAGGGACACATGAAGTGAAGGGTGTTAGAACTTGATAGGTAACATGAATTTAGAGTTGTAAATAAGGGAGAATTGTGTGGCTCTTGTGGGGGTACGGAAGGATGTACGATAGGCCCAGAGGTTAGGATATACTTGGGTATGCCAATTACGACCATGATTTTCAAAACTGTTTCCATGATGTATTTTAATTTCTTGTTGGAAGCTTCAACTTGGCCATTACATTGTGGATAGTAAGGGGTGGACCAAAAAAGGTGAATGTTGAAGCATTTGGCTAAGGCTTTAATAGTTTTATTTTTGAATGACTTACTACTATATGTAATAAGAGAAGATGGAATGTAAAAGTGAAAAAAATATTGAATATGAATTTGGAAATATTACTACTAGTAACATAGGTGAAAGGCATTTCCTCTACTCATTTGGTAAAATACTTTGTGGCAGTGATAATGAAATTTCAGCCATCAGATGAGGTGTGGTTGATTTTTCCTATAAGGTTGAGCCCCCATCTGGAGAAAGGCCAAGGTGTAGTGAGTGGTTGTGAGGATTGAAAAGGTGCATGAATGATATTTTCATGCATTTGGAAAGCTATACACTTCTTAACAAATTTACATACATCAGAGTCCATGGTAGGCCAATAGTAACCAACACGTAAGATCTTCTTTGTTAAAACCATGCCACTTGTATGTGCTCCATAAATACCAATATGCACCTCTTCTCTGGTTTGGAGTAATTTTTATTGGTTGATACATATTAAGAGAGTCCCATAATAACGTCTTAGATAAAGGGTGTCTGTGAGTATGGTATAACACGAAGCACATTGTTTTAAGGCTCATTTATCTTGAGAGTTCATGTTTTCAGGATAAGTATGGTCACAGATGAAAGTACAAATGTCATGATACCAAGGGTTGTCGAGACTGATTATTTCACAAACCATGTTTGAATCAAGAAAATTGTAGGCTAGAACCATAAGATGTTTAATGAGAAAATCGGTATGTGTTTGATGGGTTTTGAACTCAAGAATAAATCCAATAGTTTCCATATCATATGTTGATTTGTTTTAAAGGCAAGGAACTTGTTTAAATGTGATCAACTAAAAGTAACCTATGAGGCTATACACCATGAGTTTATAAGGAATGAGTTTTTCATCCTTTACCTAATATTGATTTGTGAAATGTTTGATGATCAAGAGTGAATCACCAAACAATGCGAATTCTGTAAGATTCCACGAGATTGCCAATTTCAGTCCAACTATGAGGTCTTTGTATTAAGTAATATTTTTGGTATAGGGGAAGGACAAGAGGAAATTTTTTGGAATAACATTGGCATCTGATGTGATAATAAAAATACTAACTCCTAATCCATGGACATTACAAGATCCATCAAAGAATACAGATCAAGAAAACACTATATCAACATATAAAAGTTATTCATCTAGAAATTCAAAATGGAGTGGTTCTAATCCTAGTAGAGGTACCGAAAATTTTTTATCTACAAGAGCTTGTCATTTGATTGAATTTTTACTAACAAACTCAATATCAAATTCACTAAGTAGAATAACCCAACTTGACATTCTTCATGTGATAATGGTTCTTGATAGCAAAAATTTGAGAGGATATACTTTTGCAATGAGTTTGGTGGTGTGATTGAGAAAATAGTGTCATAGTTTGTGAAATGTGAAAGCTACTACTAAACACACTTTCTTGGCCTGTGAATATTTGAGCTCATGATCAATAAGTGTTCTACTAATATAGTAAAACACTTTCTTTTACCCTTGATTGCTATGTTGTGTTAGTAATGCTCCTATTGCATATTCTATATCAGATGTGTAATGAATCATGGGCTTATCTTATATGGGCAGCATGAGAACTAGTGGACTTGATATATACTCTTTTAAATTAGGAAATGAATCTTGACATTTTTGGTTCCATCGAAACTAGACATCTTTCTTTAGTAATTGATTAAAAAGGTGACACTTATCTTCCAACTGTGAAATGGACCTTCTAATTGACTGGATCTTTTCTTGAAGACCTTGTAATTTCCTGATATTTTGAGGAGGAGGCATTTCCATAATTATTTGGACCTTTGTAGGGTCTACTTCTACGCCTCTCTGGAAAACAATAGATCATAGTAATTTTCTTGATGCTACACCAAACACACATTTCCTCATATTAAATCTAACTTTGTAATCACACAATGTTTCAAAGATAGGATGTAATACTTCCAGATGATCCACTTGTGTTTTGGAATTTGTTAGGATTTTGTCTAAATAGTATTCCATTATATCATGTAGCATGTCATGAAATATGAATGACATCTCTCTCTAATATGTAGCACCTATGTTTTTAGGACCTTATAATAGAACGTGCCCCATGGTATAGTGAATTTTTTTATGATGATCTTCTTCTGTGTTTTAAATCTGATTGTAGCTAGAAAATCCATCACTCAAGGAAATAATTTCATGACCTGATGTTGAATCCACAATAATATCGATATTTGGTAAAGAGAAGTCATCTTTCAAGAAAGCCTTATTCGTGCCATGAAAAAATATAAATGTTTTGATGCCAAAAGTTCTATTTCCCATAGGTACAATGTTTGAAATCCATGCAAAATTGTTTATTGGTCAAATGAAGACTACTTCTAGAAGTTCATAGTTGACAAGCAATGCCCCTTTTAGATATATCTTTCACATTTTTTTCTTGACAGTTTTTGCATCCAGATGTACCACAAGAGATGGATTTAATTCTAGCATATCTTTGTAAGTCTATAAAAATATATATTGAATTTACACAAGGAGTTATGTGAACTCTGCTATTTCTTGATCTAATAGACTTACACCAAGTTGTAAAATCTTTGGTTGCTCATGTGTGCCAATGTTAACTTCTATTGTTTCTTCAACCAAAATTTTAGATGTGTCTCTTTTGGAAAATGATATAGTTAGTTGATGTAAATCATCAACTGATGATGAATGAGAGTCCCCTCACTCTAGTTCCCTAGAAAGGTTATCATTAGGAGATACATCCCTTTTCTTTTTACTATTTTTCATTTGTAACTTTTTTATTTTTCCAAAAGTGCCTCAATGAGGTTTTCACTATGGGAGATTTAGTTTTTCATTTTTTTCTTGTATTTTCACTGTTTCGTAGTCTAGGATGCTCTAGTTCCTCACCAAAATAGGTAGTTACATCAAGGTCAATGTCAAATCCCTTTTTGTGATCAAAAAGTGGGATGGATCCCGAGTCCTAAGAAAATATTTAATGACCTCATAATTTTGAAAGAGAACCATGGAGACATCATTTAGTTGGTCCTAACTTATTAGGGTAGGATATACAAGGTTGACTTTGATGGTATTTATGGACAAATTTTCAATAAATAGGTTTTTTGGAAAGGTTATGAAAGAGGCTGTGTGGAACATGTCTTTTCGTCCGAGTCAGTGTCCTCATCACTAGTCGAGACATCAAGTAGTATCGATGAATTTTCAAATGTACGTAACCCAATACAATACAGTAAATATTTTATATGCAAGGTATTAGATCAAGACATCCTTGTTCATTTTTCCAAGTCCCTTACCTTTCCACTACATATTTTTCATAATTTTTTGTGCTTTAGTATACTAATATGATTCATAGAAAGAATCATATCCATCATTATATAGCTAAGATCTGGAATTCCTTAGAATGTGTTCTCATCAAGGTATCCAAACCTTTGCCATACAGACTTACCAATACTATAGATAGGAGAAATTTTGATATGGGGAACATTGTGTTGGCCATAACTACATGGGGATAATAGTAGGTTTCCAATGTGAAGGGTATTCTAGAGTTCATACTCTCAAAGACCTTTGTCTATGATTTTCAATGTAGATGGGGTGTAGGAAGTGGACAGTTGATATTTTAGCAAAACTTCAGGGTGTATGTGGGTTTCATCTGTGAATGGGATAAGGTGAGGAGCCAAGGATTAATCTATAGAAGGAAAATAGTTTGCATGCATATACCTACCTTCTAATAGTTTGCAATACTCAAATGGTTTAACATATGCACGTAATGTGAATTATTTTCCTTTATAGGAGAATTTGATACACTAATGGTATAGAGAAGGAACAACTTGCATGTCATGAATGCATGGGTGGCCTAAAAGGATATTATAGGATGTTCGCACATGCACAACATGTAAAAAAAGTGTCCATAATTTGGGGTATAAAATTTATTTGTAAAGAGATAGAACCCACATATTTCCTTTCACTATTATCATAAACACAAATGGTAATGATGTTACTACCTAGACTTTCCTCAGTATAACCTAGACATCTCAAATTTTTCATGGATCAGATATTAAATATAGATCCATTGTCTATAAATAAACATTTTATTTTATGATGGGTGACAAATGCTTCTACGTATAAGGAATTATTATTGATAATTTTAAATTTCAAGAGGTTGTGAGGACCAAATGAAAAAATGGGATTATTGGATGATAGATTTGCAATGAGGGCTTGAAATTGTTGGGAGTTGATATCCTTAGGAAAAAATGCCTCATGGAGTGCATGAGTAAGGATGATTTGAAGTGTAGGAGTTTTCTTGAGAAATTCCATTAGATAAATTTATGTCATGGCATTCTCTAATTGTTTGATTATATCATAGGAATCAAACAAATATTTTGTATATGAGTATTGCACATTTGTAGTGGACTTATGATTAGACACTTATTGAAATGTTATGGATGTGGAAGGTTTTTTAGTAATAACTACCCAAATCTATTTTTTTCGTGTTGTTATGACACAAGAAGTGTTAAATTTGATAGTGGCCACTATGTCTGGCATATGATCTAACACGAAAAATAATAAAATCAAACTCGACATTGTTTGATGTTTGACCCTTGTCTTTCACATTATTGTTTATTTCGTGCTTAGAGAATGGGTCCCGTAAGACCTTTAAATTCATGTTTGGTGTCTTGTTATTGGATTTTCATTCTATTTTGATGTCTTTATTATCAATTAGATGTTTTCTATAGTGACATATTCTTACACAACGATATGTTGGATGGCCATGTAAACAATGGTAGTCACAATATTCATTCTCTTTATACCATGTGAGTTTAGGTTGTCCTTCTTCAAAAGGACGTGTGAATGAGTATGTTACCATTTTTTCACTTGTGATTTGATGGAGGAACCTTGAAAGGATTTCTCTAAAAGGCATAAGTTGTCATCTTTTTATCTTCCATGGGGTAGTTTCTTTGCTAGAAAGGACTAGAAGTTGTTTAGATTTTTTAGTTTTACTAGATTTTTGATGAATTGGATATTTTTGTATTTTGACCATGATGAGAATCACCGATTCCATCATTTACAAAATTTAGATTTTGATTCACAAATTTATATTTAACATGATTTTTATTGTGATTATTGGGTTGATCTTTTGAAGGTGTCTTGATTAGACCATTTACAATAAGAGCTCTCTCAATCAGTTCTCCTTTTTCAATTGCTTCTTTGAAGTTAGTCAAACAATGTACTTGTATTTAAAAATATAGTTCTGAAATGAGATTTGGAATGAAGATACTAACTAATTGCTTCTAGGGTATAGAGTAAGGGAATCAACTTATGATTCCTTGCCATCGTTATAGAAATGATGTAAAAGTTTCGTTATTCCTTTTATTTTTGTTGCAAATGTCCATCATTGTAATTTCAAAATCTAGATTGAACGATAAATGTTTGATGAATTTATTTAAAAGGTATGAAAATGTGGTGATCGATCCCTTTGGAAGGTGTAAGAACTAATCCAAATCTTGTCCTCCTAAAATTTTAGGGAAGAGGCACAAGAGAAAGATATCATTGTATGTCACTTCTTGACATGCCATGAAAAAATCTTTGATATGTTCTCTTAGATCATGTTTTCCCTTGTATTTTTAAAATTTGGGCATTTCAAAATATTTAGGGAAAAGTATAATTAACATGTATCTATCGAATGGGTAGGGACATATTTCATTGAAATTGAATTGTTTTATATGCTTTTAAAGTCCCATTAATATTTCTTTCATCCTCCTCCATTCTTGTGTGAATGGGGAATTGGATTGAGGAATATCCATGGTGATATCATTGTCATGCGTTGATTTGTACGCTTCCCTGATTTTAGGATTTTCATTGTTTTTGAGTTGGCATTATAATTATTCGATTTTGGCCAATAATTATTCTTTTGATGAATATGGTATGGTATGGTATTTGGCATTTTTTATACTAGACTTGAGTTTGTCTATTAAGTATTTTAAGTGTTCATGCCTAAAGTTGGAGGGTAGATTTTCCCCCATTTGAAAGAGGTAAAAAAGAAATTGGTTTTTGTTTTGCATTATGATGTGATTAATATATTCTTTCTTTCCTGTTGATAGTTCAAGTTGTTCTCCAATGTCTTCATCTACAAAAGGGCCATGACCAAAAGGGTTGAATCTTTCTCAATCATCATGGACATACACACTTTTAATACACATAAACACCATTGTTTTATAGGTAAATACCTAACTAAATAGTGTTTTTGAGATTTGGTAAAATTTGTGACAAGGTTTGAGCTAAGAAAGAAGATAATAGTGATTTTTTAAGTTTTGTTTGAGATAATCAAAACATAAGTTTAAGGGTGAAGATTGTTTTGATTGAATTGGATCGAGATTTACTTAATACATGAACAAAGTGAATGTTCAATGTATAAATTTTGGATGTTGACTTCATTTGCTTAATTTATGAATACCATGAATATTCAACGTATAAGGCTTGGATGTTGTTGGGTAGTGGTGCTGAATTGCTTCACAAAGGAATACATTTGAGGTTTACTAGTTTACATAGTAACCAACGTTAGTCACTAGGAGGAAACAACATCATTCATGGAACTGGCATCAGTCAGCATAAGGGTACTGGCACCGGTCAGGTAACTGACCCCAATCAACATCAAGGAACCAGCACCAGTCAGGGAACCGACACTAGCTACCTGTGCATTTATGTTTTTATTTTAAACGTGGGATTTGATCTGACAGTTGATTGTAAAGGTGATCTAAAGGTTTTAAATGCATAACTAAGATACCCTAATTTTTTCTATGCTTATATAAGCTAGAAAAATAGGGTTAGAACATAAGGATAGAGGAATAATGTTAATTCTCCTTGATTTGAAGATGAAAAAGAAGAAAAAGGTTGCATGAATAAAGATCTTCAATGGAGAAAATCTAGACAGAAGGAAATAGTAGGTAAATCTGAATGGTGAGAAGAGTGTTGTCTTCTACTGTATTTTCGTGTACTATCTTGTTTCAGTGTAATTTCTTACATAGTATGCAAAAAACATAGTCTTTCATCTTGTCGATCAATAGGTTGTTGTGAGATATTGTATTGTAGATCCATGAGATCATGTTGTATTGTTGGTCCATAGGACTATTGTATTGTAGCTAGTAGGATAGCTTATGGGTATGGGATATTATCCATATATTGTAGAGGGGGTTGTCTTCTTGTTTGCATAGTGGAAGATACAAAGATGGAGGAGAGACTTACTTCTTGGTGCAAAGTTATGGTTGCACATTGGTAAACCCTTATGAGAGGTCTTTTTTGCAGATTCACATGAGATCTTGGTTACAGTTCAAAGATGCAGTAGTTCTTGGTTATATGAGATCTACTAGTGGTTTAGAGTCATGGTTATAGTGCACTCACATAGATCCGTTCAGAGATCTAGAGGAGAGGAGATACTCTTGGAGAGATGCATCATAATCTTGTATGAAGATTTGGTTTATACTCTTGTTATATTATATATATGATATCTTTATCTTTGGTGGACGTAGACCACATTGGGTGAACCACGGTACATGTTGTGTTATGTGTGTGTAATTTTTTTATTTGGATTATTCTATTTTATACTTCCACTGTTGTAGATTTTGGGGAATTATTTAAATCATGTGTACATTATTTTGTTTGTTATTGAATCATAGCAATATTCCACAATCCTGAATTCCCAACAACTAGTATCAAATCTTGGTTATTTCAGAGTAAGGTTTTACTTCATTGTATTGTTAGTGGTTTACTGATAGGTGTATGAGTAGGGTTTGTTTTTCCTGATGTGAAAATCACATGAAGAGATTTAAATCTCAAGTGGAAGCTAGAAATGTGAGTTTGTTGGAGAATAAAGTGACCAACGTTAGTTAGGTGGCAACCAGAATTGGTAAGGTGACCATGGTTGGTTACTGGGAAACCTGGTTTTAAACAAAAAATCATAGATCTGAAGAAATGGAGAGATGCATGGAATGTGTCTTGTTTGCTGAGGTGTCCCTGGTTCTTGGAGGCACAAGCATGTTGGTCAGATTGCAGATCCGGGTTATAGAGGTATGGTTTTATCTTGGTATTACAGTTCTTATATGTTTTGGTTACACATGCATTGTTTGGGATTGTAGATCTAAGTATGAGATAGAGGAGAAATTATGTAACCTTGGTGCAGTTAGATGCACAACCTTCATTAGAGAGGTAATAGCATAGAACAAATACGAGGTTTCCATCAGAGAACCATGTTCTTCAGTTGAAGATGCAGTTGAGTATCTTGGTACTAGTAAGGTGATGTATTTCATCTTGGTGCAGTTTATTTACATGTATTGTTGTTAAGTTTTTGTACAAGATTTGGGTGCTTCTTAAAATGACTATCTCAGCACAACTATTGTCTTAGGTCAGAGTAAGCACCTGGTTTGGTGTACTATGCCAATTTTGTTGTGTTGTGTTCATTCCAGCAACACTAACGCCGGTCATGGAACTGATGTCGGTCACAAAAGAACCAGTATTGGTTAGGAGACCAAGGTTGGTCTCTATGGCAGTGAATTTATACTAGGTTTTATAGCAAGAGAGGGCATGGATGGTTTAGTTTCCTATTTTGGAGGATCAATTTTTTTACACAGAGTGTACATGGAAGATACGGTGTAGATCACTTCAATTTTTGAATCAAAAAGAGGATGGAATTGGCTTGGTTAGTCTAGTGAGACTTTGGGTCAAGATCTCTATATGATTCATGTTTTATTTCCTTTTTTTGAAGCAACTGATATTATGTTTGGATTGTGTACACAAGTAAAATTTGCACCATGGATATTTGGTGGGTTTGAATTTTATTTCTGGGATGTGTTGGAATATTGAGGACAAGGGTATATAGTCTAAGGATGAGATCCTCAATGAAAAGTCATGATTAGAAACAAATTTGTAGGTAACGGAGATGTTAGTACACACAAATGAAAAGAAGGTGATTCACCTACTTCACAAGAAGTCCAAATTTATGTGATGTAGAAGTATTCTTTGTTAAGAAGGGAATCAAGTTTCTATTTCTTTCATCTACTTTTATTTCTCACTGATATATATTAGAGCTTTTGAGCTTTGTTATCAGAAGCAGTGCAGGGGGAGTTCATGTTGAGTGGGAGTAAGCCATGGTTGTTGGCATTACAAGTTAGAAATAGATGCACGTGTAAAGTGAGAGGAGTATGTTATTATTCAGAGTGGCATGAGTCACAAGTTGTTTTGGAGGAGAGTCACATTTTTATAGGTATTTTGTGATTAGTACATGGTGATGTCAATTCTAGTTTTATTTTGTGGTGTCCAGATATCCCTATGGGATGTCAGTTGATGGTTGACTCATATGGGTTTAGATGATAGAGAAACTTTTGAGTTTGAAGGGTAAAGAAATCTGACTATTACAGAAAAATTATAGGTTGTTGTTGTGGAAATTGTGGTTGGCCTGGAAAAGTGTGAGGTCGGTTGGGCAAATAGTCGGTCACTTAGGTATATTTACATATTTATTTACCATTTTTTTGGATGGTGCCCTTGTTTGCTTTCATCTTGGATGGTTTGTAGAGTATTGTTGATGACATGTTTGCTGGTATTTTCACTATTTATTAGTAGCATGGTTTAGCATGGATGTTTGATTTTGAACATTGATGAGCACATGATTCATATTGGCTTTGGAGTTAGTCTGGTGGCAGACTTGGAGCTTCTAGAGATCCTGATGATATGGATGGATGTATATGGTGAGTTTATACATGTGGATAGATTCATGTTTTATGAGTCTATGATGATGCATATATTTGATTTAGCACATGGATGCATATGAGCATGGTTTTAAGCCATGAGAATGAGGGGGATGTTTGTATTTCCTCTTATTACTATGTTACTCCTTGATAGATGTTATCTACAGATGGTTTTCTTGGACATGCTAGTTGTTTATGCAAGGTTGGATTTGTAGATTACAATATTTGGATTCTTTGAGTTATGCAGGTATTTGTGGATTGTTCACCCACTGGTTGCATATAGAAATCATTTGGGTTGTCTTACCCAAGATCTTGTTGATTTCTTATGCTTATTCCAGTTTGACTTTTACCTTTGGTCAGTTGCATTGGTAGTAGCATGGAGACATGGATAGATGGTTGGAGAACATAGTTAGATTTTATAGGTATGGCTATGGTTGCAGTTGAAGCTCAGTATTTCAGTTTGAGTGGGAGCTCTTGCATGTGTGTTAGTCATGGTGGCTTTGTTGCATGAGAGGCTTGGATGTTATGATTTAGTGGGAGCTTGATGTATAGATAGCTCGGTTATCATGGATCAATAGTAGCTTCGTGCAAGTGGTTTGGTAAGTCATGTTTTTTTATCTTCTTGGTTTAAGAAGATGGTTTGATATTCCTATGATTTCATTTGAGAGAATTGTTGATGTAAAGAATAGATGGTCTTCATGGTATGTAGAGGACAGGTGATGTACAGGTATAGGTACAGAGGTTTAGCAATTTATCTCCAAGTGGGAGATTGTTAGGTTGTGGAGCTGAATTTCTTCACAAAGCATGCATTTGAGGTCTACTAGTTTATACAATAACCGAATAAGTTAATAACAAGTGTCACACTTGGGGGGAACCGACATCGATCAGGTAAAACATCAGTCAACATTAGGGAGCTAAAACTGGTTAGGGAACCGACACCGGTTACCTATGTGTTTATTTTTTTATTATAGACACGGTATTTGATTTGATGGTTGATTGTAAAGGTGATTTAAATCAGGGTTGTAAATTCATGGCTAAGGTGCCCTAAGTTTTTTCTAAGCTTATATAAGCTAAAAAACTAGGGTTATAACATAAGGATAGAGGAATAATGCTAATTATCCTTGGTTTGAAGATAAAGAATAAGAAAAATAAGAAAAAAGGTTGTATGAAGAAAGATCTTCAATGTAGAGAATCTAGACAGAAAGAAATAACAGGTAAATTTAAATGGTGAGAAGAGTGGTATTATCTTCTATTGTATTTCCTTTGTATTGTTTAGTCTCTATGTAATGGCTTGCATAGTATGCAAAACACATAGTATTTTCTTCTTGTATATCCACAGGTTGTTGTGAGATCTTGTATTGATCTGTGATATCATGATGTAGATCCATGTAGATCTGTTTTATATTGTAGATCCAAATATTGTGAGATCTTGTATTGCATAGCATGAGATCATGTTGTATTAATTGATCCATAGTAGATCAAGATATTGTAGAGGAAGTTGTCTTCATGTTTACACAGGTTGATTGCAGAGTGATGGAGGACAAACTTACTTCTTGGTGCAAATTTATGGTTGCACATTGGTAGATGCTTATGAGAGGTCTTGTTTACAGATTCATAGGAGAGCTTGGCTACAGTTCAGAGATGCAGTAGTTCCTGGTTATATGAGATCTTCTAGATCCGGTTAGAGATCTAGAGAGGCATGGTTGTAGTGCACTCATGTAGATCCGGTTCAGAGATCTGGGATGAGAGGAGATACTCTTGTAGAGATACATTGTACTCTTGTGCATGAAGAGTTGGTTTGTACTCTTGTTATATATATATATATATATATATATATATATATGAGATCTCTATCTTTGGAGGACGTAGCCCACATTGGGTGAACCACGGTACATGTTGTGTTATGTGTGTGTACTTTTGTGTGATTTGGATTGTTCTAGTTTATACTTCCACTACTGTAGATTTTGTGGGGAATTGTTTAGATCCTGTGTGCATGATTTTGTTTGTTATTAAATCATAGCACTATTCCGCAGTCCTGTATTCCCAACAAATGTTATTCATCCCCCTTGAAAGTGGATGATTGTCATATAATTGAATCAAGTGACTATTCGATATTTAGGGATCTTGATTACATTTGATCTCGATGAGGTTTCATGCATAGATTCTAAGTGAATATTCCAAGCTTCATCAAGGCTTTGATTCGGTTTCTGATGTGCAATAGAAATTTTCATAAAGTGCACACTCCAATTAAAAATGATTGATATCATGGTGAGATTTGCACTTTCTGTTGAAATGTAGTTATGATTGTTGATAAAATCATTGACCTTTGTCTACCTGTAGGTGCCTTTTCCGTACCATTCACAATTGCCCATAGGTTTTGTGGAACATGAATTCTGCTTTCAAACAAATCTTCTCGATGTTGTCAAGCTTTCTAGATCCGTTAGGGAACATTTGTGACTTATCCAAAGTGCTTGAAAGAGTACTCCTAGATACCCATTTTGATATCCTAGCTATTTAATATGATTTTACAAGTTTTTTACGAATAGGGCCTTCACCATGGGCTAGTTATGGTTTCCTCACAGGGATTACTAGTAAAATGGTTTTTGGGGCACTTCCCATTTTATTGTTCAGTTCTCTCAAAGTGCCAACTACTTTGAGTTTTATGTGGTACTTATAATGAATTTGACGACACTTTTTTGCAAACACATCCCATTTTTAAATGTAATGTAAAAAAATCTTTATCTGAACCTACATTGTTCTAAGTGTCAATCTAGGTTTACATGTAAAATTTTGTAATGTCTTCGTCTTTCTATTTGACGCAAGGCAATTTGCTACCTGCAAGATCTTAAGAGTTTGCATGATTTTTCATGGTAAACATTAAATGATGTAAGTCCTGTCACAACATTAATCAAATAATTTATCTTAAATACACAGAAACGTGATTTCAATATAATGATACAATTCGATTAGAACATTGCAAAAAAAAATAAGAACACTTGTTTTGGGGGCTCAGAGAAGAGCAGTACAAAATTGGTCTAAATAGCATGTCACCCCCTTAGATAAATATCCCAAGCCGTAAAATAATTAACCTCAGATGCCTTGGGTTCACATGATCAAAGTCAGTATAGAGGATAGTGATCAAAAGGGTGCTTGGGCACGAGAATAAACGATGACCCATCATATGGTCTACGTGGGACAACTTACGAGGAAGGGCTCAAAATCAGGGTCACAAGGATATAAAAGGCCACAGCATTCACAGTGATAACAAAGCCCTCAGGCTCTCAAGGTGTTCAAAGCCACGGTGAAGGCAAAGGGATGTGTGCTAGCATGAATCCTAAGATCTTTCCTGAGAATCAAATTATTTATGGTACCCTGAGTGCATTAGAGGTGAGCACTAACCCAAAAACACATAAGGTAATCCCAACCCCCATGACCATGTGAACATGGTGGGTCATGATTGGTCCATGTGGACCAACTCATGGCCATTTCATAGACTCAAATTCAAAGAGCAGACCTCATGTACCTCTAATGGTAGTGCGCTGAAATCCCGAGATGCAAGGAAAGTTGACAACCAGATCACATCAGTGACACGTGGCAACCTACTTTGGCGGGAAGTAAAAATCTAGTGACGTTGATCAGAGATAGTGTGACATGATAGTCAAAAAATATCAAGAGCTTAAAATTGATGGCCTCGTGGATGTCAACTTCATCAACGATGACTGCAACACATTTACTATAATCATAACTGTAGGGATCCTGTAGATGCACCAAAATACATGCCAAATTAGTCTTGTTGGAAAGGATTTTCTCTGAGTTTAGTAGATCAAATGATTCTAGAGTGGTTTGTAGGGCATATCCTAAGCAAAAGTACATTTTATGACTTAAAACAGTTAGATTGGCAAAATATCAGCTAAAAAAAGATTTAGTATGGGTGAATGTAATTCCTCACCGAGTGTACCCCAAGAATTTTGAATTCCCATGAAACTTGAGATTCAATGAAAGGAATCCTTGAACATGAAAAATGAGGTGCAAAAATTTCTTACCAGTTTTCTTGACAACACTTAGATCAGATAGCTAAAGTGAAGAGATTTGAGTACCACACTGTAATTAGATCTCTCCAGATGAGCCCGCTGTGGATGCTCCAAGGTTTAACATATCAATTCCAGTTAGTGGCATTTTTTACGATAAATGGGTAATTAAAAGAGAGAACCAAATGTTATGTAAATTCGAGAGATAGATTTAGTAAAATATCTACTGTAAAATCTTAAAGATTCTAAGGGATGCCCACTTTGTATAATCCGGGGTAGGTTACAAACTCACCCCCATAGCTGAATTTACAGTAAAATGGATTGTAATGAATTAAATTATTGAATGAGTTTTAACTTTACCAAACTCAATGCATTAACTCGAAAATAATTAGCAAGTTGAAATTTACCCTAAATAAACTTGGACCTGGCTCTAATATTCATGTCAGGAGGATCAATGTAATATTAAATCAACCATTATACATTATTGACAAATAAGTAGTTGTACATAAAAGTAAATAACTTCAACATAAATTTTACCGTGGGAAAACCTCTAAGAGGTAAAAAAATACACCAAAATAATGAGCTGATCCATTAGATGGAGAACCCTGGACAATAATTTACAATAATTTTGTCCAGTAACTCCTTATTTCACCTTTCACTTCTCTCTCTGTGAATTAGCACATATATTTTTTCAAGGGCCACAAGTGCCCTATTTAATTGGGCAGTCGAGTAGAATGTCCCCCGGATTAACACCTTAATTCTAACCAAGGATGTAGTTGAATTCTAACTTTTATATGAAACCCATAGTGGTCTACATTTAATAAATAAAAATGATACTTGATATTGTGCTTATTTACTTGGGACGATTAGGAATCTATCGTATGTATATTTAGGATTTAATATAAGTATTAATGCATTATATTCATTGTTGAACTATATAAGGGGTTAATAACTCATTTAATATTATGTTCCAACTAATTACCTTGGAGAGACGTGTGGTGATGCATGCAGGGTAATGAATATGCATGCTAACCAAGCATTACAAGTTTTCTAAGAGCTCACTAAAGTCCAGTTTCATATAGTGAGTCAGAGTTGTCCTCCTCTAGCCAGGATTCATTAAAGGTGAGCAATAAAGACTAAAAACTAGGGTGCCTGGTTACGCAAAAAATTCTTCCACTCTCTCAAGCCAGTGCTCAATATTCTCTTGAGCGAGTCAAAACATCATTCTCCTTACATCATCATGGGCAACACTAGATTCAATGAGTCCCTGCAATGAAGTTAGTAATGTTGTTCCTAAATACCTATCCTAATTGAGTTTAGATTCACATGATGCATAGCCAAATAGGCTATCTATGTGTAAAGCGTAATAGAATAAACGCAACATAAACCTATGTCGGCATACTACACAAGGTATACCTAGTCAAATTATTTTTAGTCATTTGTAAGAAATTGTAGACACTAGTTTTTGGTTTCGTTCCTCCACTTCACCCTGCATCCACTCTCCTGCATTAGGCTTGCCCATTCAAATTCCTTTTCCCTCCAAAATTTAATAAACACCATTTCCCATCAAAAATACATATCTAATTACTCAATATTAATCAAATTCTTAATCACTTTTAAATCAAATTATGAATTTAATATTCAAAAGTGGTCCATGTCATCCCACTAATGAATTTATTATTCAAAAGTTGTCAATGTTATCCCACTAATGAATTTAATATTCAACAATTATCCATCAAATACCACTAATGAATTAAATATCCAAATATAATCCACATAAAATCCCACCTTTGAATTAAATATTTTAATATTATCCACATGCAATCCACCTTTGCATTAAATATTCAAACATAATCCATATACAATCCAATTTTGAATTTAATATTCAAAACTAATCTCCACTCACCTAATCAGGGTAATTTTTCATAATCGGGATTACCCAAATTAACCCCCCTTCCTCGGGCTATAAATAAAATCCTTCCCCCTCCCTTTTAAACAAGTGAGAAGTGATAGTAAAACTATGACATTCTTGTGAGTCCACTTATCATCATATCATCATAATGCCCTTCTGTTTCCACTTGTATCATCATACCATCCTCATGCCCTTGTGATCCCCTTAGCAATCCCATTTCTTGGCATCCTCCCATCTACAACAGGAAAGTTTGGGGGTGTGTTTTGCAAGTTCCTCCCATCGAGCCTAATTCGCCATTGAGTCATACATGTTTGGTTTATTTACATCTATTTTGATCATACCCATGTTTTTTGAGACCCTTGCAAGGAAGTCTATTGACTTCTGGGGACTAGAATTTTCCAGGGAAATCTGCCATATATATGTCTAATCCCATCTTCTTCTAAGTGTCTGTGATCTACATGTTCCTCCATCAACGAAAGAAGGAAGGGAATTTCACCCATCAACATCATCATCTATCTTTACAGGTACCTTAAACCCCACATCTTTTGAATTTTTTCTTGTTTTTATTGTTTCACTACAGTAATTTGAGTATAAAGGTAAAAACATCTCTGAATATTAAAGGATCTGGAGGTGATCATAGTGAGATCAAGGGAGCTCGGGCGGTTGTTGGATGGCAAGCCAAGGGCTCAAGGTGAGTGGACATCGTGAGGTTTACGTGAGGCAAGGCAAGGGCTCTGTGGAGCAAATGTATAGGAGAGTAAGGGTGTGTCTACTAGTCGGATTAGATGAATGGACTGAAATAAAGTGGAGCTGGGGAAAGCCTGCGGGAGTGGCTTCAGCAGGAGGCCGAGAAGAGATGAATTGGGGTAGTTTAGGGTCAGGAAATTGAAGGAGAGTGGGGTAGCTTACGATTAGGTTTTCTGCTTGGTGGGAGCCAAGATTAGGGCTCAAGGAGGGGTGCTATGTATAGAGAGAGTTACACAAATGTTTGGATTAATAGTGTTCACATCCAGTCAAATCATTCATTTAGAGAAACTTATAAATAAGTAGGATCCTAAAAAAAACTTACTTGGTAGCATGTTTACCGTGAGTCATCTGTGTTAGTCAATGGTGATTACACACAGGATCTGATAGTCTTGGGACACAATCTTGCAAAAATAAAGAAAAAAAAATCAAAATTATGGATGCTCCTATCTCATGTTATCTTATCTAAAAATAGGTTGATCCCTTGAAGGACATTTGTTCACTAAAAGCATATAATAAAAATAGATTGATCCCCTGAAGGATAACTATCATGCATATCTTATCCTGCCATCCAAAAGAAAAAGTCAAAAATCCAAAGGCATAAGAAGAAAGTAAACCATACCCTCGAAGAATGGCTACTCTATTGTACCATGGCAGCGAAGGCTTCCCGCATTGATGAACCTTATATATATCATAGCATCCTAAGAAATCTTCCCGCATTGATCATCTTTCTCATATACATTGAAAACTTCCTGCATTTGTCAGTTTACATCTTCATCCTTCCCAGAGTTGGGGCATAGTCCTAGGAACAACCACCTATGGAGAACCCTCTTCCCACATACAAGTTACATCTCAAACCTCCTTGTCATATCGATATTAGGTTTATGAGATTATTGCATCCATGTTTCCCCCTTGATCTTTGGTATAACAAACTATTGTTGGTTATGTGTTAACACCCAGTATTGGCTATAAGTGTAATTTCTTCAGTGCTTCTCTTCCTTGTTTACCTCCAATCTGGTTTGAAGCATGGTTTGCCAATATGCTCCTTTCTACGATCATGTCAAATTTATCTCAATAAACTCACCTTTCATCAAGACCAAATTCTTGCATATCTAATTTCAAATTATGTCATATATATCCATATGTTTACTTTTAAGGATGACATCTATTAACATCATCCACAAATCCATGAACACTATCTCTAATACAATTTTTGGTTTGGGAATTCTACTTGATCTCCATTGCATTTTACGAATCCTACTTGATGATCCCTCTCAAGGATAATTTGTTATCCTACAGCTCCTCATCCCCCACCATGGCCAACATTTCCTTTCTCCATCCATCCTACAACATCACCTTTATCTTCCTGTTAATTATCCCCACATCATCTTTCTCACTCTCTTCATCCTTCCCCATTTCTTTTCCACTTCTTCTCCCATATTTCACCAACAATAATTATTGTTGGTCTTCCCCTAACGTCCCTTCATTGGCATTTCCTCTTCCATTCTCCATTCCTCTTTTACCCTCCTTCACTCTTCCTCTCATCCTTCACCAACAATAATTATTGTTGGTCTTCCCCTAACGTTCTTTTACTAGCATTGCTTACTCCATCATACATTATCTCTTTCCTCCTCTTCCTTGTCTCCACCTCCACCCTTTATTTTCACTTCTTCACCACCTCCTCATCTTCCCTTCACCCTTTTTAATATCTTTATTTTCTTCATCATAAAACTTTCTTATCCTATTATCCTCATCTCATGCATTTCTACATATTTTCCACTCCGTGTCCTTCCTTCCCTCTTTACTTTCCCATTGTTACCTTGTTTCTCCCTCACTATCCCATATTTTTTTATCCTCCCACCTTTCACATGCATTTCCATGTGGTCTATACCATATTCCCCCTACCTTCTCTGATTTTATCCACATCTTCTTGCTCTCTTCCTTTCTTTTCTCAGTTTTATTGTCTCTCTTGTCTTCTTTAAATTCTCCATATTATTTACATCCTTCTCTATTTTATTTTTTTTTAGACCCCTTGGGTCCGCTGTATTATCTACCCTTGTCTTTTTTTCTCCGTTCTATCATCTCTTTCCTCTTCTTTACATTCTCCACTTTACTCATCTCCTTTCAGTCATTTCATTCCCTTCATATTCATCAATTCCTCCATTTTTCCATCAGTTCTCTCCCTTCATCTTCATCACCTTCCTCCCTTTATCTTTTCCACTACCTTCATATTGCACATCTTTCTCCCTTTTCTATGCTTTCACCCTCTACTATGTTTTCTCTTATCCTTTCATCTTCTCCTTCTAGTTCATTCTTCCTCATTTCCCTATCATCCTTATCTACTATTCTCTTCCACATCTTTTTTCTCTTTTTCTATCTTCCTCATCTCCAGTCTCTTTTGTTCTATCATCTCTTTTTTCTTCTTTACATTCTACACTTTCCTCATCTCCTTCACTCTTTTTATCATCTCTCTCCCCTCCTTATTAGTAATTTCACCCTCTTCTTTGTCACCATCATTCCTTATCCCTATCTTCCTTCCACCTCTTTCATGCCTCTTTTTTCTCCTCCTCCACCATGTCCACTTTATTCCATCTCATTGTATTCTTCACCTCTGACTTTTCTTTTCTTCATCAACCACTCCCTGTCCTTTTCTTTCTTTCTAATCTCCCTCATTTCTCCCTTCCACACATCTTCAAACTTAACATTCAAGTTCCTCAAAAATCTCTACCCATTTGCAGACCATGTCTTCTCCATTCTATTACACCCCATTCTCGTTCTACTCTCTATGGCCTTGACCCCTCTTATTTTTTTGCAAGCTTCCTCCATCCTCTTCATCCCTCTCGAGGGTCCATCATCACATATATCCCTTATCACATATTCCCAAGGTGTTTTTGTCTTAGAGGATACCATAACAGTCATCACTTACAATCCTCTATTTTCCCTCACAAATGTTCACTCTACAAAAGTAGATTGAATTCTTCCCCCATTCAAATGAGTCAAAAAAGAGGGATTTTTTTTCCTTTCTTCCTTTCATAATTCCTTATCGAAGGACTACCTATAGACACCAAATTTATGTCACATGACCGTTAACCCCTTTCAATTTATCAATTCGAAACATATGCCTAGCCATGGCACCCTTCCCCACATTGGTATTAATTTAATCACCCCTAATTAAATTAATCCTCACACTATTAATTAATTTAATTACTTTAATTAGATTAATATACATCTCACCTAGCTACCTCACCCTATAACTATTCCAACCCCATTAATGGTTAAGACCAAGTCCCCATAATCCCTAACCAAATAGGACTTGTTCTAACCTTAATCGTTATGACCTATGATCTCTCCAACCTCTCTTCCACTATATTTATTGTTAGCTCCCACTTCTGACCTAGGACTGAAACTTGATTCACACCAAATCTGGGAGTAATCAATCCATTTTTAGTGAATTTGACCATTTCCCCCTAACCAACACCAATTTTCCCTCTACAGGCGTCGGTTCCCTAACCAACTTCAGTTACCCTTAAATAAGAGTTTCTAATTCTTTGCACATGTTCTCCAATTGATTCATTCACCTGAGCTTTGACATTCCAACTCTCAAGCATTCAAGATACTAGATGAAGAACCAAAGCTCATCAGACCTTCACTAGCATCCAATCATCTCATCCACAGCTACAAATCGTCATAACAGAGAACACAGGCTCCGTTGTAGCGGCACTGGACACATTCCCATATCTTCCACGAATGCTCATCACCAATAACCATCTTCATATCTACATGCTACCAGATAAGTAATTCACTCTTATTTGTTAAGCTTTTGTTTTGATCTTAAGTCTTTCATTTACTTCTTTCATACGATCCCTATCTGTCCCGTATACCACCTTTTACATGTTTACCACCTATTCCATCAACCTGAACCATTTCACCCATCCTAAAACATCTATCACCCTTCCTGAGCCCTATAAAAAGTCACATCATCCTTCCTAAACCCCCTCAACTCTCTGTGTAATAAAAAAGAGACCTAAAACACCCATTTTTGATATTTCTACCATATTGCCCCTACCAACACTAGTCACCCAAATAACGTCAGTCATTTTCCAATACCGACATCAGTCACCTAACCGATACTGGTCTCTGTGACTAGTAAATTTTCTTATAACAAAAAGATCATAACTTCTCCCAAACAACCCAAAACCTTACTAAACTTCACATAGACCTCACCTACAACCTCTGTCAGACTTACAAACCCAAAGTAACCTACCACCCCTCTGGATTTAATCGTAACTTTGTCTATTAGATTAAATTTACTTATTGTATTGGCACGAGAAACCTAATTGTACCATTACATTAGGATTTACCTATTTCATGTTATTTGTTGCATTAAATTGTATTTGAAATTGGATTGACAACCTTCTAGGAAGCACCTCGCTTCCCGGATCTAGCTCTTGCTAGGCAATCAACCAACCTATATTGTTAATGTTATTTTGTGGTCTTGTTGAGTTTCTTACAGGTCGTTCCTCCTAGCCAAAGGGAAGCTATCACAATCATCTTGGTCAACATTCTACACGTGCACACCATTTATATAATCATAGGTATTCCTCCTACACCCATTACCCTTATCTATTATATCACATTACTTTGAGGTGAAAAACTACCTTCCTTAGGAAAAATATCTTCACAACTATAAATCTCTTTTCTTATGGGATAATCAATCATTCCGTCTACTTTATTTGAAAGGAAACTACTTTCATAGAACCTAGATGCATATTTGCTCAGTTCCTCATGCATTCCTTGATATGAAGTAACTTCGTTTGTACCTATTTATTTCCCCATGGGGAATTTTATTATCATCCATGTCTTATCTCAAGTCTAGTTTTGTGGTCATATTTGTGTTTCCTCTTGGGACACCATACCTCATATTTTTATATGTCACCTCCTTGGCCATTATCATGCCCTTTCTTAGGGTACCATTGTTTCTTCCCTTGCTTGATTTTTTTCTCTCTTCCATTAGGGCACCATGTCATCATCTCATCTTATCTCAAGTCCACCTTTGTGACCATAATTATTTCCCCTTAGAGCATTTTGCATCATCACTTTTTTACATATTTCCTTTTGACCATTTTTGTGCCCTATGCTAGGGCATCATTATTTCACATCCCTGTCCTTTGCGTATGCATACCTTTCACTCGATTCCTCGTGTATGAAGGATTTCACATTATTTTCACATTTGATTGTGTATAGTTTGATTTTTTCCTATGACCCATTGGCTCGCATCCATTTAAGAGGTTTCCCATTGGATTCCCTCCATTTTGCAGTGATTTTCACCCACTCACTTGTCCGTTGATAATTTTTGTCATCTCCATTGAGACCGCCCTTTGTCCCCTACCGATGTGATATTAGAGTCACCGCCATAGTTTTTATTTTGTTGAAATCCTTTTTGCTTGAGGAATCTTTCCTTGCCTCATCATTTTACTAATTTATCTTCACTCACCCAACCTTCAACATCTATCTCTTTCAAACTCGTGATTGAATTCCTTTATTTCATCAATCCCAAGTTTGAGGGGAAACACTCGATCGATCATCTTTTCATTACTTCATCATTTTTTGTCTTGCGATTTGTCCAACACAAACCTCTCATCAAAAAGGGGCAAATATAGACATCACTTTTTGGTATCGTTCCTCCACTTCACCCTGTGTCCACTCTCCTGCATTAGGCTTGCCCATTCAAATTCCTTTTCCCTCCAAAATTTAATAAACACCATTTCCCATCAAAAATACATATCTAATTAATCAATATTAATCAATTGATTAATCCATTTTAAATAAAATTATGAATTTAATATTAAAAATGGTCCATGTCATCCCACTAATGAATTTAATATTCAAAATTGGTCCATGTTATCCCATTAATGAATTTAATATTCAACAATTATCCATCAAGTCCTGCTAATGAATGAATTATCCAAATATAATCCACATAAAATCTGACCTTTGAATTAAATATTCTAATATTATCCACATGAAATCCACCTTTGAATTAAATATTTAAACATAATCCATATGCAATCCACATTTTAATTTAATATTCAAACTTAATCTCCACTCAACTATTCAGGGTAATTTTTCATAATCAGGATTACCCAAATTAACCCCCCTTCCTCAGGTTATAAATAAAAGCCTTCCCCCTCCCTTTTGAACAAGTGAGAAATGATAGAAAAAATCTGACATTCTTGTGAGTCCACTTATCATCATATCATCATAATTCTCATGTGTTTCTACTTGTATCATTATACCATCCTCATGCCCTTGTGATCCCCTTAGCAATCCCATTTCTTGGCATCCTCCCATATACAATAGGAAATTTTGTGGGTTTGTTTTGCGAGTTCCTCACATCCAACCCAATTCATCATTGAGTTGTACAAGTTTAGTTTATTTACATTTATTTTGATCAAACATTTTTAGCTTCTGTTTATATCATATTATACATGTTATCTTATCATTATCAGATTAATTCCTTGAACGTGGATTCAAACCCTTGCAAGGAATTCTATTGACTTCTGGGGACTGGCCTTTGCTAGTAAATCCACCATATATCTGTCTAGTCCTATATTTTTCCAAGTTTCTGTGATCTATAGGTTCCTCCATCAACGAAAGAAGGAAGGGCATTTCACCCATCAACATCATCATCTATCTCTACGGGTGCCTTCAACCCCGCATCTTCTGAGGTCGGTTTTGTTTTTATTATTTCACTGCAGTAATTTGAGTAGAAAGGCAAAAACATCTCTGAATAGAAACTCTTTATGATCAATAAATACATGCTATTTTGAGAAGATTGTGTTGCTACCCAATATTACACTTGTTAAATCTTGACACCGTTTTGTGAAATTCTCCTCAAGGTGTGTTGAAGTAAATTTTCCATTTTCCTAATTTTTTAATCTATTTTACAAATTACTTAGATCCCATTTCACCCTATGTGCCTTAAATGCATCATGCTTCATCCCTAAAGTGTGGTTTCCAACTTATACCTTAACATTGTATTTTGGCATTAGAAATTTGGTGTGGATAGTGCATGAGACTTCATTCTTAGGTGTTTTTGTTGAGGTTTCAAGGGTTAATCTGCATTGCTTGTCTTATTTGGGTGTTCATGAGGGCAAACAACTTTTTTTAAGTGACTTTCCTTTGATTCCAGGTGTGAATGCACAAAGGATTGTTAGGACAATATGATTAATTCATCTACTTCCTCCCACTAGCCCCTTTCCCCTATTTCCATCCGCCTTCACTTTTAATTACAATATCCTTTTTACCTACCCCTCACTAATTTAATCTCCCTTTGCTTATCCAATATGATATATTCCTGTAAATCATACTTACCTTGTATATTTTGAGTATATTTACCATGAATAGTGAAGATTAATATCTCAAGTGTCATCCCATTCCATGTTGTCAACATATTTTGTTTCAAAATGATGCTTTTGATCACATTCATTTTGTCTCTAGCGGTTTATATCTGATGTATCAAATGTTTGCAATGCATGTGTGACCCTTCTATAGAAGGAGCATTCCATTATGTGGTTGCATTTGATCTTAGATTGAGGTTCCAAAAAGTTTGAGGGTCTGAAATATAATATCCCCCTCTATCTTTCAAACCACCCCATAGGTTATTTCACCTTGGCCTAGGCAAAGCCATAAATTAGCATGTGATCAACCACACCCTTAGTAAAGGTGCTCACTTTCATCCCTACAAGGCATGATCATGATAAGAAGATAGATTTATCCCCAAGTACAAATGACAAACTAACATGTCTATCATTTTCCCTAGTTCTCTCCTTGACATGCAAATATGCATTCGAGTCTTGTTTTGAGGGTGTTAGATTGGGAACCACTAGATTTATTGACAAACCAAGTTGAGGAAGATAAAGGGCTCACTCAACCAAGGATTTTGTTTTTTGTGTTCGTATTTGTGTCCCTGTTTTCTTACATTATTTTCTAAGTAGACTTTATAACAACTAATTTTAGTATTATAGTATCTAGACAAACATTTATTTCACTGCAATTTGCTTACACTGTATTTTCAATTCTTACAACTTTCCTTTCTAAGTATTTCCTTTCCTGCACGTTTTGTTTAGAATAGTTCCATTTTTCAAAGTGCACTTCCTTTATATATTTTGATTTCAGTAGATTAAAAATTGTTTGATTAATATTTTAGTAGTTTAGAAGTTTCTTATTTCCAAATAGAGTAGAAGTTATTATTTTCAATAAATAATTAAACAAACAAGTGACTCGAGAAAAAATCAACCCCCCTCGCCCCCTACAAAAAAGCAACAAAACCACACTCTCTTTTAGTCACCTAACATTCTCAAGAGCTCCCCTAACAAATATATATCGAATATTATTCATACTTTCTCTAAATACCCTAAAATTAAGAGAAGACATTAGGACTATCTTATATTTAAGTTTGAAGCATTCCAAACTATGTTAAGGGTATACTAAGCTAAGTTAAGAGATTTCAAAGTAAAATCAAACATTTCAATTATCTACATATCAAATGGGCACTTCAAGGGGTCTTTTCTCTAGTGTTTATCTATATACAAGCACTCTAATTTGACACTCAATTGTAGCACTCTATTCAACACTCGCAAAGGGTACATTCTACACCTAGTTCTATTGTTATTGGTGTTGAGGCAAAAGGGAAAACATAGGAGGATGAATATCTATATTTACATACACACTTGGACATACACTAGGAGAAATTTAATTGAAGTGTTATCTCCTCATTTAGGAAATGTATTACAAGGCTTGGTCAAAATCAACACAGGGAGTTGGCCACAAGGGAAGTTCATCTCAAAGACATAGGTGCATGCATAAATATTCTAAAGCAAGTAAAAGTGCAAGAAGAACCTATAGACATAGACAAAATGACCCATATAAAAGTAGAAACACATAACAGATCTAAACACTAGTGCCAAATAGGATAGAAGTGCAACTCACTAGTGTCATAATGTGACACCAATGTTTGGGAGGGTTAAGAGCTTAGTTCTAGAGACACAACAATTCAAGAATCAAAAAGGTTGTTTGACCTAATTGCAAACACATATCATTATGTGAAACATCATAAAAGCTAAGTGAACTCATTCTTTTGTGTTTAACCATATTTTAAGAATGTAACCTAATCAAATTTCATTCTTTATTGCATTTACATGCACTGTCAAATTTGAATGTTGAAGTGTTTACTTATAAAATCTAACTGTGCACTAAATTCAAGTTGCAATCCAAATTAAAGGTAAACTAGTAGGTTATTTTAGTCAAGGGTTAAAACAACGATATTTCAATCCATATGAAAAACTAACACACATCATTTATACAACATGACATGTAAGGAAAATGTAGGGTTGCAAGAGATGACTCTAAGAAAAAGCATAGAAATAATTCTACAACTATGAGGTTAAATAGATCATATATTATACATGCAAGCCAAAGAACAATTAAATATATCCCTAAAGAAGTAACAGATCTGATTGTAGAAGGATGTGGAAAATAAATCTTAAGTTGAGTATTGAAACCTTGGTTGATGCTTGAACTTTACAAACAAGAAGCACAAACTATATGCTTGAACTTTGCTATTGGTATTAGGGTGCTTTATAAATAAAAAATTCTTTTTCTTTACAACTTCAATATGATTATTTTTCTTTGTGCTTGTATATCCTTTTCTTGGCTTAATTGCACTAATGCATCTTTATACTCATAGACTTCTTGAATTTAAACTATGACCCCGATGACACACACATTGAAACACAATAGGTGACAAATAATGAAAACTAAGGGCGTGGGTAAAAAAGCCCACAATACAAATGATCAATTTCATAGTGTACATTATTGGCAATTGTGAATACTAATAAAAATTATCGGGAAGAAAGAGAAAATTAGAAAATCTAGGAGAAAGGAAATTAATCAAGATTCACATAAAATAGACTAAAAACTTGACAAGAGATTTTTTTTTCAAAAATGATCAATATAAAATTGAAAGTGTCTAAGCACATTGAAAACAAATTGAAAGTCGGGGACATACATTAATACAAACCAATGATCAATAGACACATAAATACTCAATCACCAATGCAATTAACTAATCCCGTACCAAAAAAAGGTGGCAAGACAATATAATGTATTTTTTTTTTTTAGAAAAGTAGGAAATATCATTTTGGGTTGAAGTTTGTGGTTTTGTTTTTCTCTTTGTAAGAAGTGTCGTCCACAGCAAATACAAAAGAAGAAAATGTGAGGGGTTCACACTTCATTTGTATTTTAGTGCATGCTCTTCTTTTGCCAAACGCGTTTGTTTTGTTATATGTGGTGCCACGTCATCATCAATGATGAATAGAGAACCTCCAAAAGAGAGTCACGCGTATCATACCTCCAAAGTACATAACCATGCAATGATTTCCCGTGTTTTATGTCAATTCAACCGAAAGTCTATAACTATATCAAATTTAATAGTTTAAGAATTGATAAGGAAGAGTTTACGAAGAATATTTAATTTTATGGGTTTACGTTAGATAGAGAGAACTAGTAATTAATAGTAAACCTTCCTAGAATTATTAAGATACTTTTTCAAGATTATCAATGTTCTCTTCTTAAGCCCTCAATGATGTACAATATCAAAGATAATATACCAAGTATAATGTAATTTTTAACTCAAAAGTATAGTGAAATAGAGGGGTTTACTTTATATTAATTTTTATGTTACAATCAATACTCAATGAAGAAATAAATATATCACATCTCCTCTTATTCTAAATGCTTAAATTAATTACTCTGACACATATATAATGAGGCTTTATAAATGTCTTAACGATCTTTAGATTTTGATCTTAATGTTCTATATGTAAAAAAGCACATGCATATATAGAACATTGCAATGTCACTCACTTTAGGACAATGGGAAAAACTTATGTATCATACAAAATGCATGAACAATACAAGTAAATATTGAAAAATAAACATGTGTTGCAACATGTTATTCTTAAGTGCTAAATATAAAACCAAATACTATTTTCAAAGATCTAGTTTCAAATATATGGTACATTGTTTTTTATTGTTAAGCAAAATTGTGTCACAATTTTATTTTTAAAAACTTCTTGAATTCAAACTAGGACCATGTTGGCACATAAAACGATACACATAATTGATGGGAAAACCAACCAAAAAATACCAAAAGACTCAAGGGATCCAAAGAGAGTCATAAGAGTCCATGTAATAAAAAACACCCAAAACCACACACTCTTAGTTATGAAAGTTTTAACACCATACATACACAATTTTAGGGGGACCACAAATTTAAGAATGTGGAAGAAAACTCCATAACATGTATGGGAACATTGGAAAGAGAAATAAAGAGGAGAAGAGGAAAACATGGAGAACACCACATCAAACCATTATGAAACATGGGAAAACACCAATAAGATCCTAATTCAAATCAATAATCAACAAACAAACAATTACCCAAGACTAATAAAATTTTACTACTAATAATATGGTCCTCGTGCCAAAATCAGGGGTCTTCATGATGCCACTTTTTGATGTGTATATAATTATGTATATATATCATAGTAAATTAGACTGCAAAATTATGATCTTTTTGAGAAAATCTAATGTACCTTCAAAACATGTATACATCTTGTGCATTTGGGTCGATGCCCAATCAATCAATAATATGTTGAAGTCTAGAAACAAGAAGTTGGGAAGAATACACATGGTTTTGGTTATTTTTTTGTAATACGTGTATACCTCTCTAACATATTTTAATTTCTTTCTAGATGTCCTTATGAAACTTGTAAGAACACACATATGCAGATAAATACTCACATCAACAATATGCTAAAATATAAGATAAATTATTTGGAAATGATGCAACTAGTTTTGTTGAAAAATGTGAGGATGGCCTTAGAGAAATCTAAGTGTTAAAACTTGTGCTAAATGTTTCATGTAATTTTATTACAATGATTGGTGAAAAAAGAAAGGATATATAAATATGATGAAATATAAAAGAGAATAGGTATAGGATATGTCTTGAATATATCCCATGTCAAGAATAAAAATCCATGAGTTAGGAATCCTCGAAAGAAAACATGTATCTTCTCTTGTTGATAGGATCACATAATATTGAATATCTAGGACACGAGGCCAATACCTTATAATTTAAGAATTTAAAGTATGAATGAATTGATGTAATTTGTGCCCTCTTTGAGACGTGGGATGAATCATGAAGCACATATCTCAAATGAAAGGGATGAGGCTCATGCTTTGTAAGATAGAAAATAAAATCATTTATTTTTAACATAGTAAGATATTATCTTCTAAGCCTGTATATAACTATTTTTACTATTTTACCCATAACATTATAAATCATTGAAACTATGACATTATTTAAATTATTCAATACATATAATAATTTGAACACGAGTTAGAGAAAATGTGATTATTTTGGAGAGATAAATTTAGATAATGCACAATAGAAAAACTCATTCTTATTTCACCCAAAGGAGGAATGTACACTTAACACATAGACCTAGAATCATCCTGGGAAATTTTCATCAAGATCTATAGAAAAGGATACAATTTGGAATCATGCTTAGACATTACCATTACAAGAGGATAATACCATGAGATGACACTTACCGAGGTAGGATACAATGTTAGGGGATGTCTAGCAACTCTAAAAAATATATAGGATTCCTTGTATGTGTCTACACTTAAAATTTAGGATACTCATACACAATGACATAATGTGGCGAATCCTATAAGATCTTATAGGCACCTAAATTTGGTTGTGACTTAATGATGTCAATATCTACTTAGTTCATTTAGTCATGGCTTGTGTCCATATTTAGTCCTATTGCAAGACTTAGTCTCCTTATTGTACCACCTATCTACTTACAAAAATACTCATATTAGTCACAAGCAGTCCATTACTCCTAATTTTCATGTAAAAAGATCCACAACACCATAGCTCACTACTGGAAAAAACCATTCAATATGACTAACTTGTTGAATGCTCTAGTCTTGGGAAAAATGATCCCATCATGGGGCACCCAATGGTTAGTTTTTGAATTTGTATATCTTATATGGTTCAACAACTCCATTATATGTCAAACTTAATGTGAAATTATATCAACACAACCCTATATAAGAAATTCTAAGATACTCATATACTCATGTGGCACTCACCTTATATTCTCAAGTACAAATAAATAAAAAACAATTAAAACTCTCTTAAAGTTCCCTAAAAAAACTACAAACATTAGGAGTAGCCCCTATACAAGTGTGAATAAATCTAAGATATGTATATGAGTCAAGATTCCCAAATCAAGAGTTGAAAAAACCAAGTCAAGCACAAGAAAACCAAGTCAATACAAAATATTTATCGAGTGTCCAAGTTATCAAATATAGTTTTATCCATACATTATTATTTTGCATATCTATATGGAAATCTAATTATGTTTTTATGCCTCTTGAGATTAGTGCCAATATAGGTGGTTGTAGACACAAAATCACATACTTTGGGCAATTATCTAGTCCTGATTATATACTACTATTCATATGATTCCTCAGTAAGAAAATTACTAATCAACCCATGTCCTTGACCATATTTGCTTTCTTTATGTTGCCACTTTTTGTATTACACTCTTTCTACCTTAGTCTATCTTTTTACACCTCGGTATTTCTCATCCTTGACACTATCACCCAACCAAGATGTCAGCGTCAGGCACCCCAGTCCCCTCTGGGTTCCCCTAACCTCTTTGTATTTTGTTCACATCTTTTGAGTCCTTTCTATCCATTTTAGCTTCTTATCGTTTTAGTAGTCGACATTTTCAGGGTTAATTATGAAATTTAAGCAACAGAATCATATAAATATAAAGTTATGTGACAATAATAAAGGACCAAACACTAAGCATTAGCTATCACCACTTAAGGTTGCATCTAAAGGATATTTAAGAGAATTCAAGTATCCATTCTATCATCCATTCAAGGGCAAGGGAATGCAATCTTATGCATACACTTCATAGGAGGGGAAGTTCATTCTATTACATACACACATCTACTTACATCTTCTACATATAGTTATTTTCTCACTATCAAGTACCAAACACACAAGACCCACGACATGATTTCGCGCACGCACACACACACACACACACACACACACACACACACACACACACACACACACACACACACACACACCTAGAACTACATTGGGTCTGAAATGTAGTGCAGTGCCTAGTCATAAGTTCAATCATTTGACAACTTAGGAAAATTTGACTTCTCATTAGCATTCTTTTCTTTTTGGGATTTGATACACTCTTGAGGGTTTTGCAGGTCATTTCTTTATTGCAAGTTATCAGCAACATTGGTGATCATTGTGCGACATACTACCGATAAGAAGCAAAGAAAAACGAACATCTCGTGACCATTTGAAGGAGTTTACCTAAGGGTTTGAGTAGTTAGAGGCACTCAGAGCAGGTATGTGGTGCCCGTAGGTGTCCCTAACCTATTCCAGGTGCCCCATTCTAGGAAAATATTCCGGTCGTACATTTTTTTGAGGCTCTGTGTGACACTTCTCCCTTTTTATTCATCATTTCATCACTGCGGCACAGTCCAAATTTGGTTTTGAATTAGATAATTCATTTTATCTCCTCTTTGCAACTAGGGTTTCGTACTTTCTAGCTTAATTTTCTTGGATCATATTTATTCTTATTACATATTCATTTTAAAACTACATTGCAATTAGAATTAGGCATCTATAAATTCTATATTTTCTTAATCATTTTGGTGAACCTGTCACTCGAATCCACCTTCTCTTTAGCGCTTTCATCCTCTTATCACTATGGCTCAATCTTATGGATAATTCCCTAAAGCCCACCTTAAATACCTTAATGATCATATTGATGAGTATCTGCAAGATCTAAACTTTCTTTTATGTTCTTCTCATGAGGAGGCCACCAATCTCGCGGAGCTTAATGCTTCCACCACTATCCCCACTTCCATTATTACTCAACCGCCTTCTCCCACTCTTCCACATATTTATACCATTCCTATTTTTGTTCCTACTCCCACCAACTATTTTAATCCACCTCTTGTTTCTCACACATTCTAGGTTTCCTCCGCTGGTACTCATGACTTAGCCTCACTTTACCAAGATCTCCAAGTGTGAACCCGAAAATCGCACCAAGATACTTCTCATGCGTCTCCATCTTTGTATTCCACTTTATTACTTCACACTCCATTCACACCATCCATTTCTTCTTACCCACTTCCTCCTAATTTTGTCACTCGTAAGATTCCCATTTTCAATGGGAATGGTGACACACAAGAGAATCTATGAGCATTTCATGTGGCATGTCTAGATTTTACGGATGATCACATTCTTCTTGCTAAGCTCTTTCCTCGCACTCTTCACGATTATGTGATGCATTGGTTCTATGACCTACCTATCCACTTGGTAACATATTTTACACATCTAGATGATGCTTTGCTATCTCTTTTTTTTCAATATCAGATCCAAGATCTCATATGATCAACTCGCATAACTTAAACAAAGATCTAACAAACATATATCAGATTATGTTTCTGATACAAAAACAACCTAGCTAAGATGTCCAATCTTAAATGTACTCACGGACTCTGAACTTCAATATTTACTCATCCAAAGTCTATTGCCACCTCTACAAGAGTGTTCTTTTTGAGACATTTCCATCATTCGATCAACTATGTCATATTATTCAGCTACGTGAAACAAAGCTCTTATCTATAGGTAAACTTAAATATCAGGAGCAAGCTTTATCTTTTGTGCACTTTCAAAATAAATCAAATTTCAAGCCATCCACCAAACTTGTTGAAGCTAAAATCAATGTCAACACTGTCTCTAATACTAAGGAATGTTGATGGAAACCACCTAAGCATACATACACAAAGTTAACCATCACTCTACGTATTCTACTACCACATATTGTTAAAATAAATCTTATTATGCTTCCTCCTCCGCTAAAATTAGACCCATCTCATCCTAAAGGTCGTAATTACGATGAAAAAATTAGATGTGAATATCATCAACGTGTTGGGTATTCTACAAATTGTTTTTTCAAACTTCATAATCTCATTCAAGATCTCATCGATAATAATAAAATTGAGCTTCCAAAGCCTATGGATTCTACACCCATAAATGAAAACCATAAGCTCAAAATATTAAACAATCCTCTTCCAAAACATGGTAAGAAAGCAACCGACTCTTCAGCAAATATTACATATCGCGTAGTGCCTCCTCGTGCATCTAGGGATCTTGATTTACGAGTTTCTCATACAGAGACATCCCCACCACTCATTTCATTCTCCAATTATGATTATCACACTACTTTCTCTTATGATCACTTACACATTATTACTTCTATTGTATCCATTTATATCTATAACACTAGAGTTGATGCATCATGATGCATCAATGCATATTCTATTGCACTCCTTATTTCTATTGGCTATCCGCTACCACAAATTTCATAGCCCATTCCAAAATCATATTGTGTTGTCAAACTTTTGATCACTGTTGGTCCTCTCACCATGCTTGTGCCTTTTTTTGTGGTACCATCAGTAGAAGGGTGTGATATGCACTTAAGTCTCTCCTGGCTTCGTGTAACTCAAGCTATCATACCTGTATGCAAGAATTTGTTAGCTATGCCAAAAGAATTAGAACTAACACCTAGTATTCCTAAAACAAATCTAAACTAAAATCTATGCACCATCATGCTTAGAGCTTAAACAAGACTAATATACTAACATCTTTGCATTAGAACATGAATAATCATTCAAACTAACATGTTAATCCATTAATCTCTATCCCTATTGAATGATAAATGAAATGAACCTATTTATATCCTTAGCAATCAAATGGTTGATTATATTCTTAAATCCTAAGGTTTTCAAGAATGGAGTCTTGTCAATCCATGGCTACAAGACCATTTGACATATCCCCGTATGACTTCAAAATCTTGGATGTATGAATGTAAGAAATGAAGAAAGCTAGCTCTTCTAATGAATAAGAATGCTCCAAGATGATAAATGGATATAATGTAAACTTTATGCTCACTTTAGTGTATCAAGGTGTAAATAGAAAGGTGGGAGGAGGGATCTTTATATAGCCCAATAGATATAAGAATTTTTATATCCTTTTACATGTTGGATAATAGCTAGGTTGAGTTAGTTGTGGATAAGGATGGTTGAAAGGGGGTTGATTCAACCTTAGGAGAGTTTATTTTGTCCTTTAGTGACTCATGGGGTTTGAAGGGATTTTTTAATTAACCAAAGTAATTAATTAATAGGTGTGCAAGATTATAGAAGATTTTTAGAGGAATAATTAGCATGATTTATACTATGGGAGGAGTTTAATGAAATAAATTATGACTTATTGATTTAATGGAAGAGGAAGCTAATTAATTAATAATAATTAATTAGTCTAGATATGGAGGGGGATTGATTAAAATAAGGTCATTAATTGGCATATTTGTTGGATAGAAGGGATAAGTAACTAGTGTAATATAGTTAATTAATGACGATAGAAGAGAAAGTAAGCTATATTGATGATATGTCGTCAATTTTTGGGAAAGGGGATATTTAGTGCAATTTAAGTATTTAAATTGCTCGAGCTAAATTATAGGTGTCTACATTTTCCCCTCTTTGGGGTGGCATAAGTGACGCCACTTCAAAAATAGTAGACATAAAATTTTGAAGGCGTAGAAGAAAAATTAGTAGAAGTGAGAGATGCCCCCTCGAGTGTTAATGGGGTGATGAAAGAAGGTGATCAACGATCGAAAAAGGTGAGAGAAATAGATAGAAGAATGGGTAGGGGCAAGATGCCCCAAGTGAATCAGAAGAATAGGATTGGTAGGGGAGTGATTGTAGAAGAGGAATGAAGACGGAGAGAAAAAAGAGCAAGATTTCATCCAGTGTATGAAAACAACCTTAGTGTCATCATATTGAAAAATATCTACGTCATCGTTCCTTATTAAAAAACATAAACATACGAAAAAAGTAAAATGACTTAAAAAATCATACTACAAAAATTGTCCATTGATGAAAACTCCAACTCCATGCAACATACAAAATGCAATGCAATATGAGAAAGTAAAATATGCCTAACTCCTTACAACATACATAATGCAATACAATACGAGAAATTAAAATATGCCTAACTCCTTACAACATACATAATGCAATTCAATATGAGAAAGTAAACAAGCTAGCCTAACAGAGAAACATAATGCACTATTTTTATTATCAAGATTTGATTCCAACCTATGTGAATTAACGAAAAGGGTTAAAAGATGGTGTCCCAAGCAAGGATACATGCAAGGGGAATAACGGAGGACACTTGGGTCCTATGAAAAGTAGTGCACTATGAAACAGTAACAAACAACTCATTATGCCCCAAAGTAAACACATAGTAAGCAAACCAACTTTGTTGATGGAGGTCAATCAATATGATCCATGAGTCGCGCACAAGAACAAGCGAAAACCAAAGAGTGATGTTTTGTAGGATGATTTTTATTGTTTTTTATTTTTTAGAAACATATTTGAATTTATTTTATTTTTAAATTTTTCTGAAACTATGTGCAGGAAGAAAACGAAGCATAGATTCCCCCAATGATAGATGGGATGTACAAGGGCAGAATGCCATGTGTACAAGAAAGTGAATATATGGCATGCCCCAACGATTAGGTGGGAGTATTCAAAGATAAACTCTTCACACGTAGAAGGGGGATCAAGGCCAATACAGAATAGTTTCAATCATGAGGGAGCAAGGATGCCCCCAACGTAAGCTAGCCAAGAAACACATGAGAGAAAGGAAGTAGAAAATTTTCTAATTAAAAGGGGACAAAAGTGTCCACAAACATAAAAAAACGGATATTATATACATGGATGTTCTAAATGAAGATAAAGAACAAAGGATGATCTGAAAATATTTTGAAGGCGATTGATAAAAAAGTGATTAGCCTAAGGCACAAATCATGAGACAAGACATGCACTAAAGCAAGAGTTTGAACAATGTCCAAAAAGAAACACTTGGTAACATACTAATCTTGTTTGCTCATAGAGATCTAGTGTGTGCACATGGAAATGAATTACCTCTTGAATGAAATAGTTTATAGACAAGTAGTAAAGACACTAGCCAATGTGTAGGAATGATTTAGTTTGAAATGTGATGCATGAATGGATTGTGGAAGGAGAGTCGTACATTGCTCTGCTGCCAGCCAGGCATTCATAGCCCCGATGGATATGCATTTGATTCTAATCACAACATTTCTCTACTTCCAGTCAGGTGTCCATAGCTCCGATAGAGATTATTGGAAATACCCCAGGAGAGAGTTATATATCAATTTGTTTTTGTTTTTAACGTTTGCTTTCTGATTGATTGATTTTGATTCTTTTTCTTTCTGAAAAATAATTTTAGCTCTCTTGTTTGACAATGGGTTAAGAACCACTAATGGCTTAATGAAAGGATGTGGAAGTGGGTATGATGATGACATTGGTTAGTGTCAAAAAATATATCCAAAATTTCTTCGCAACAAATTTATTAAATGTGAATTGTGATAGGATCTCTAAGAGGTCAGTCATTCTTTAATTTACCAAGGTGATAAAAGACCAGGGTCAAACAAATACTATAGAGATAAATGTCACAAAATGCGTGTGAATATTTCAAGCTAAACATGCTAAACAATTTAACTTCTATCTCTTATTAGAATGATAAATGAAATGAGATGAACCTATATAAATCTCTAGCAATCAAAGAGTTGATTATGTGCTTGAAATCCCAAGGTTTCTAAGAATGGAGTCTTGTCAAGTCATGGCTATAAGACCACTTGACATATCTCCATATGAATTCAAAAACTTGGGAGGATGAATGCAAGAAATGGAGAAGGATAGCTCTTCCAATGAAGATTGCTCCAAGATGATACATGGCTATAGTGTATTCTCTATGCTCACTTTAGTTTATCAAGGTGTGCATAGAAAGGTAGGATGAGGGATATTTATATAGCCCAATGGATATAAGAATCTCGACATCCCTTTACATGTGGGATAATAGAGATGTTGGGTTAGTTGTGGATAAGGGGGGTTTAGAAAGGGTTGAGTCAACCTTAGAAGAGTTTATTTTGTCTTTTAGTGATTCATGGGGATAAAGAGGGTTTATTAATTAACCAAAGTGATTAATTAATAGTTGTGCAAGCTTATAGAAGCTTTATAGAGGAATAATTAACATGATTTAGACTATGGGAGGAGTTTAATCAACTAAATGACGATTTATTGATTTAATGAGATGGGAAGCTAATTAATTAGTCTAGAAAGAAGGAAGGATTAATTAACGGAAGGTCATTAATTAGAGTATTTGTTAGATAGAATATTTAATTAATTAACGTAATGTAACTAATTAACAGTGATAGAAGAAAAGATGAGCACCTATTGACGATATGCCATCAATTTGCGGGGAAGGATATAATTAACGCAATTTAAGTATTTAAATTTCTCAGGCTAAATTATAGATGTCTACAGGAACCATATACTTACTATTTTTATAAACTACCCTTCCCCACCTTAGATTCCAATGAAAAAAACTTCACTAGAATAGCTTTTCCTTCTAGACTCTGTGTTCAAAATTCTAGCCTAATCTGTCAACTAGAATGATGGGAAATTGAAAAAAATGTAAGTTAGGGCAGAAAAATAGGGTTTTATGCCATTAAAAATCTAGGAAACCTTTTATTTTTCTTTCACCTTCTTCTTGAAGGTGCCTGGGAAAGAGGAAGACTAAAAATTTCATTCAATTTCATTTACCAGATTGGGAGATATGAATTTTTCTCGTTTTCGGGCATGTAGTCAATCTAGCACAATTTTGGCATGGTATCTAAAAAAGTTGAAAGTTTTTTTGGGTATTTTGTAGCTTTATTCATAAAGGAATGGAGGAAAAATGGAATGGATATGATTTCAATGGTTTTTTTAATTTTTCTGGCAGCACCTCTCACGCATGCATATGAAGGAAGAAGCAACGATGGTTAGAAAATTTAACAATTCTTTGTTTTTAAGACTTTTTAGGAGTGAGCAAAAAAATTTCCCCAAATTTCCCAAATGGATGGGATAGATGGGTCAAAAAAATTTCCCTCACCTAAGCATGACAAGTGGCGAACAATGATTGTTTGGTGGAGGAGAGAGAAAAAGTAAGCAAAAGCACCTGAGAGCTGAGACTGGGTCACATGAAGAACCTGGGAAACATTTGGACATGGGTGCATTTTTTTGTCCCAATTGTCCCAAGGGGACAGAACAGATGTGATATAAAAATTCACCCTCATCTAGGAGTGACAAGTGGCGGGAGGTGATTTGACGAGGCAGAGAGGAGAAGGGGCTAAAAATGGCTTGCAGAGCCTTCCCAAGGTCATGTAAAGAAACAAGGGATAACATGGGCATGGGGCATATATTTTTGTCCCAAATTTCCCAAGTGGATGGGAAATATGGGATAGAAAATTATTCCCTCACTTGGGAGTGACAAGTGTTACTTTTTGGTTACATGACGAGAAGGGCTAGGATGAGGTGAGAAGGGGCTATTCTAGCATCATTGGGCTTCATCAAGATCATGTGATGGACTAGGGGGATCAACTAGGCATGGGAAAATTTTTGTGTCCCTAATATCCCAAGGGGATAGAATAGAAGGGATGATAAAATTTTCCTTCACCACAGGATGACATGTGTCTACATGTGAAATTGATTAAGTCTCAAAAGCTTACCTTAAGGAGAGCCTTGAAGAAGAAGTTTCAGAGCTCCTGAAGGACATTTTGGGAACTTATTTATATGAATTTGACTCCAAACATCCTTTTGAGAATAATGGGATGCATCCCATGATCTAATAATTTCTGAAACCCCCTAAAAATTTCCTTTCTCGAGACCGCAAGTGTGTGCCTGCAAAAAAAAACCGCAGAAAGAAGCACTTTGGTCTTGTGAAAAATATGAAAGCACCATCATTTAGAGAATTTAATCATTCCAATTGTTTATTTTTTTACCCCTAACTCTTTACGAAGCTCCCAAAATCATCTTCCAAATCTCAGGAAATTTTTTGAACTGCAAGCTCCTTTAGCTTCAAAAACTCACATTCACTGAACTTGTCCCTAAACCTTTAAATATTCCTTAAAATTTCATGAATCAATTTCAATATGTTTTTAGCTCCTCAATCAAAGTAGGAGCTTATGCACAGCCAGATTTGAACATAGATAGATTAACCACACTATATTATATTCATCAGACAAACATACAATTAAATAGGTGAGTCTTCTCCTATATTTATGGAGAGCGAAATGACTCTACAGTATTCTACGTGAGTTGTTATAACTCACTCAATAAACATTATTATATGAGTTGTTTAACTCATATTAAATTTTACTATTTACATGAGTAAATCTCACATTATTACTATCACAACATTATCCACACATAATTAGTAATTTCAACCCTATAAATTCCTAATAGATTAGGCAACTTTCAACTCTTATAGCTAATTCATAAGCTCCAGGTAAATGGTTCCTCCCATGGATTGAATCATAATAGCTACATCACTATTCAAATATCAAAAGTAATATAAGAATGCAATACTTAGAGAAAATTTTCCTGGAGGTAGGATTCTATCCCAAGTCTTTTGAAATATGAAATTGAAATTTACCATGAGTTCATGAGGCACTCTTTTAATTTTGGTAAGTTGATCCATGAGAGACAAATGATCACTTTTGTCCTAAAAGTGTTTGCAAATTTTCTCCCCAAGATCAACATATGTATGAATAGAAGAAAGCTACAAACTCATGTACCACGGTAATGCCTTTCCTTTAAACTATGAGGCTGATATCCTAACAGTTACATCATCTTCAGTGACAAGATGAACTAAACAAATATTAGCAACATCTAAGATGTGTTCGATAGGGGTGGTGGAATTCTCACCAGTAGATAATGGGATACTTTTAAGTAAGCTATTGGAATATCATGTTGAGCATTCAAATCCAATGGACTATTGATGGGTGTCGTTATTACCTTCATTTAATCAACTCATGGTTGATGTCATATTAAAACCAAGGGTGTGTCTGAAGCTATATGCAAAAAGAGAAATCTCAGGTGAACTAGTAATTGATTGTAGATATTTAAACTTTTTTAGTTTTCTGGGGGGTTTTAAAGTGTCTTAAGATTCTTTGGTCAAAGTCTTATTAAAGTTAAACTATGTGAATTTTTTTGAAATAAACACATTACTAAAATGAATAAATCTTTGCAAAATTAAACACACTACTTGGAAATAAACACACGTTGCAGAATTTAAACACACTGCTTGGAAATAAACACACGCTGTAGAATTTAAACACACTGCTTGGAAATAAACACATGTTTGAAAATGTTGTTAAGAATTCTCGTAAAGAAATAAGAGTTTAATCTACAACACCTTCAGGAATAATTTTATAACAGATTTTAACTGAAGAAAAAAAATTACTTATAGACTGATAGATAACATAATTATACAAATTGGTTGAAAACATAAATACCAATGAAAATAAAGAGATCCTTCTTCTTGGAGGAGTGGGCCCTTGCTTCACCTTGAATTAGGAGTTAACGTAGGATTGCTCTCAAAATTAAATGGCTATCTTATTATTGAATCATTATGTCTTAAAAAACTTAGCGATGTCTTTGTATATGTGTATGTATATCTATATGTGTATATATCTATCCTCACTGTTATATATATATATTACATCCAAAGATGTGTTTACAATCATGAGGATTTCATAGTTGTCTACCAATTCAAGTGGAACCAAATAATTCCCAAAATAGATTATGGATTTTAGAGAACTAGTTGGTCATACAGCTATTGGTCCTACATAAGTATTTCTGGAGTGTGGAGAATTGGCAAGTTGTTGGTTTGTTCCTTTTTGGAAGGCCCATTAATTGATTCATAACTGAGTGTTGATAGGATAGGGAGATTTCCATTGGTTCCGGAACTTTGGAGAAGTTCTAGAACCAAAGGAAAACCTTCTGGAGATAATTGCTGAAGTTTCGGAGATAACTGTTGAAGTTCCAAAGATAACTACTAAAGTTCCGGAGATAACTGTTGAAGTTCCAGAGCTAAGTACCAGAGTTTCGGAACTAAGTACTAGAGTTCCGAAGCCAAGTGATTGAGTTCCGGAGCTAAGCCGCATTCTAACCAACTTCCTAAAAAAGGTACTGATTACTCCACTATTCGATTATCTTGACCAAATATGACATGTTTATTCATAAAAACTGAATTTCCACACATTTTGTTAGGAATTATAGAGTTTTAGACATTTTAACTAGACCAAACAAAATATGGACAATTACATCCTAACTTATATCTAGATCAAACAAAAGTTAAAAAATGCAGACAAACTTGGCTAGAAGGGACGTAAAATGAGATCATTCATTGTACATTGATGAAGCATATTTTAGCCTCATCAAATATCACCAATAAAAGTCACAAAAGGATGATTTATTTGATAATCCATTAGGGGAAAGGGTCTTAAATTTATGAGAGAAAGAGAAGGACCTACCAGGAGGAGTGGAAATACTTCTATTGGACAGTAATGAAGACCTCTGAAATGATCTTTCCTTTCTTTTTCTACTTGGTGAAAGTTGCAAATGTTTGAAAGGCTCCCCACTTGTTGTGATTTTTCTTATTTGTATCATTCCCATGAAAGGGGCACTGAACTACTTGAAAATCAGTAGATCCAAATTTGAGAGTCACCATATGTGTTGAAACTTTCCTCTAACAACCGAATGCCACTAAGACACGCCAATATTAGTGAAAGGTGATAAAAATGAGCTATAAGTGACTCAAACTAGTCCCACCAGGTGTGCCAAAACTATTGTCACCTGATATTCCCCCCTTTGTTGATGTCAATATTAGTACCTTAGTAATACATGGAAAGACCTCCAAAGTGTGGGACAATGGTTCCTTTTGAGTTCAATCTCCAGAAGAGGTTTTTCCTTTTGTTGTAGCTCAATGCAACTAATCAAACTAGCACTATACTACTACTATATAATATTATCCTAAGAATTCCAAGGTACCAAAGTTAAGAGAAGGAAGAAATTCTAAAATAAAGAGAGGTGATGCACAAAAATAAAACAAGGTTCTATTCTGGCTCCAAAAACACAATATAACGTTGCATGCTAAGTTCCAAATAATACACATATAACTATGGGAGAAATAAATGGAATAAGATTGACATTATGTAAGAGGGACGAGATATTCACATAAAACACTAATGCATTAAAATGATAGAGATAAAACTTGTATATACTATGAAGAACCTATCCATTCAAAACACCACAAATCATAGGCACGTGGAATTCCACAAGCGTTACAGACGTCTGCAAGAAAAAAACATGAGACTCAAAAGGGCAAGGCTATAAGAATTAGCAAAAAATAACCTTTTCATGTGCCATTTCACTTACATTTATAGATAAATTGAGAGAAGAGGAGAAAATCATATTGTATTCATCGATGAATAAAGTCAACCACTCTTCCAACCACTAAGGACCAATCACCGTTTAGTTTGTAGGCTAGGTGTAAGTGCCTGACATTACTCCAAACACATGTCATTAGATCACCTAAGATGGAGAGAAGTGTCGTTCAATATTTAATGATGGTTTTCGTATTGGTTGGGTGTCTGATATGAATTGGGAGCGATATTGTTATATTCTATGAAATTTAGATGATCTGCTACCTTGTTTCCATCTCCCGCGGCCTTTAGCATAATTTTGTAGACCTTAGATGACCTGCATTTCTATTCCTGATAACCACCTTGATCCGTTATCATCTTCTTTATTTTACCTCTCTTGGATTCACAGATCCTTTGTCCCACGGCACATGTTGTTTTGTGGAATCATGTGCGTTATTTTCTTTTTATCATGGATTCTTTATTCTATGGATTTTCCTTCATAACATGGACTTCAAATTTTATTTGTTCCACGGCCCCTCCATTTTTTTGGGCCTTATTTCCCATGGACATGTCCTTTATTCCTCTCATGTTTAACAATATCCTCTTCACTTCGTGGTGCCATGAGGCTTTATTGCTTTGTCTCGTGGCATATGAATCCATGAGTTTTTTCTTTTGTTGTATAGACTATCAAGTTTCCACGGTATACTACCTCTTCATTGTGTGGAACACCCTACTATTATATTTTGCATACTTTCAACATGAATCTACCTAATTCTATAACTTGAATGGAGTTGTTTAACTAACATGGGTGATGATTTGGACACTAGGTTCAACTTAAAATAACTCCACATAGAAAAAAGGCACCTAAAAATGATCCTAAAATTACTAATGAACATTCAAACAATGATGGAGTTCCTTGTTCAAAATATAACTTAGCCATTACCCTAGAAATGTTTCTCAAAACCCTAAAATCATTTCAGTCTTGGTTGAATGCACAAGAAAAACTCTTAGTTGACCTTTTCCACCCTTATGAACATGAACACTAAAAATAATAACGTGAAGAATAGAAAAAGAGGAAGATTGTTTCTGTGTGTAACCAATCTCATTTGTAAATACCTCATTAAAGGGAAAAAATTGTGTGAAAAATGAAGAAGATGCCACATTGCAAGTATTTGGGAGAAAGACAGGGACAAGGAAAAATCTTAGCTAGTGGGAATGATAAGTATTTTGGATTGGAGGATGTGGCCTCCAGTGTTCATGTACGTATCAAAATATTACAATTACATGAATATTATGTACTTTGGTGGGATCATAAATGTTCCTTTTAGGGCTATGATATCACCACTCTCATGTGGGAAACGTTTGAAAAAGAGTTTGTCAAATGGTATCTTTCATCCTCTCATAGAGAGAGGAAAATGTCTAAATATCAACTTTTGTAGCAAGGGGATTTTTCGATTGTCGAGTATGTTTCCAAATTTCTTAGCCTCATTTAGTATGTGGACTACATGAGGGATGAGGAAACTAAAGTGAAAAAATTTAAATCAGGTCCTAAGCCTGTTTTGATGCATAATGTCGATATGACTAAACCCAAGACCCAGATTTTGTAATTAAATCATCCTACAAGGCATAGGTAAAGTAAAAATCAAGATTGAAAGAAAGGAATGGTTTTCATAATAAGAACTCTCATAATAATTCCTACCTGGTTCCTTCAAATAATTAAAAAAGAAAGAAAAATAAATTTAATAAACCTTTTCTAAAGAGCAAGAAATCCTATGGTAATATGGGTTCACAAAATATAGGAGGGTTCAAGTCATGAAACTATCTATGAAAAAATAATGGAATATTTAATCAAACTCTATCTTTTTCCAATCAGAATAATAGTACCCTTGGATCATGTGCCAATAAGTTACTGGTTGTAAAAATAACATGTTGGGTATACTAAAAGGAAGGACACCTCAAGTAGAAATTATTGGAGAACTTTGTCAGTCAGCAGTCTCAACACATAATTTTGTAGTGGTAGATAAAAAGCAAGTTGAGAATCATTCCAATCCTTTTGAGGCTAGACGTATTTTATCCATTTTTTGTTCTAGTAGATTCTGAATCAGCTAATAGTTTTATTTCTCCTAATCTATTTGTAAATTGTAGTGTTGAACCATCTAATTCAAGAGAAGGTTGGGAAGTCAAATTTGGCTCAAGAAAAAAATGTCTAGTTTTGAATTTACTTAGTCAAATTGAGTTATATTTGAGATTTTTTTAACCAATTTTGACCTTCACATAGTTCTCCTTAGATCTTACAGCCTAATTCTATCTATGGATTGGTTACAGATCCATCAGGAAAAGGTAGATTGCTTTGAGAAGAGATAATAATGCATAGATGATCAAGGGAGATAGGTAGTTTTCTTTGGTATCAAGAGAAAAAAGAGGCCTAGGAATATCTCAACCATGTAGCTTAAGAAGATGGTGTGGAATGGATATGAGTTATTTGTTATCCATATAGAATAATCAAGTGATGAGGTACAAAAATGGAGGAATACCCCATCCTTGTTGAGTTTAGGGATGTATTTCTAGAGAAACTCCCTGGGATTCCTCCCATTCATAAATTTAATTTCTCAATTCAAATCATTTTGGGATGAATTCCTTATTCTAAAGCTCCATAATGGTTAAACACATATGTCCAAGAATTGAAGTTGCAGTTGTAAGAGTTGTTAAACCAGGGGTTCATTAGGCGAATTGTTTCTCCTTGGGGTGCTTCGATAGTCTTTGTGAAAAATAAATATGGAACCTTATGATTATGTGTTAATTATTGCATCCTTAATGTGGTAACAATCAAGAATCAATATATGTTTCCTAAGATAGATGATTTGTTTTATAAAATGAAGGATGATATAGTATTTTCTAAGGTTGAATTGTGTTTAGGGTACCACCAACTCTAGATAAAAGAGGAGAATGTACACAAGAATACTTTATGAACTTGTAAGAATCACTATGAGTTCATGGTTATGCCTTTTGGGCTAACCAGTGCCCTTATATATTTCATAAAGCTTGCGAATAGTGTGTTTTGATATTTCTTGGACCATTTTGTGTTAGTGTTCCTATATGATATTTTAATTTACTCAAGGATTTAACATGAACATGAACACCATTTGTGCTTATTCTTACCTAGGCTAAGGTAACATAAGTTATGTGTTAAGTTATCCAAGTGTTCATTTTTCCAAGAAGGAATCCATTTCCCAGGGCATGTTTTATCAAGGGATGGAATTATCATGGATCAAGCCAGTATTAAATCCATTAAGATTGTCCTACCCCTATAAATGTGCATGAAGTATGTAGCTTCATGGGACTTTCTCGGTACTATAGGCAGTTCTTGAATAATGTTTATAAGGTTTCTAACCAAATCACTTCTCTTCAGTGTAAGGGTGAGAAGTTTGAGTGGACTCCGAAGTGTAAGGCATCATTTCGGAAACTCAAAGAATTGTTAGCTTTAGCCCCAATAATCCTCAATTAGGGTTATTTGATGTAATATATTAGATTACCATCATGAATCGAAATGAGGATTGATGATGTTATTATATGAAAGGTGGATTAGATTAAAATGTGTATGTTTCTTCAATAATCCTCAGTTAGGGATAATTACTTCCATGCTTTATGTTCCCACACTTTGGGCATCGGTTGTGTTGACTTAACGCCTCTGCATTGTAATATTGTGTTCCTATGTGGATATCATCACACATTATAATGTCAATTCATGAATATAGCTTTATATAATATTGCCTTGCGTATAAATAGTTGTGACTTATCATGATTACAATAATTTGTAGTTTAACTTAACTATATGATAAATATGAGGATGATATTGGATATTTTATAACTTATAGTTCTCATGTACTCTGTTACAATCATTGGTATTGATGGAAATAATATTGATAATGGTGTATTGATCTAGTTTTTAATAGAATGGGATTATTCATGGTTATGTTTATGTTACGATGTATGAAGAGGATGTTTGTAACACTCCCAAATATCTTAATGAGCCATATGAATCATGGTGATGTCATAGACTAATATAATGTGGTGATAGATGGAGTATATATGATGGGGATCAATAACATAATTGATTTTATTCATCTTAACCATGACATTGTAAAAATCCTATAATTTAATTATCACTGGGTAAAACCTCATTGCAATTGTAGATTTGGTTAGAGCCTAGAGCTAAATGAGCACAAGGTAGAACTTCATTGGACCTATTGGATAGTAGTTCGTTGTCTATATTTTTATACTTTGAATACTAAGTAAGATCAGTATGGTTGATAAATGCCTCTCACATTTGTATGAACATTGCAAATTGTTGTTTTCCTTGTATGTAGTTGCATTATGATTAAATGAAAAAATGTGTCATTGGTCAAGACATAACTTTAGTTTTAGTGGATTTAGCTTCACAACATTGAAGTAACACTAAGAATAAATTTAAAGGTAGGTTCTTAGGTCACTTGTACCTGAGACACTAATTCGGTATATGAGATCATCCTTGTGAAAGACCACAATAGACTCGATTCTTATTTTCACTTTATATATTGTTCAAATTGGGCATGCATATCATAACCACCACAAGATTCACACATGTATGTTTTCTATATGTTACACAAGCCTTCACCATTATTTTATTCACCATATTATTTGTATAATATCACTTAACACTTTTTATGTCAAGAGAACTTGTAACCTTCTTGTATTACATATTTTAGTTAGTCTTTAAAAATGCATGTATTTCAACAAAGCTAGAAAAATGTATGATCTTACATATATTTCAATTAATCTCTTAGTGATGAATGTATCACATTTATCTTCTTTCGTTCTTATTTTTTATTAGAGCCTTATTGCTTAATTGATTATGTAGTTTTTCCTAGAGTTTAAACAATATTCTTGTATGCTATATCAAGAGTTTTGAATATAGCAATTTTCTATGAGCCTTTGAAAACCTTCTATCACTAAACCATGCATTAAGTTTTCTTACTTATGAACCTCTTTAACTTTACCAACATAAATTAGGCTGCAAGTATCTTCTTTTTAATATGTTATTATTGTTTACACAACTCATTATACTTAAACAAGATTCGATTATTACTAATATGAGGATGGCATATATTTTTTATATGGATTAGGGAAACATCAAACAATGATATACACAAACTATAACCAATGACTTTTTATTACCATTGCCCTCAAGTTGCTTTTTGACACCTAGAATGTGATCCATAACACTGTGATCTTCATCCACGCATGTGTCTTATGATATTCATCCAAGTATGTGTTTTGATAGCTACAATTGACATTTGATAATGTTGATTTTTGGCTTATATCCCTTACGCATGATGTGTGCACATAAAGACAACTCAAATGTGCTATTATCCGAAGGCTTGCAATCCCTCATTTCATTGCTCAAACACATATAGGAACACTTGTATCATTCAAAAACACATCTTATCTTCTATGTAAAGTATTCCAGACCTTCAACAAAGCTTATTATCCCACTGGACAAAACCATCTAGTATGGATAGGATCGACTAGTTGATCATGCCCTATTGATCAATCCTATACATGGCCTCTGATAAGAAATGCAAATGGGTGTTTTCTTATGAGTCATCAATTTCCCCAAGTCATCCTTATTGCAAAATATCACCATTGGATTCCTATAAATACCAAACAAACCCACTCATTTACTTACTAGGTATTTTACAAGGGTATACTTGATCTCTCTCTACAAAAACCAAGAAAAGCTACCATATTTTTATCTATTATTGATCTTATACTAGGTGCAACCTCTATATAAGTCTAAAACACTCTAAATCAAGCCAAGACCATTACAAACCAAGTCAAAATAATTCCAAGCCAAGTCAAAGCAAGCATCATCATGTGTTTAAGGGCTAAATTCTAGTTGCATATATGAATTTGTATCTTCACAATTACACTTTCAATATGTAGAGAAATATGAGGATTTGAAGCCTCATTTTAGTAGTGTTGCATAGGTTGCATAATGGTGGCTCGACCCAAAAACTGACCCCTTTTTACAAGACTTTCAAGGAAGTTAGGGTTTCAAGAGAAGAATGTATATTTTCAGAGCTTGCACATGCATTTTGGATTCCATATCATATGTAGAGAAGCACAATCAGTATTCATAAGTGGTCGTACAGTCACATATATATTTTCTTGAGTGAGAAAGTCTATGTGACTCCTAATAGGTTACACAAGTCAATTTTGTTCTAGTTATTAATTTTGTCTAGAGTGTAGATTCAGCTCTAGCTACAAAATAAAACATATACAAATGATTTCAAACTTGTTTCATCTCGCTTCACACCCAAGTCAACCTAGAAACATGTAGGCAAATTAAAAGTGTTATCTTCTTATTGATTTATATATTCAGCATGTGTCCTAATTAATCTAATTGCTCAATCATTTATTGTATGTTTAGATCTATATGTTAAATATTAATTTAATAATCTAAATATGCATATTTTAATCATATTTGTTAGATTATTAGGGTTATACCCCCTTTACCTAATTTTAGGGTTAAATCATTTGGTGAACCCACTTCTTGACCTTACACACTCTTTCAAACCCTTTATTACCTATGGTTTATACTTTCAATTCCTTCCTTATTTTCTTTATGCATGCTCCTATTCTATTCCCTTTTAGCATAGTATTGGGATCAATGGTCCTATTGTTGAGCACATTCAAATCCCATATACCTAGCTAGAAAGTGCATACATACAATGGATACCATTTCTCCCCATGTTCTCATTGGTCCCATGCTCCATGAGAATGTATAAAGTGATGTTTTTTACACGCCTTATATTGATCAAGTTGTTCCTAAAAATCAAATGATCTCAATCAATTTTCTATTTTAGGTAGAAGTCGTCATGATGAGCTTAATGGTGTTGACCCTAACCAAGTTTGTACTTTATCTAATTTTGGTAAAGTCCTTCATATGCATTGTACTTTTATTAATAAGGTTATTTAAATACTTATCACCGCTGCCTAAGAGCCCAACCAGTTCAATCTGAAGTAAAAGCTCCTTTTCAAGTTAAAAAGCATATATCTATTGTTAATACATTATAGTTACTATGGGGGAACTTAATGCCACCACCACCCCAATTTTTAATGTCTATTCCAACACATGTTACAACTACACCACCTTTTTTGCATATGCGTGGGCCCTTACACACCCCATCTTCTATGTGTTCCCTAGAGCAAACCATTATTGATTTGCATACCAAGGTGTTGAAGTTAGAACAAGGTGTGTCTAGAGCTTCTCAAACCATGGATTCATGTCTCTTACTTCATAATCCATTAGCACTCGAGGTGGCATCTTATTTGTTACCTATGGGTTTTTTTGGCTACTCAAATTCTAATCTATGAAGTCAAAGGGAATCCCAAACAACATCTTCAATCCTTTATTGCAACTTTTCCATATTATCCCTACAACAAAAAAACTAAGTTATTTCGAAGGAGTCTCAAAGATTATGTGTTACAATGTTCTATGATCTCCCTCTCCAATCAGTGAGGGAATTCAATATATTGGTCAATCAATTTTTAGCACATTTTCAATCAATATCAGTGAAAAAGTATTTTACAGACAAATGGAAAAACTCCATCAAGGATCCAATGAGCTAATCAATGATTATATGTTGAGAGACAAAATTTTGCTTATTTACAAAGAGCCTACTAGCACCTTTTCAAGAATCTATTATGTTTGATAAGTTTCAATCTTTTGATGAGCCATGCCATACACTTAAAGAAAGAGAACTCAAACTCTTAACATTAAATAACGTCAAGTATGTGCCTAATGCTCCACCTACGTCCAATACTAATTTTCAAGGAAAATCAAGGTACGAGGGAAAATACACTTTAGGAAAGAGATTTGCATTGTGAGTTGAGAAAAGAAATTTAGTACACACCTTAAGGAGGATAAAGGGTGTCCAAATATGGTCTCACTTTTTTTTGTTGTCTCTAGGTTGCTCCCAACATGGACTCACCATAGGCATTGCTCTTAAGAAGCTTAGGAAAACAGTTTCGGGGTTTTTTTTAGAGAAAGTTGAATTTGGTTTCCACTCAAGTTGGTTATTGGTTTGGCATGATTATAACTCTTAAAAGGGGTATAAGATGAATGAAACTCATAAATACCTCTAGGGACCAATAAATGCATGTTTTTAGAGCAACAAAGAAAAGTCTCAAAGAGTCAAAACATGGCAGTTTGAAGGAGTTTAGACAATAGATGTTGTTTGCTATTGTTTCTAACCAATGTGGTTGTTATAATTGCATCTCATTAGCATAACAATAGGGCATCTAAATAATCTAACTCTCACAGTTTCATATAAATCAGATTTGCATGCCTAAGAAGCGTAATGAAAGCATAAGGGAGAATTGAGACAAATGATAGTTTGAGTGAAGCAAATAAAATGGAATGAAGAGGGTGATAGGTATGGAATGAAGGATAAGGAAAGGTAAGAAAATGAATGGGTGATAATAATAAACTAATAGAGTGAAGGTTAGTGTGAAAAAGCAAAAACTGAGTGGTTGAGGATTAAGAGAGCAACAAGAACAAGAAAGCTTGCTAAGAAGCCAAAATAAGCAAAATTGATTTTAATGAACCTAGGTAAGTAATTGGATGTTGTGGGAGACATGAACAAGGTACATTGGAGTGGGTAATAGTGATTTAAGTGCTGGAAAACAGAGACAAGCATTAAAGCTCCATTGAGCAATTTAAAACCCTTAAGAGACATAGTTAACTAATGAAGGAAGAATGAGTGAGTGAGCTGGGGAGAATGGATAATGAGTGGTGAAATGAAACTTAGCATGAAGTTGTAAGGCCAAAATGGGTATCTGAAAAGGTTAACCTCTTGTCTTGAAAGTTTATAGTTTGTCCAAAACACTGAGAGTTGTCCATTTGGAGGGCTAATTGCAAGTTTTGGGCTAAAACGGTACTTAGTGAATAAAAGAAAATCAGCTAAGATTTAGAGGGTGAAACTTTGTAGTTTTCTTAAGGGGCTTAAAGGGTATCTTAAAATCTTACCAATCAAGGATAACTCTTTATAGTTTTTCAGTTTTAAAGAAAAAGGCTAATTTATAGGGCTACACGCCTAAAGAGGAGGTCTAAATGGAAAGTGAAGAAAATTGAAGGTGTGATGATTTGAAAATCGTATGATCATGTTGAAATGACCTGTTTAAGCATGTTTGAAGTGAATATAGCCTTAGGTGCATTGTTTTGGTTCATATTTGGCTTTTAAGCAAGTTTTAAGTTTTTTTAGTAACAAGTACTTGGATTGACAAAGAAGACTATCATTGGTCCTTGATTGTTGAATTGTTTGATGATCCTCCTTGAATCAAATTGAAACTCCTATATTATCTTCTCTGTGAAAATCCTGCCACCATACACCTAAATTTATTTCAAATCCTTCTATTGTAGCTTCTCAATCAAATCACCTTGTCCTATAACATAAGCTTACAATGACACAATCTCCACTAGGGCATGGGCCTGCTATAGTTATTCAAACCTCACACCCCTCATATGCACATACATCCCTTGACTTCATTTTTAGTACACGTACGCACACATCTAACACTTTTCAGCCAAGAAGAGTTACCTTTCTATATCCTAACATGAGCACACCTCCTAGCTCTTCCCATCCCCTTGATCTAATTATCAATTGCAAATTTTCACACAATATTCAAAAATACAAAAAAACTAAATATTAAAAAATCTATAAGAAATTAAATATTCAAAAATTCAAAAACCAAGATATGAGCATGACTCGAATTACTAGTTTTTACTTTATACATGTTTATCACATGATTTGGTAGGTAGCATACTCTATTTTTATATACACGTGTTTCATGTTGTATGTGAGCATGATGCAGGGAACACTAGATCATACATGGCTTTCAGATGATGTCCTTGTCCTTTTCCTAGTGGCCTTGTCTTACCTAGGGCATTTTTCTATATATAACACACTATACAAGGTTATTTCTTTCCATGCTACTTCACATATCTTTTTTACTTTTCTAAAATTTCTTGCTTATGTGTATGGCTTAACATTATAATATACTTTTATCATGATTTGGTACTAACACATGGCCAGTAAGCACTAGTTTCTCTTGTTCCATGCAATTATTGTTTACTTGTGTACACAATAAATGTCTTATTATTTCTCTTGTGTGTGGCCCCTTGGCCTTGCTTGTGTGTGCACACGTTAGTGTTCCTTGTTTGTAGCCTCAATAAGCTTCATTGTGTGTGGCCCTTGGCCCTTGTTTGATTGTGCAACACGCTTATGTCTCTTGTATGCAACCTTTTGGCCTTCTATATGACATCGTATGTGACATTTACATGATTGAGTTTGTATGGTGGTTGTGCTTGTTACACTTGGTCCCATGATTCACATAATGCATCCCTTCACTTTAGTTCTATAACTGATATCATGCACTCTTTCACCATCGTAGGTCAAATATTAATTGACATACATGGTTACCCTCCACATGTATGATCTTACGTGTTGCTATCTTCTTCTATGCAACATGCTACAAGTCATCTTTTCTTTTGAGATGAGTGATCTACAGTATATCTCCCTCACCTCAATAGAGGAGGCTTTCCATGGGCTTAATGCAAAATACATTGAACGTGTCACATAATATAGTGAATAAGGTACAAATGTGTGTACAAGTTTACAAATATGTTGCTGATACATAATTCAATGTTGGACAAAATCATCATGTTTGATAGGATCCACTAGTCGATTCTATCCTTTATTGGTCAATTATGTCAGTGCAATTTGGACAGACAACTTTAGAATTTTCTAAAAAATTACCAAATACATAATGGTCTAGGTAGTGAATCAAATAGTGCTACAAAATTTAATACAGTACACTACATTTTGTCACAAATGCAGGGGCATGATATTATTTGAATGGTCAAGTTTTATTTATAGATACAATTGGCAAATATTCGTGGTTTGTATCTTTTCTATTTTTAATTTCAAATATTATCAAGTATGAGTGCATCAATATATGTGGTTCCCTTTCAATAATTACCAATTAATGTAAGTATGGTGGGGGCATTGAGTATATGTATTACCTTTCGATCATGTAAACTTGGGACCTATATACATCTACAACACATGTTTCAGTTGGAACAAGTGGTGTAAGTTGGACCTAGTCACACCCATTTGCCTTGGCATCATTTCTTACAAATCCTTAATGGTTCCTCTCTTTGAAGGGTACATTGTGTTCTCTTCAAAATCATGAGTGTTGGGTCTATTACACCCCCAACCCAACACTCGGATACAAAGGAATTCAAGCTTGTTTCACCCCATTTCACACCCAAGCCAACCCAAAAACACACATAAGAGCTAAATGCACTATCTTCTTGTCAATTTCTATATTTAGTGTGTGCCCTAATCCATTTGTTCAAACATTTACCATATGTTCATGTGTATGTTGAATATTAATTTTATCATTTGAATGTACGTCTTTTCCAGATTTCAATCCTATTTATTAAAAAAATAAAGTTATACACCCTTAACCATATTTCAATTTTAAAAATTACAAAGATGGAAACGAAGTGTTCAACCTTTTTTACAATATAAAATATAGTTATATATTCAAAACATACGGTTAAATGAAAATATAAATCCTTAATGTTTTCCTATGATAATGGACAATTTTATATTTATGAGCATGTTACATTTTAAACATTTTAGCACATTGTGATTTAGTTTATATTGGTTATCTTTCTAAACCATGAAAGGACTTTTGTATTATACATTTCACAATAATTATATTTATGTTCCATGTAGATGACCTCATGTAAGACATCTACAAGCAAGTCTTATTGTTGCAAGTAAATTAGATTGCACCCTTTAAAATGCTCAGGGTAGGCATAGAATCTTAGCTCTATACTTTGAGATCCAATCTCTGAGATATATGTTTTTACGTGGTTAGCTTGTATGAATGTCTTCTTAAAATTAGTCCAAGCCTTCTATGCTTTGTTCCAAAAGATGACAAATATCTTGCATCCCCAACAACCTAAAGTATTTTGAATTGATTGTCTTTTGTCATTTTCACTAGTTGGTGTTTCAAAATTAGGAAAACCCCCTTCTCTAACAACATTGTACTATCACTGCTTAAACATGATAAATGGTACCATCTCTTTTTATATGGGATGTAAACATTTTAGAACTCAAAATATACTCTTCAAATGAAAATACCAGTTACTAGTTACAAATTTCAATTTTATGCAAAATGAAAACGGGCCATATCTCTATTGTCGTTAAGCCAATTGACATAAAATTGTATTTGTCAATTCTCCATCAAATCATCTTCAACATTGCTTTGGAATCATTTGCATCATGTCAATATTGCATCTTCTTGCTAGTGGGTCACATCTCCCTCAATATTTCTAGTGTGTCATATTGCATCTTAAAAAGTTTTCCAAATTGTGTTTCCATCTATATGCCGCACTTGAATTATAGACTTTACAAGACATTACAAACTTCCTCACACACTCACTCCCATCACTTGGATCTGATCTCAAATGCGAGAGTTGAACCACATCCAAATATTAAAAGCAATAGAATTGAAGTCCTAACAAAAGATCACCAAAAATAATGGAGAAGATAAAAGGAATACTTTATTACTAATCAAGCTTTTGTGTCCAACCATGATACAAGTTTGAGTTTGTATACATGATAATGACAAGATGTGACAAAAGATGGGCTACTTGACATTAAAAATATGAGTTGGCTTACACGGTAACCGATCAAAATATATTTTATTCATCCAGTAAACAACAGAACATATTTTATTCACAAACAATGACAAGCTCCAATAAAAGACCATATCCATTTCCACTAACAATGCTCGTAAATCCTAGTCTCGTAATGGATTGGTGTAGAGACATTCCATGTTTAAAAATAGATAAATTGTTGTATGCCATTTATTAAGTGTCTTTTAATTGCAAAATACCAATCAGTTTCATGTATATTTCAAAATCATCATCATGCACAGTGACCTTAATTTCGCCACCGTGATTGTAGAAATATTGATATGAGAGGGGCATGCGGATAATAGGATCACAAAAGTTTCAAGTAGCTAAGAAAATAAATTCATTCACTGTTCACATTAAACAGCTGGCTCATATATTGTATACACATTAGTTTTGTGCATATTTTCAAAGCAAGCAGGCTCGATGAACTAAGTGTAGCAACTGTAAGGATATGAGCTGATTAGTGTAGTCACGATAAAAGAACAATTAGCCATTTTTGGATGGTGTTAAGAAAGGGAGAAAGCTTCTATGTAGCAAGAACAAACTGAGCTTAAAACTACCCTAGAGGACTGATTTTTGGCCTCTAAATATGCTTATGCTGTTATTTGGGTAAACACTCCAGTTTAAAGCAAGAATATGGTGGGTCATAGTGTTTGGCAGTCTCTAATCAAAGTCTCCCCAGATTTGCAATAATTTGCTTAAACTTCCATCTTTAGACACACTAATCCATTCTAGGCTGAATACACTGAAAGAAGCAGAAATACTCAAACATTGAAAACTACAAAACGTTGTTATACAATAATGTTATAAATCTATCTGCATCAAAAAGATACCATAAAAATACATGAGAATACAATATATAAGGATAAGTTTAGTATCTTAATACGTAAGTAAATCCACTGCCACAATGGACTTGATGCATTTTTTTCTTATCACAAGATGGAATTGGAATGTGAACTGTTTGTGGATGCTGCTGATCACAAGTGCTCGCTAGTCCAAGTTGACCATGCTCACCCCAACCCCATGTCATTACAACCTCATTTTCTGGATACATCATAAAGCTGATTAGTCATTACCGACTCTTTAATGTAAAAATATATATATAACATTAATCCCATTTCCCTTCACATGGAAATTAGATTAATAGCATCATGGACACCTAGACATGAAAGGAAAATTACTTCAAAAGACAATCATGTCAACAAACCTAATATTATGGCAGAATGTTCAGCACCAGCTGCAATTTGTTTTGTTTTCTTTCCTTCTAATGAACCGATTCTTTGAAGTGCAATACTATCTCCAACTTGACCTATACCACAGGCATAGAAGACAATTTAACATAAATATTAATTCTCCACTTTTTTTCAATTGAATGTAACGCTTGGGATCCATCCTATCTTGACTGCAAACAAAAATCAATAACACCTAAGACTCTCTTTGTTGATTATTTTTCAAATCTGTGGAGGTACAAGTTTGATCGTAAATGCAAAATGTCGCAACCATAGAAAATGTCATGTCACAAAAATTATTTTCTTGGATACAACTCATCCTTGAAGATGTCACGAGTGACAGATTACCTAAAACATTTGACTCAAGTTTGATCAAATTTTCTTTCTTGATGCCAAGTTTTCCGTGACGAGTACCTCCCCACATGTAAGTTTTACCGTCATCTGCTATTTCGATCCAAAAAATAATCAGCGTCAAGTATATTCATTCTAAGATGGAAACAAGCCAAGGCAGAGCAGCCAAGAATTCTATAAGCATAAAATCAGTCTAAGAAGGCAAACATGTCTAGACAGGTATTCTTAAAAGGAACAACATAAGATAAATGAATATCAATATAATGCTTTGAAAAACATCAATCAAAATATGCTGTACATCAGAGAGTTGCTTTAGGTAGTAATTGGAGCGAGCAAATCTTCTCCCTCATTTCTCAGAAGCAGAATTACCTGTGAGCACCATGCCATGGTTCCAACCCAGAGCTACTTGGCAGAATCTTAATGTTGTCGTTGCTAATGTTGGGACAAATATGTCTGAGTTGCCATCAAATCCTTTTCCCCAAACATAGAGATGGCCATTTTCTACAAGAATCTAATATTTTAATAAAGAACAGCTAATAGGTAACTTGATGTTAGATTTTTTCACAATGCGAATAGTGAAAACATTCATAAAAATAATAAAGGACCAAGTAACCTGTCAAGGCTGAACTGTGATGACCATTTGCACAGATAAATGCAACATTGTGGATGTCAAACTCCTTGACACGCACAGGAATATTGAAATATCTGGCTTCTTTTCTTGTAGAATTTGGACCATTAAGATATTGATCACTAGCTCTAGCACCTAACTGTCCATGCCTAGACGAACCAAATGCAAAAACAGAAGAATCTGATATCCCTGTCCAATAACACAAAGCAACCACATTTTTCTTGACATGTAGACTCCCACAAATGATCAGCCTCAATAATTTTATCTGTGTTTTGAGTACCATTACCATCAAAATGAGAGTGAAATTTACATCAGTGTTCACACGTACCTTTCAACAAGACTAGAGTATGGCGCATACCACAAGATACCATAGAAACATGCTTGGATGCAAATGCTTCAACTTTACATGGAAAATACTGGGACTCAAAATGGCCCAACCCAAGCTGTCCAAATGTACCATCTCCACAAGTGAAAAGTTCTCCATTTTCTGCTGGACATGACCCAAACAATTTGAGACCATCGTGGATTCTCCATATCAATGGTTATAACTAAGTTTTCATGGTACGAATTTGAGTAATCATGATAAATAAGAATCCCCGTTAGAGACATCCTAAGAAAAAAAAATCATAGTTCTCGCATCAAAATTTGAATAACGAATAGAAAGACAACTACGAAAACTTGCTAAAAGCACAGAATGCTTTCAACCAATCGAAACCCAGAGGCATAGCAAAGAACAAGTTTTATGAAGTTATTAGAAATTATTCACAGAAATGGTTATTAAATAATTTGGATGGTAGAAGCATCATCTGTATGAGCAGTTGCATCAGAAATTAAGATGATGACACAAAATTTAAGGTAACATCATTCCAAAACCTGGCGATTGTGATTCTGGTCAAGTTGCAATGATTAAGTACATGCAACAGAGGCAACCAAAAGCAACTAAATGGGCCATGCAAAACGGAAAATGAATCTATCCCTTATAGTATGGAGGGACAGGAATGGAACGAAATCACTGACAAGATCATGAAATCTTGAAACACCCTTCAATTCAAGATTAAGGAACAAACGTAAATAAATGAAAATTCAAATACAAAAATATCTAAATAGTAGGCTAATATGCCTTACCCAGGGTCTCTTAGTCAAGTGCTAAGCATAGGGATATAGTACTTGCATTCCCTGTCGATACATTATAATACACTAATAAAGAAATACTACTTAAATACACTGTCAATATATTATGCTACACTGATCACAGTAAACAATAGAACATTATTATAGAATAACTACTACACATGACCTGGAATATTGCTTCCCCACACGGGGAGGATTGCTTCCCTTCCACTAGTGAGTAAATCCTTCTTCCTTCTTCACATTGGAGTGTATGCTCTATTCTATAACATGAATCGTCTTATACAGTCTTCTACAACTGAGAAAGACAACTCTATAACATATCCTTCCCAACTACATTAATTGTATATGATTATACTCTAGTTAATCTTAAGTCTACTCCCTGAAAATTAATTAAGCATCCTTAATCCATTCTTGCTTGAGTACATAACCTTGAGTTTGATGACATTCATCACACCTTGTCAAATGCGAAAGAAATATCACTGTTCTGTAATAGTGAATCTACCTAAAGCTACATGGTTGGTGCTGTAATCTAGATGAAGATCATACTAAGAAATATAGTTTTACTGGTTGTCTATTGAATCTTGAAGTGTGTATGTTTCCTTTAAATTCCTTTGATCAGGTTGTGAAAAAAAGCTCCAAAAAGTGGCTATAAGCTAAAACTACACAAAAAACACAACAATAGAAGAATACAGCCAAGGGAGGGTGAACCAAAGACGGTTAAACCCTAGGGCCTAAACATGTCGTGACAATAATGCCATATATTACAAAGATTACAAACAGCTATGCGAAAGGAAGGCCAGACATTAAAGAAGATAAGGCCAATGAAGGAGATGAAAAGAGGAAAAGGCTACCCATAATCTGAATCACACAACAAAGGACACCCCCACATCATCAATCACTAAGAAAGACTGTCTCCAAAATTCTCCTAACTTCCAAGCCTGGTAACCTCCAAATTTAGAAAATAAGTTGGTAATACATGTCTAGACAAATCACCTGGCATACAGATGAGGAAGGATAGTTGACCCTCAAGACCAAGGAACATCAGATCTACTGGGTCTAAAACAAGGAAAGAAGGATGAAGACACCCCAGTAGCTGCACATGGAGAAGAGCACAATATCACCGATCTATCATCATTTGTGTAACTATAGCATCAAATGAAATAAGCAATGATTTGAAATCTTCAAAACTTAAGTTTGTTGGGATTTGTGATTTGCTGGCAGTTGGTTGATAACTGATTTGCATTGCAGAGCTTCAAACTTAAAAGAAAAAAAAGATGCACTCAAAATATATTTTTTCCTGAAGCAACAGGTATCTGTTATGATAAATTGATAATGATGTTGGCTCTGGTTCCTATTTTGTGCCACTGGTGTACCATGTCATAGATGGCTAGGTTGATACAGAAACCTTTGTTGATGAATAGGAACAATATTTACTCCCAAACCTTCAATAATATTTAAAGTTTATGGGCTTTGCTTTGATACCACATGTACGGCTTGTAATTACTACATTCTTAGCACTTCCTACAAGACATAAATTTGTTTCTTTGCATTGCCATGTGCCTGTGTTGTAAATTAGTTATATCAACCCTATACAAGGCATTCCATAAACATATTAAAATCTGGGAAAAACACTGCTTCTACCATTGAATATTGCTCGTATAACACTTTGTTGCTAGATAAACTACATCATGCATAGATCTGCATTAAACATGTATTACTCCTTATCTGTAAATCATTCGTTAAAAGTTCATTTTGTTTTATTGCTTTTTTCCTTCAATTTTCTAGTTCAAGTAAAAAGAAAAACAGAAATGCAAAACTGTTGGAGAGGCAATTCAAGCTCCTAATATATTTAGGTGTAATTTATATTATGCACCGTGCCATTTATATTAAATATATATTTATAGTGAGTTTATTGGTTAGGCTTTTAGCATTTACCGCACCTACCACTTTTCCATAAATTATGGAGTCATTACATACATTCATTTAACAAGTAATATACACCATTATTTTGAAGTGCTTTGTGCACCCGAGGGCTGACATTATGTGTTCCAAAAGTCTAAACACTACACACTAGTGAACCCCTTCATCTTTTATGTGGATCATCAAAATTCATTGTCTATAGTAAACAAAATCATGATCCAAGAATGATTTGATTGTTGGCTATTGGACACCACTATACAGAAGGTTCTCTTGGTCGAACTATGGCAGTAGGCTGCATTATTCAAAGATGCAAAATAATGGATCCAAAATTACAATACATGTCAAGGGACAAGTAACTCACTATAAAGGGATTTTGTGCTCTAATGAGTTTCGTGGCCCTGAGAGCTTTTTGAGCAATAGGGGCTTGAATTTAACAAAACGGTGGCAACTCCACCAGTACAAATAAATAACGGTGGAAACATGGTCTTTAACGAAATGAGCAGAGGCAGGAATTGTTAAACAACTCGGCTAGAAGCATAGCTCACTTCGTTTGTAAGTAGATTGTTACTGGGTTTGACATCCAGAGGCACATCACCAAACAAGTTCGGGATTTATCATTATTTGTCCACCCCATACTATCCAAGAACCAATGGTCAAACTGAAGCATCAAACAAAATTCTTGTCTTGGTAATCCAAAAATCATGCATCATAGGAACAGACAAAGGAGAGAGGTTGTCAATTATGTTATGGGTTGACATGACACACCATCTGTATTGAGCCTAGAAATGAATCTTTACATATACAAACCTCTAAACATGTAAAAGGTGGAAGATTATTCTACATCCAACACATAAGGATGACGGTCCACAAAGAATTCTGTGGCTATGGGCAAAGAGGTTGTCTGAATTAAGTAACTAGATTGTAGCTAAAGATTGTTATGGGCTTAGCAAGAGGAAAACTACACATGCAGTCTTTATTTAGATAGAGGATAGAAAAACTTACTAGAACTGGCATGTCATTAGACAATAAGCAAGAGATATGGAAATTAGGTCAAGGAACATATTTAAAGAAAAGGGTTGTCAGAATAATATGAAGATAACAATAAATGTAAATGGTAATAAGCATTAGACCTAGACCTATATCATGGATCGATATGAATACTCCAATCCTCTTATCCTTGTTATCCATTTTCTATTCCACATATGATCATTGTGATTATAATATCAATATATATTATATTCATGAAAAAAAAATGGATGCCTTGATGGTGAAATGGTAGACATGCAAGACTCAAAATCTCATGCTAAACAATGTGGAGGTTTGAGTCCTCTTCAAGGCATAATATTGCAATGCCTATTTATTTAGGCAATTCAATAGATCATATCAATATCCAACAGACATTCCCTCATAAAGAGAGTTTCCTTTATCTGTTAATGTAAATATTAAAAAATAGTAGAATTTTTTCATTGTTTTATAATGCTTATTCAAGAAATATTATATTCATATATAAATATAGCTATACTCATCTAAGGAGTAAATTATTCCACCATGTTTCAGCAGTAGTACTTGTGTTTCATAAGACTAAAATACTAAAAAACGGAACAAAAAGTTGATGAGAATAGGAAACAAAATGCATTGGAAAAACAAACATATGGCATAAAATGACTTCGATTTTAAGAAGAAATTAAAAAGTGGAGGGAAGTATACTGCAACCATAATAAGATAAATATTGACTAAGCAGGGTAGAGAATATCTTGTCGAGTTAAAGAGAACTGACTTGGCTCATATTTAAATTATTACTATGCTTAATCTTAATATAGTTGAAATAGTAATCTATCTTTAAAGCTTTAATCCTTTTTAGATCTTGTCCAATCCTTTCACTATTAAGGAATTAATTTCATTTGGAGAAACTAATTGTTTTTTTAAGAAGTATTTTTTATTTGTTTCAATACCATTGTGTTAGATAGGGATTACATTTGAAAAATATTCATAAATTTCAGATAGAATATTACAAATAAAACATTCATTAGATAATAAATTTATAAATTCCCTTTCTCATGCAAAATTAGTCTAAATTCATCAGCAAGATTTTTTAGAAAGCTAACATAAAGGAAATGAAACATAAAACGTTCATTATCCAACCATGCACAAAATAATGGAGGTAGGATTTAGATACTTACATTGAATACTTGTTGGCGCATTAATCTCCCCCTTGGCTTTTACCACTTTGTGAGAGATGGTTGTAACTTGTAGGTGGAGTCAAGATGGATAGAAGAAGCCTTAAGTAGAACACAGTTGAGGATTCAAACAACAGGTGTACCTCCCCATCATATCTCCTATTCTTGAATCTCCAAGGCCTTTATTATGAATATTCTTCCTTTGGTTAAGTCCTTTACCCTACCCTATTCCTTTTTATCTTGCCTAAGTGGGTTTGTGAGCATAAGCAGAGCGAAATTCTTTGTTTGTCTAGAAATGGCCAAACGAATGAAATAAATAGGGATAAAGATCCCAAAAATCAAGTTTTGGTTTTAACTTAACATCATTGGTCGGACCAAAGAAGTAGACCAAAAATAGGGTAAAACAATGTGTCATTGGGCAAATTGATGATGTTGGCTAGATAAAAAAAAAAGCGAAATGCCATTAGTCGGTACAATGAAATATTGTTTTCCCTTCTTTTCGGTCTACTTCGTCCCAACCAATGATGTAATTTTAGAGGGGCTTAAGAGGAAGGACTCGGAAAGTAAAGGATGAAAAATCTAATGTGAAGGTTGTATGATGTAATGTCCTCTTTAGAGACAAATAGAAATTTGCAGCACCTTCAACACAAATTGAACCAAGAAGGATGAGATCCTTTTAATTCAACCTCAAATAACCCAATGTCAGCGTAATTACAACCCAAAATGGTGTTGGAATTAGCTAAGGTGGTGGGTTAGATGGGGAAACCAATTGGAAACCCAAGCTTTTCCAGTTCAGATTTTTATAACAGCAACTATTAATTTAAAATAGCTTGCAGACAACTGAAAACTTCTAAAATTCATAACTCAATCACTACTCCATCTTTTTGCATGAAACCAAGTGCATAATAAACTAGAATTTTCGAGCTTTCCAATGCACTAACAATCAGATTTTTCTAAGAACTTAAACCCAACCAAAATAGCATTTAAAATTCTAGATCTGGGCGCTAGGGTTAGAAGAAATTAATAAAATATTGTCAGCACTTTTCCCGGCCTCCAAACACACCACAAAGTACCTCCATTGCTCAGAAATAAATGATAAACAAATCATCAGATTTGCAAATCTTGCTTTATGATCACCAAAACATGACAAAAAAATTTGGAAATTATTTTTTAAAAAAACCCTGTCTGCAGCATAACTTCAAAAATTCATATCTTTTGCTAGAGAAGTCCAAATGAGCTGAAACTTGGATCTTGGGCCACAAAAATATGAAGAATAATATTCCAAAACTAGTTTTCGCATAGAAAATAGGTCTTCCAGCACATTTAGGGCATCAAATCATCTCCAAAAATTATGAAATTAATTGCAAAACACAGCAGATCTGAAAACCAACAAATATGCTCTCAAATCATGCAACAATAATCAGATTTGCACTATAAATAAATGCGCTAGGGCAAGGAAGCTCTCCTAGTGCAATTCACCACACACAATAAATGCACACAACACTAATGAATCCTTATCAAGATCAAATTTACTTCAACTCTAAATCAAATGAGAGAGAGAGAGAGCACAATGAAGAGCTAGGGCATACATCCCATTTCTCCAAGCATGGAGAGACTTAAATGATCAAATCCAACATCCCCAAATAATGGCCATGCAACCTCCTTTTACAACATAAGGGGTGCAACATTCAAATGGCCAACCTTTTCCCTTTTGGAGGGAAAACTAATAAAACTTAATTAAAATATTAAAAGACTAATTTTATGTGCACTTTATTATTTTCTAATTAAATAATAAAGGGTAACTAACCTATGTGCACATTTTAAGACTAAATAAGACTCCCACTTGTAGTGCTAGGCATGCCAAGGGGTTACAATGCAAATAAAAGAGATGAATAAATATATTAGTAATGCCCTAGAAAAGGGGACATTACATATGAAGATGATGAGTAAGCATCCCCAATACATCCCTCGCATAATTGTCTCAAAACCTGCCCCCAACAAGTCCTAGACAAAAGAAATGTTAGTAAAGTGAATTTGATGTGTATACACATGCTACCCCCACCCCGAATATCCAATGTTGGAAAGGTAGAAGACTATTCTACATCCAACAAATATATATGACGATCCACAAAGCAGTCTCTGGCAATGGTAATATGTATAAAGATATAGTTGTCCGAATTAAGTAAACTAGATTATAACTAAAGACTGTGATGGGCTTAGTAAGGGGATACCTACACATTCAATCTCTATTTACAAAGGAGAGCAGAAGACCTTAGTTGAACTAATATGTCATTAGACAATAAGCAAGAGCTATGATAATTATGTCAAGAACCGTATTAAAAGGAAAGGCCTGTAAGAAAAATATAGAAAATAATAGTAAATGTTTGTGAAACATACAATATTCATAATCTGACCATGCACAAAATAAAAGGGGTAGGATTAGGGACACTTACATCGAGTTGACTTGTCGCATTAATCTCCCCCTTAACTTGTAACACTTTATTAGAGATGGTTGTAGGTGAAGTCAAGATGGATAGAAGAAACCCTATGTCGATAACAGTTGAGAATTCAAAAGGCTCAATCTACCTCTTTTGCATGGCTCCTATTCTTGAATCTTTGGGGTCTTTATTGCAATTTGTCTTCCTTCACTGAAATCCTTTACCCTAGTCATATTAATCTTCGCTAAGGGGATTTGCAAGCATAAGCAAAGAAAAAATTGTTGTTCGTCTAGAAAATGCCAAACTATAAATAAAGGAATGGATCCCAGAAATTGAGATTCGATTTCAACTCACATCGTCGATTGGGCAAATTACATAGACCAAAAATAGGGGAAAAGAATACATCATTGGAAAGGCCAATGATGATGGCCAAATCCTGGAAAAGAAAAAATCCATCAATCAAGCTAATGATCTTGGCCAAATCCTGGAAAATAGAAAAGCCATCAATCAAGCCAATGACATTGGGCACAAGCAAGCAATTTTAGAGGGGGCCAAAGGAAGGGCCAAGAAGGTAAAGGATGATAAATCTACTATGGGGGTAGTATGAAGGTGGTAGACAAGTACCCACAACACATCTCTTACAGAGTTGGCTCAAAACCGGCACACTCCATCACGAATATGAGAGATTAATTTGCCAACAAGACCTAGACAAGAAATTTAGTAGAGTGAAAATTGGTGTGGTGTTACAATGCACTAATTACGTATAAACTTCTATGATAGTTCATGCTTTTATGTACGATTACATGGGAAATAAGGAAAATGCATGGATATTCATGAATCCACATATGCTTACATATATAGGTTGGTTAACTCCTACTTTCATTGGAGGTTGAGATTTGATGAGAATCAATAATACATGCATAGAATATCTCCACTTACCCAACTCACATGATAGAACTTCAATTATAATGTCAACTACTAGGGATATTGTTTTATCTTAATTGAATGCGTAACTTTGTACCTTCAGCCATTAACCAAACAGATATTTAGCAACTAAGTTATGTCACACAAATAACTTTGGGATAAACTGTACGAAAGAAGGACAACTTATTGTTTTACTTTCTCACGGGACAGGTAGTGTCAAAATGAGATCAATTGCAAAGGACTTATGTCCCCTACATGACATAGGGTTAGAATACAAACTTGCTTTATGTCAACACTATACACACCGTTGTAATGAGTGCTCAAACTTCAGATATCTCTTCTCTTTAGTCGCTTCCCAAGCGATATACCTGCACCATGTAAACACAAGACTCATGCTGTTCACTTCCAATGAGTGTTAGGCTTCTTTGGCGTCCCAGCTTCACATGCTATTTTTAGTTGTAACATCTACTCTATGCAAACATCTTATGCTTTTGAAAAATGCTAAAAGAGTATACAATCACAATATTTCGGGGTACCATTATCTGGAAGATATCTTAGCAAGTAATTTCAGAGTGAGTACTCAAATCGGTACATTTGTTTATAGACGTGACGATTGTCTCTATGAGACACCAAACACTATCTCAAAGTGTTAGCTAAACCACTTTCCTCAATATATCTAAAAGACAAATATCTGAGGTGCTATTTGTCCTTACTCATCTTCAGTGAGTCTATTGGTTGCTTCTCACTGCAGATTGCAACAGCCACTCCACTGAACTTCTTAGACTAGATCTGACCACTTGATTATGCAATATAAATACATGGTTACCTTACTACCGCTTGGAGTTCCGGCTATAGTCATCTTATAGGTATGAATTTACGAATGAGTGGTTCCCAGGTTAATGCACACAATGGTAGCAACCAACTCTTTTAAATTGCAGGCATAATTCCATGAATGAGGTTGCATAGATGCTAGGCACTCCTATCTTTGTTTACCAACCGTCTATTAAACTAAAACAAGTACTCAGTCAGTTCCCCCTTCTCCCACTACTCTTGACCTCAAACGCTTCACTGACCTCTGCGACCATTGTATTCATGGTGTCGATAATCCAGCATAATATGTATTACTTATAACTAGATGTAATTACAAGTCACTTAGTGCCACTATGCTCACGTGTTGTCACACTTTGGATAGCTTACAAAGTCCACTTCTCACACACCGTCCTTTGCTTGTAATCCTCTGCACATTCTATTGTATACACTAGAATCTCTTCTTTAGTAAATGGATGATTTGTCATACACATGACAAGATCTTGAACACCATTGTGTGCTAAAAGCTTCGGAGCTTTCAATCTTCAGGGGGGTGCTAAGATTATCAGCTTGTGCCTTGAATCTTCTTCACCCATGAGTCACATGCCTTATGAACATTCCTATCTCACTATGTTGTTTTGCCTATGATCTGTAGTGCAGACCGTGGGTCGCTGTCAAAGCACGTACTTTAGATGAAAACCTCCAAGATAAACCTTGCTCACATCCATTAACATAACAATCTAGTATACGATTTTTCTGGCTCATGATAGTTAACATGACCCAGTTCAACCATGGACACCCTATATGAGCAAACAGGTGTGGCTGTGCATTTGACCTAAAATTCAGACTTTTCTACCATTTTATTGGACACTAAATTGTCCATGTTCCCACTATCAAACACAATATTACAGCACTCAAACACTTTTCATTTCTGGACATTACCATAGACTTCGTGCCACTCTTATTGGCAATGGCCTCTAAAGTGGATTACATGTAACCTGAAGGTTCTCCTGCCTTTATAAGTAAATTTACTGCCTTATCATAAACTTGGCCACGTGAAGACAATTCCCTAAAAGACATCTGCTAACAAAACTTGCTGCATTACAACTTCAGCATAATGGGTCTTAGTAATCATAATGTCAAGTAGTAATATTCCTAAGCATTAGTGACCAACCGTATGCCTACATCTTAAGCATGTCCATTGCTTGATCTACTTCCCTACTAGGTGTTGATTTTTTGCCACATAGTTGGCATCCACACTTCTGAAGTCTGTCCTAGATTTTGAACATTGACATGTGAAACATGCCTTTGAGTTCTTATGATCAGTTTGATTAGGGGCTGGAAGATCTACCCTGCTGAAGAATTTCAATTTGCAAGATTGCTGCATTTTCGGTCTTGTTGAGCAACTTTGTCCTAATGCCAAAGGATTCATAGCTATGAAACTTGATATGTTCCTAACCTGAACAAGGATGATTTCGATCTTGAATGTTTCATATCTTTGCATTTACAGAATCTTCTCACAGAATTTCTTGTCCATCTAACTGTCTCTAGCCCAAAATGTATGCATTTGACTGATGTAAAACAGAACTAAAGTTGTTTTCCTTGTGTAGTCCAGCAAGCTGAGCAGCATTGTTGAGTTCAACTTTTGTTAACCTTTGCAATAAGTCATCTAACTTGCATAAGTAGGTAGTTGTTGTAGCACTGTTATAGCAATATGTAATTGTCCCCTTTTCCAAGACTAGTCACTATGAAGGCCTTGGGCCCATTCCATCTTCCATGGGCTTCAAGAAAGGTAAGGAAAGGTGAACATTGCCATAATTGTAAGATTGTAGTTTACTTATTTATTTGATTACTAATTATGTCTTGGAGTGATTCGATTACGTGTAAGTGACAAAGCGAAACAAGGAACTTCTATCTTCTCCTTCATTAACGCTCGGCCTTCTTGAGAGCTACAAAGGAGAAAAAGGAAATACTCTATTCTTTTTTATGAGGTTGGTCTTCTTAACTGAAGATTAAAAGTGCACTTCCCCATTCATTAAGAGGTCCGCCATGAAGATTGATCTTTTAAGTCATCCTTGGTGCGAAAGAAGGGTACTTAAGGAGGTTTGAACGGAGGGGGAGAGGGATCATTATCATTCATTTATTTTGACATTTACTTTGATTTGAAGCTAGTGTAGCTTCTCTTCTAGCCAGTGAAGGATGAAAACCCTTCCTTGGACACCTATTGGGGACAAAACCCTTCAATAGGATCACACTTGGGGACAGAAACCCTCTTGTGTGCTTTGGTGGCTTCACCCAGAAGTCACAAGTGATCTTTAAGGAAGATTTTATATTTATTTCTTCCCTTCTAACCCTAGGCAACTTGCTTAGGTGAAGGATTTGATATCATCTAGGCCACTTTTGGACAATTTGAGTTGAGATTTTTGTTCTTCATATTTTATAAGGCTGGAATCTACATTTTGGTGATTTTTGAAAAAGTTTATCTATCATTCCAGCCTTTGGTTTTGGATGTACTGCTGCTGTCATTAAATTAATTGCAATTGGGCATAATCACTTATTTTCTCCATTCTTTCAATAAAATTTGGATGGATAAATATTGTCGTTGTTGAATTAATTATTTAGAAGCATTTTTAATTGTTATTGCTTGTTAAATGTCGATGTGAAGTCCCTAGAGTGTTCGTTTCCCTAGAGGACTGATTATTGATTATTTTAATAAAGTTGAAGCATACTTTCAGTCATTTTCAGATTGATGCTTGTTGGCTAATGTTGTATTTCAGATTTGGTTCATTAGGGTTTAGGCTAAACCCTTACTCTTGGTTTCAAACCTAGAAAGGGGCATTACAGTGGTATTAGAGTTTCGGTATTCCTACCCTGAGGGTTTCATGCAAGAAGATAAAATGGCTGATAGAATTTTTGGTGATGCTAGATTTTAAAGGCTTGACCTAGGGCAAGAAAGATTGGCCAATAAAATGGCTCAGTTGATTCATACCTTTCAAGATCCGAATGGTGGAAGGAACCCTTCAAAGGAAGTCAATAATACTTAGCCATCCAAAAGGGACAACATTGCTACATGGTATGAGGAGTATAGGGCTATTCCGGAGAAGATTAGTGATGCCATGTCATTTTCCAAGTTCATAGGAGTAAGCAAGCAGAGATCAAGGCCCAAGCCTAGGTCACAAGCGACACAATAAGAAAAAGAAAAATCAGATCTGCAAGAGGGCTTTGAGGTGGAGTCCCAAGAAGACCATGTTAAAGTACATGTAGAGGTATCAGTAGATGAAGAACCAAAAGAGGTATGGGATCCCAGTAATATTTTGATGTCTACAAAGGGTAACAATTCTGATTTCAATATCTTTGATGTTGTTAATGTCATTAAGAAAAGGAAAAAATCAGAATTGATTTTGGATAAATGTAAGAAAAGCTTGGTACAAGTTTTAGAAAGTAATACTCAGATATATTTTGGTTTGAATACAAAAGGTATTTAGGTGGACCGAATTGATGATGGCCAATGGGCAGCCCTTTGTCTGTTGAGTTACAGGTCTGAAGCTTTACAACAGCAGTTAAGTAATGTGGGTATTCAACCCATAATAGATAGACAAGACAAGATTTCTAACAAGGAGTTTGGTGCCAAGCATTTGGACCAAATTGCTAGTGTTCGAGGCACACAAAAGAGTGTGAAACAAGGGGTATATGAGACTAAGTTTCAGGACAACCCTATTGGAGAGTTTGCACATGAGGAAAGCACCTTACCGGGTAACAATGTTAAGGTTCGGTCTGCTGTAGCTTTCGGAACAGCAAGCAATAAAGGGCAAATTGATGGTTTTTACAACCTCGTTAAGGCCCATGAAGATGTCTCGTGCATGTATCAACAAGTCATGGTTGTAGTCGAGGAAAAAAGGACTTCATCAGGTGTGTACAAGACCATGTACAGTTGTTACAATTCCCAAATTGTTGAATATATAATGAACCATTCAGTTCTGGGCAGTTAAGGAGTTGTAACCAATAACTGATATGTAACTACCCTCTCTAGAATAAATATACTCTGCCTGTTATCATTTGAACAACGCAGTTTTTGTCCTCCTTAATCTTTCTCTATTTTTTCCTTCTTACTAACATTGGTATCAGAGCAAAGGTTCGCAGCTTTCAAGGAAGCCCTTGAAGGGTACGGGAGAGTGCAAACAGTTTGAGGAAGCCCAGATCGCAGTTTGATAGGGCAGTAAAACTACTTGCAGTCTACAATCGTGTAAGGAAGAATGACTGTTACAAAGCCGTCTGGTGTAGATATGTTTGGCTTATTCACATTTTCGAGGATAGAAAGTCTGCTGAGGTCTGTAGAAGATTGTTTCATTGTGTGCAAGACAGTCGAAGGTGAACAGTCATTAAAAACGAGAGGAAACTATCGACGACAGAGCCAGAAGTCACGAGGGACAAATGATGGCAAGAGTCGCATGGGGATCAAAGAGGTGCGAGGGCATTCAAAGGAGGCAAACCCTATGAACACATTTTTATCAATCGAGGAATACGGTCGGGGAAGAATTCGAGGGAAAGAAAACGAGGAAAGATTGTCATTGTTGTTGTCTCTCTAGTTTCACATGGCCAGTTCGTATGACAGTCTTTGAGCATTTCTGAGCAGTCGTGAATATATTCCTGAATGGTATATTTTTCCTAACAAAGGTATTGCTGTGTGATTTGCATTTGAATAATCAATTTCATACTATTTGCTGGAGTGGGCAACATATTATTTTATTATTTCCGTTACTTTGGAATAATAAAATGGCAAATATTTCAAACCTAATTCTACCGGACTCGCAAAAATTAACGGGCACAAATTTCAATGTATGGAGCCATAAGATTTTGATGCTTGCAGAATTTCGTGATTGTGATAAGATAATCACGGGTAATGAAGGCAGACCTGCTACAAACTTTGCGGATTATGACAAATGTCATAAGGAAGCTCTTTTGCTTCTGAAGTTGTCGGTGTCGGATAATATGATACTGGAAGTGTGGAATGCCATTGTGGCAAGCACATTATGGACGAATCTGAAAGACAAATATCAAACGTCAGAGAAAGGACGGGTTTTATACCTCAAAATACATTGTTTGCTTTGAAGTTACAAGGTGGATCGCTATCTGAGCACCTACTTTAGATGAAAGACCTCTGAGACCAATTATCTTCATAAATAAAAAGGTGGACGATGATGATATGGTGGCTTTGGTTCTAAATAGCTTGCCTTCTTCATATGAGTCATTTGTGGAGGCACTTCATTTAATGGTTGAGAGTCAAACTCTTACATTTGACAAGGAACGAAGTTCCTACCTGTTGCAAAAAGGAATGAAGATAGACACATGCTCAAGAGTCCAGTTCTGGACAATCTGAGAGCACTTTTGCTGCTTAGTCCAAAGGAAAGTGGAAACGACAGGCTAAGACATCCACTTCCTCTCCTAAACATCAAGTGAAATGTTACTATTGTCACAAACTTGGTCATGTGAAGGACTGTCAGAAATGACTCAATGCCCTGAACAAACAGAAGGGGAAGGAACATGTGGCAATAGTTGAACATGAGTCAAAAGATGAGTATGCTCTCATGGCATCTTGCATGGTTAATGGTAGCCCTACTCGGTGTTGGTTCTTTGATTGTGGAGCATCACGACATTTCACATGTCAAAAAGATTGGTATGTCAATTTTCATTCATGTTCTTTTGATTCAGTTACTTTAGGGGATGGAAGATCACATGCTGTAGAAGGTATTGGGGATGTTTCGTATTATGTTAAATAATAATACCAAACTACTTGTCAAAAATGTTAGATATGTGCCTAACATGAATAAGAATTTGTTATCTATCAGTCAACTAACTGATAATCCTAATATCTCTGTAAACTTTTCTGGCAAACAATGTATTGTGTCTGACATCAAGCAAAATAAGGTTGTTGCCTTGGGAATTGGGCATGGTGGTCTATATAGACTTGTTGATCCTGCCACGGTCAACTTGCATGCCTTAGTTGTGGAAGGCAATACCAGTGTTTTATGGCACGAAAGATATGGCCATCTCAACCTTTAGTATCTAGCTTGCCTTCATAGAGCCAACATGGTTGTTGGTTTGCCTCCTATCTAGGAAAAACAAGATATGTGTGCTGGTTGTTTTGCAGGAAAACAGAAGCGAAAGCCTTTTCCCACTGAAGGTGTTTGGCGTGCAAAGGGGCTCTTGGATCTTGTGCATGTAGATCTATGTGAGCCATCGTGGAAGACTCCCACAATCCTTGGTGCACGTTATTTTCTCTTGCTGGTGGATGATCATTCTTAGAAAATGTGGGTCTATTTTAAAAAAAAGAAGTCTGATTGCTTTGCTTCTTCTTTCAAATCCAAGGCCTTGGTGGAGAATCAAACCAGCCGGCGGATCAAGACTTTGAGATCCGATAATGGGGGTGAGTTCACCTCTAAACAGTTCACAAATTTCTGCAGTAAAGAAGGGATTCAATGCCAATTGACAACCCCTTATACCCCACAACAGAATGGGGTGGTAGAACGGTGGAACAAAACCATCATGGAGATGGCAAGGTGCATGATGCACAATTGAGGAGTGCCATATAAGTACTAGGGAGAAGGTGTTAACACAGCTATATATATTCTCAATCGAAGTCCTTGCAAATCTTTGCAGGACATCACACTGAAAGACGATTGGTCCACAATCAAGCCAGAGGTATCAGCATTTCGTGTTTTTGGTTCAGCTGCTTATACTTTGGTTCCTGCAAGTAAGAGGAATAAATTATATTCCAAATGTTCTAGATTTTTTTTGCTTGTTATAGTGATCAATCTAAGGCCTATAGATTGATTGATACTTCCATTAATAAAATTATTGTTAGTTTGGATGTTGATGTAAAAGAAACAAAGTCTTTCTTTGGTTGTAATTAGCAAGGGGACCAGAAAGGGGGCTGCGATCAGCAAGGGGTCATAACAGAGTTTGGTACTCTTTCCTTACCCAATCATGAATCTGGTTCTTCTCATACTCCATAGACTTCAGGACAGTCTGTGCACTCTCCCACTAAGACTTTTGGGTCTCCAAGAAATCAACTCGCGTTGGTTTCTCCTCTAGAAGTACCACAACCAAATGCGACATCCTCAGTTCAACGACGGCCTAAGAGGTTTTACTCCACTATTCAAGATTTGAGAAAAGAAGAATTGTCTCCTCTCTTAGATGGAAGGTCTCGACAAAATGGTAAGCAGACTGATTATTCAGAGAACGCTCAGTTTGCTCTTGCTTATGATCTTCTTCATATTCATGAGCCACAAAAATACTTCTGAAGCATGAGGCATACCAGAATGGGAAACTGCCATGCAACTAGAGTATGATGCCTTGATTAAAAATAATACCTGGAAGTTGGTACCCTTGCCTCTAGGGAAACATCCCATTGGTTGTAAATGGGTGTATAAAATCAAGTGTAAAGCAGATGGTACTTTGGATAAGTACAAGGCTCGGCTTGTTGCGAAAGGATTTTCGCAACAAGAGGGGATAGATTATGAGATGTTTGCTCCTATTGCGAAGATGGTCACTTTTCGGCTTCTTCTTTCTTTTGCAGCTCAGTTTGGTTGGAAAGTATATCAAATGGATGTCAAAAGTGCTTTCCTGAATGGGGATTTGGAGGAAGAAGTGTATATGACACAACCTGAGGGTTTTCGGGCTTGTGGTCGTGAGCATCTGGTATGCAAATTGATTAAGTCCTTGTATGGACTTAAGCAGGCTCCTCGAGCCTGGTACATCAAAATAGATAAACATCTCAGAGATTCAGGCTTCACATGGAGTCATTCTGATCTGAATCTCTATGTCAAAAGCAATGATGATGACATTGTGATCCTTATTGTTTATGTTGATGACCTTGCCATCACAGGAAGTGGAGATGCTGTGATTCATCAGGTAAAATCATATTTATGTGTTGCTTTTGACATGACTGATTTAGGCCTCCTTCACTATTGTCTTGGTGTAGAATTTTGGCAACATAATCACTTGATTTTCATTTCTCAAGTTAAGTATGCCACGAACCTGTTACAAAAATTTCAGATGTATGATTGTAATTCTTCTTCTACACCTATGGAGGTTGGGCTGAAACTCTCAGCTCATGATGATTCACCACCGGTCGATGAATCATTATACAGACAGTTGGTGGGTAGCTTGATCTATCTAACAACTACACAACCAGATCTTTGTTTTACTATTAGCTATCTCTCTCGGTTTTTATCTAAACCAAAACTCATTCACTGGGGAGCAACAAAACGAGTTCTAAGATATGTCAAAGGAACTCTTGACTTTGGCATTCTATATCAGAGAGTTGCAGATTTCAGATTGATTGGCTATACCGACTCTGATTGGGGAGGATCTGTAGATACTTGACGATCTACCACTGGATATATCTTCTCTTTTGGTTCAGGAGTTGTTTCTTGGCAGAGTAAACTTCAGCCTACTGTTGCCATCTCTTCTACTGAAGCGGAATACAAGGCTGCTGTTAGTGCCAGTTGTACAAAGCAATATGGCTTCGTCAGATTCTAACTGATTTTCATCTTCCCCAGGCTACTGCTACACTCTTTCACTCTTTTCTGATAATCAAGGTGTTCTAAATATGGTGAAGAATCGTGTCTATCATGCCAGCACTAAACATATTGAGATTCATCATCACTATATTCGACAGTTGGATGATTCCGGTGATATCTCTCTTCATTTTTGTCCTTCCTCAGATCAGTCTGCTGATGTAATGACTAAGCCTCTTGGTCATATGTTGTTTATCAAGTTTAGAGACAAACTTGGTGTTGTTTCAAGGTTAGTCATTAACGGGGGGGGGGGGGGGGGGGGGGGGTGGGGGGGGGGGGGCGGGGGGGTGTTGAATATATAATGAACCATTCGGTTCTGGGCAGTTATTAAGGAGTTATAACTAATAATTGTCTTGTAACCATCATCCCTACATATAAATAAAACTTTGACTGTGACATTTCTGTAGTGCAGTTTTGCCTTCTCACAATTCTCTTTGCTTCTCCTCCTACTAACACCTATCAGCATTTTTAGAGCTTGTTTCAAATCAAATGTCAAAGAGGGAAGCTCAGGACATCATGGAGAGATCACTTGAAGACCAAGGTAATCATGATGTCAACAATCTAAAGAAAGGTGAACAAGTGGGGACAACCAAAGGTATGAAACTATGTTCCACAAAAACGGAAACGGAAACGGAAACGAATACAAAACACGGAAACAACAATTTTCAAAAAACCTTGGATACAAAACGTTACAGGAAACGTCTGTACAATATATTATTAATATATATATATATATATATATATATGCATAATACTCATTTTATAATTGTAAATTTGTAGACCATAAGAGATAATTGATAAAGCACTCAAAATATTTTGTATTCATTGAAATTTGAACTTCTAAAGAGTCATAACTCATCATTCAACATGGTTACAATTTCAATGATTCACATATACATGATAATAATCTAGATTCTAGAATATATCATCAGATCTTCCTCATCATCTTGATCTCCATGAACACAACTGGCAGCTCCACTCCCACTAGCTCCACTTTCCATCCCTTGTGCAATGGATCTCGATTCTTCTTCATCAATACCAAACAGTGAAAGTTGGTTAAGAGTAGCCACAGAAGCATCCAAGTCACTACTCTCGGGATTAATATCCCAAAGTTTGTTGGGACCTTTACGATAGCCTTCATTCTTGTGTGTGAGGATGCACAAGTTGGAGTGTACATACACTAAATCCTCAGCCTTCTTGGATCCTAACTTGTTCCATTTGGCTGAGTGGATGAAGTTATATGTACTCCAATTCTGCTCTGCTGAAGAATTGCTAGCCACCTGTTACAAAAATGAAAAAAGAAGTTAGAAATTTCAATTAGAAATAAAATTAATTTACTAAGAAGTAAGAACTTCGAACATACAATTTAAATTTTTAATTAATTAATAATAAACAAACTTTTGATTTCATTTTAATATTTTATAACTGTGAGAGGACTTTAATGGCAACAAGTCATATGTTCTTGGCATCATGGCCATGTACATACCACCACATGAATGGGGTCAACTTGTACTTGTCAACAGCTAGATCCATTTCACCCATGCTACCATTAGATGAAGAGATAAAGAGTGCCATTTCATAGTGGACAATACAAGCTATATCTGGATCAGGAAAAAGCCTCCAAAATGTTGCCTTAGCTCCAATTGCAACTTCGTGGTCATCATATGGTTTTTGCCTACTAGGTAGTGAAATTATTTCACTGCTATAAAATTTGGGACTCGGGGCATAGGCTAGGAGATGTAATGGGGTGGTCATTTTATTCCACCTTCTTATGATCACGTTCCTAACTTTATTATAGCACTTTTCCTGCAGGGTCCCGCTCTTTTGGCTTGTATGATTTCTTTTATTTTCTCAAGCATGGAGTCAATGCCATCATAAATTTCTCCAATGCAAGCACTCATATTGTGTTTACAAATCTAATCATACATAAGAACAGGTTCCGTGAAACTCAAGCAAATACTGCAAATTTTGCCCACCAATCTATCATCAAGGATCAATTGCCTTTATCTTTTGATGGCTCTCTCTGTATTTTCTTGCCTCCAAACAGTCCAAACATTGTCAATCACCATAAGCTACTCAAAGCTTGTTTCACCTTCACAAGTTGTCTCAAGACAAAGCATGTGAGAGACAAACCTAGTCTCAACAACCTATTAAAATAGGAATGGAAAACAAGTTCAATAACAATATAAACTTAAATTTAAAAGAAATTCAATTGATAATTATTAATTTCCTATTTCATAGAAAGTAAGCAAATAAATATTAAAACTTAAAAACTTATGAAGTTGTTCCCTTACCTTCAGCAACTCCAACATTCGAGAATCTTCTTGAAAGATGGCCTGAGACATGTGATGATCTGGTGACAAACATTTGAACCTCGTTTGCCTCCATGTATAATTTTCTTCAATCCATGTGAATTTTCCTCAATCTTCTGCAACATCAAATTCAAGGAAGTGTATTGCACATGGTGTCCAAAATATTGTTGCTCATCTCCCCTCTACTATCAACTGTGTTGTCTCTGCAATTTTTCGCATTGTCCGTGATGACTTGGACAACGTTTTAAGGGCCCACTGACTCAATAGCTTCAATTAAAATGTTTGCAATGAATTGGGCATCTTTTATTTCACCCTTCACAATCAATAGCCCTTCAGAAACATTGCCCCTTTAGGGCTTACTGCAATAATGTTGATATAGATGTCTGTTTCGGGCAGTCTTTCCATCCATTTGATATAATAGACATTCTTGAATCTTTCCGGGAATATCTAATCAGTTGCTACAAAGAAATACTGTATGTGTTCCACTTCTTTTGCCAACAAGAGATGTGCGGACCTTATTATAGTCAGGGCTTGTATACCCCTGTGGTGCATTATTAATGGCTCTCACCATCTGTTGCCAATATGGTGACCTCAACACATTGAATGGAATGCCCACATGCATAAACACACCGAGCCAACCGATTCATCAACAATTTCTCTCCTCTCCATGTTGGAAATGCTTTGCTCTAGTGGCCCTTTCATACTTCTCTTTCTTGATGTGGTCTCTTCCCATCCAAAGGAGTTTCAACTGGAACAGTTTTAGTATGAGTATCAATGAAATGATGAAATGATGGTGGTGTTGGTGGTTTTCCCATAGCCCTCTGCTGCAAAGAAATGGTTTTAGAGCGAGCTCTTGTAACTTTCAAAATTAACCTCCTCTTGCTCTCTTAAGTACATAGCTATTTTATGTCTTCCCTTCCACCTTGGCTTACACTTTTCTAATCCCCCATTCCCCGTTACCGCAGTTAAATGAGCTTTCAGGCATGGTGTATACGAGGACTAAAATGTGTATGCCACAATGGGGGCACATCCAAACACGAGAGCCACCATCGACAAGGTTAGCTCTAGCAACTTCCACATGCCTCCATAAAGGAGAATGAGGATCTATTTTCACTATCAAGCCACCGGTAACACTTCCTTGTGTTGCCTCCCTCATTGCTTGCTTCCCCATGCCCCCTGAAGCTGAACCAGAATGCCATCACTACAACTGTTTAATTATGTTTTAACCTAGTCATGAGAGATCATTTTTTTAAACATTGCAAAATAATTTAATACATACAACTTAGATAACAACAAATGCAATATTATTACAACTAGATTTGTTAGAACTACACCCTACACATCATATCTTTGATTCTGATCACCAAGTTCACCATAAAAGGGTGCGAGGTGAGAGCATACATGGAGGGTCGGATGTTTAGGTTAATTTAATGAATTCAATTTAAGAACTCTTAAAATAGCAAAAAAAAACATAATCCTATTCTACTTTTGATAATCAAGTTCACCGTATAGGCCTGAGGTGAGAGCATACACAAAGTTAGGATTTTTTTAATTTAATAAATACTAAAAGAACTCTTAAAATAGCTAAAAAAAAACTACACATCCTATTCTGCTTCTGATCACCAAGTTTGCCATAAATGGTGAAAGGTGAGAGCATACACAAAGTTTGGTATGACGATTTCTAATTTTAAAATAAAACTTAACATGACTAAACATTTAAAATACCGACAAAGCGAAATGTTGACAAAATTACATTAATATTCTAGCAAAAATGTTGAAATAAATACTAAATTAAACTAGATCATATTGATCATAGTGATCAATGATCTATTTAATTTTATTTATTTTACGTTTTTCTAAATATTTATTTTTTGATCATTGATCATTGATCACATATTAGTTTGATTATTACATTAAAAAATTGATAAAATAAAATAAAAAAAAAGAACAATGGTTTTTCCTACGTGAAAAATACCTGAAACTGATCCTCGTTGAAATTCTTCCGTGATGGCTCTGTAGCCCTTAGATCCTTCTCCTAAACTCTTCCTTCAAGCTGCTCCTTCAAGTCTCGTTTTCTCTTCCTAATGCTAAATGTTAGTTTAGTGAAAGCCGAATTTAGCAAGAGATGCCAAAATGATGAGTGTGATTTAGAATGGACCCAAGAGGGGGCTGGGTGTATAAATAGGTTTTTGGGGGTGTCTTTAACAAGTCTAGGTAGGTAAATTAGGGTTAAGTGTATTAAATTCTTTTAAAGTTAGGGGTTTTATTGTGATTTTAAGTTGAAAATGGCTTAAAACTTTGAAAAGTCGACGGTACACGTGCCAGGTACGTTACCTATAGACAGTCGGGTACACGTCCCAGAGTACGGATTTCGTACCCAATACGTACCTAGGGCATGCAGGTATGTACATGCAACATTTCGCCATGGAGACCGTACCCATACTAGGTACGTATCGGTGCATTTCCAGGCAGTCTAGAAAGTTATATTTGGCAAAGTTAGATTAAATCATTAATATGTCATTTCAAAGGTGTTATCATGGGCAATACTTCATTTGAAAAGAATGATCATATGTCAGGTTCAAGATGCTTCATAGTTAGAGCAAATATATGAACACCAAAATGTAAATAAGGGGAGAATGAAGAGCATGTTGAAGGGAAAAGAGCACATAGATCTCCTCATACAAAGCGCCTACATATGCAAAACGGATCACTTTTTGGAACCAAGCTTCACACTTGTTAAGGATAGTCACCATTACCAGGGCAGCGAAATGTTTGATATGGAAAATTGAAAGATGATCATTTACATGGAATCCGTATGGTCTTTACCAAAGTTTGGAAGGTCTATGCAAGGGTTCGCCGAACAAGTAAAAAGTTCGAAATCTAAATGAAAACCGAAAAAAATCGTTGCAGTTCGCTCGAAAACACGAAAAGGGTTTCGTTTTTTTTTAATTCATTTCAAAAACGTTTTTTCGATTAGGGTTTTTGGATTTTTCGGTGGCCCAAGAGTACAACACTTAAGTCAATCGGATTTTCATTGTAAGTCTGAATTTATGCGGTGAATGAGTCCCTGTGGATTTTCTTCGTGGGCGTGGCCTCCACTCAGAGACTCCATGTGGCAGTATTATCACGTGAAGTCCAATATTATCCGTTCGAAGCCTGAAGGGGTTTCTTGATACTGAGGTGACCACGATTAACTTGGAATATTTATTATATAACAAATATACTCAAGTAATAATAAATTATAATATTATTATTATTATTATTATTTTTTATTTTTCATTTCATATTCTTTTAATAATGATAACGTTTTTATATTTTTAAGTGTGTTATAATTAAAATTTACATATTATAATGTATTTAAATTTGTCATTTACAAGTGGTCGAATTTAATCACGAATTTTTTTTGCCGAATTTACATCCTCGCCGAACTTAATGCATCCTGGAATTAGGTTTCAATAAAGTTATATCAAAGGTTGTTCCTGGACATTGTCGGGGCATATTCCATCAATGTTAGATTGTTTCTAGCCCCCATGTCATTAATAGTGTGTAAATTTTTGGAGAGATGTCATGCCTACAACTGTTGTACTTTCCTTTCATCTACTGTTCACAACTTTTCCAGCTACTTTTCTATTTATAAAGCACTTGAAAAAGAGCTTCCAATCATATGGTCGAGGAAATTCCAAACTATTACAAACAATTGACATATTTGTCGCTACTTAAGGTGGTTTCCAGTCACTAACATTCTGATTTTTGAGAGAAAAATGCAAAGGTTACAGCTGTGTTTGGGACAACATTTCTAAAGTTTTGGGAATCGATGCCATTTGAATGAAAATTATGAGATGGTGGCAAGCAAAGGAAGGGAGCTAACTATCATGCCCATAAGACATGATGAAGAGATTGTAAAAGTGTTGTTAAACACTATTTTTTTCTTTGATATGTTTGTTCCATGCGCAAGTCCAGGAATGACATTAGAAGAAGGCTACTTGCAACTTGCATACATTGGTAAAAAGATTCAATCCTTTCAGTCTTGAATTCATGTTCCCTCAGTATGAATTCTCTGATTTTTCTCACACATACCAGAAAATGGTGGAAGATTCAAAGACTTTCCAAGTTGGGCATCATGAGGGCCACATACAAACCAAGGCTCAAAACTCAAACTCAGATTTTGGAAAGATTTCTCCCACTTGACAGGCACCAGATCTAGGCTTTTGGAGCACTACAACATGTTCCTCCACCTTGATATGATAGTACTTGTGCATAAGAGTTTGCATTTGCTTGAGGACAAGCAAATTTGGGAAGGGAGGACTATAATGTCCCCTTTTCCACGCTAGTCACTATGAAGGCCTTGGGCCCATTCTACCCTTTGTGGGCTTCAAGGAAGGAAAGTTGCCATAATTCTAAGTAATTTCCTTACTCATGTAACTACTAATTATGGCTTGGAGTGATTTGATTAGGTGAATGACAAAGCGAAAAAGGAACTTCTATCTTCACCTTCATTAAGCTCGGTCTTCTTGAGAGCTACAAGGGAGATAAAGAAATATTCTTTTATGAGGTCGGTCTTCTTAAGTGAAGATTAAAAAGTGCATTTCCCCCTTCATTAAGAGGTCGGCCATGAAGATTGGGCTTCTAATTCATTCTTGGCACCAAGAAGGGGTACTTAAGGAGGTTCGAATGGAGGAAGGATTATCATCATTCATCTATTTTGACATTTACTTGGATTTGGAGCTAGTGTAGCTTCTCTTCTTGCCATTGAAGGATGAAAACCCTTCCTTGGACACCTATTGAGGACGAAACCCTTCAATAAGATCACACTTGGGGACGGAAACCCTCTTGTGTGCTTTGGTGGCTTCACCCGGAAGTCACAAGTGAGCTTTAAGGAGGATTTTATATTTATTTCTTCCCTTCTAACCCTAGGCGACTTGCTTGGGTGAAGGGTTTGATATCATCTAGGGCACTTTTCAACAATTTGAGTTGAGATTATTGTTCTTCATATTTTATAAGGCTGGAATCTACATTTTGGTGATTTTTGGAGAAGTTTATCTATCATTCCAGCCCTTGGTTTTGGTTGTACTGTTGTCATTAAATTAATTGCAATTCAGGTGTAATCACTTATTTTCTCCATTATTTGGATGTAATTTGGATTGATAAATATTGATCGTGGTTGAATTAATTATTTAGAAGCATTTTCAATTGTTATTGCATGGTTGCCAATGCCGATGTGAAGTCCCTAGGGAGATTTGCTGCCCTAGAGGACTGATTATTGATTATTTTAATAAAATTGAATGTATTTTCAGTCAATTTCAGATTGATGCTTGTTGGTTGATGGTGTATTTTCAGATCTGGTTCATTATGGTTTAGGCTAAACCCTTACTCTTGGTTTCAGCCCTAGAAAGGGACCTTTCACAGCTGGGACAACCAGTCCTTTTTGTTTTGGTAATCTTGTTATTTGCCCATAACATGTAAAAGCCTTTCAAAGTTACACCTCATTGACTATCCATACGGTTGCCTGTCCCTTGAGGTTAGTCAAACTTACAGTGAGCTTTTTGAACTAAGATCTACTTGGCATGATTGCATTCAAAATAAGCTACCATCTTAGTGAGTCACTCTAATTCTGAGACTGGTCCAGATTCAAAGTTCCTAGGCAATGCTTGGTCCCTCTGACGCGAATCTTTGATGGCAAGCTGCTGCTAAAGATACCTAGATTCTAGGGAGCTCTAGACTACTGCATAAACATGAGAGAGATCTTTTAATTTCAACTCTTCATCTTCGACATGACTGAGCTATCAAATCCCTTGGGATAACTCTCCTTCTCAATAATTATGAACAGATCAGCCAGTCATTAAGAATGCACTTCAACTCTTAACTATCCGCTAACAATGTCATCTAGTCTCCCTATCATATTGAACAGCCTCTTCTTCCATCTCTGCGCCTTGGAGCATGAACTGCTAACCAAATATAGCTATGATCAGGAAGACAGAGAATCTAGCCTTGTAGACTATGCAAATATCTCACAGCATGCTGATAGAGAGCTTCTATCACTCATGCTTCACTTCGTACTCTTCCAGAATCCCAGCGAACAAAATTCTTCATATGGTGTTGTCACTGCCCACAGGCCAATTGCATCACAAGCTTGTCCTATAGCAGTCATTAACCACACACGATCTCAAACCGGAGAGATATAGATTTCGTCTTGAGACTAGAGATCAGACAGGCACTTTACTCACTTTCTGCTAAGGAATTACAAAGTTTCAATTGGATACACTCAACTCACCCATCCCTCTGGTTAGCAATTTTATTCAACAGGGATGAACATCAGTCCGCAACACCTCAATGGCTCAACTTAACACCTATCCCTGTCTCAAGAGTCCTTGCACAAGCACCCACACTCTCCACACAAGTATTTCTCACTCTAGCCTCCTTCTTTGACCCCATTCCCTGCCTTTTCTGAGTGTGGCATGACTCTTGGAAACTCATACAGCTTGAAAAACACTCAAACTGAGCAATAAAACATTTATAAGTTGTTATTGGGCTTCTGCAGCTGTCCAAGGCAAAACCATTAGTTTTTGTAAACATGTGGCTTTGCCATGAGAGAATGAACACTCTGTCTCAAAGGTTGAAACCACATTTCCTTTCTTCCAAGGCCAGCTAATGTGCTATTTTCCTTTATGGATAATTGTTGGTTTCCTTCACACTCCCAACTGAACCCAAACACACGTGAACCGACAGTAGATCTTTTTGATTGATGTAAGATTGCTTATTGACCTATATGGTCTTGCATTAGTTTACCATCTCAGACTTTGGTGCTAGTTTGGGTCTGGTCAATTGGTGATAAGATGGGCCCAGTACACCGGTGCTAGGATGGGTACGAAAAACCTAAAAAATTATTGAATTTTTGAAAAAATTAATTGTTAGTACCATAAAATTTCTTTCAAGATCAACACTTCGGTGCTTTTTCCATTTGTCATTAGTGGTTGTTTTAACAAATAGTTTTTTGACATTTTAAATTTTAGTTATGGAGGCTGCAAATAAGGGTCGAAGCCCTTCATTTGTCACATTGTTATTTGATATATTGAGACATTTTAAGCTCTAGACTATCAAATTTGACAAAAAGGGACATCGTTGTTGGACCACCTAGAGGTCGACAACATAGGGTACTGTACGTACCCAAAATTGTAGGGTACTACACCGCCGGAAAGAGGTTACACATACCCCAATGATGATACAGGTTTCCTCGCAAGGTATTTGGGATCCAGAAAAGCTCACCAAGTATACGTTTGCATCCCGTGTGCCTCATCTGGCCTCCGTGGGCTTTATTCTACCCTCTACCCCCGTTTTTCCTTGCATTTTGGTCTTAAGTGACGAGACCACCGCCCAGGTCAGGGTGGCGGTCCTGTAACCACCGCCCTGCACATGGCGGCGGTCCTGTGCGCGTTTTCCAGAATGTTTCGACGATCACGTCAAACATAAAATTTCAATTTCTATCCGCTTTCTTCAGCTACTTTGCTTTGCATTTATGTTTTGGCCGCCCTATGAATAGTGTTTTCACTTTGTTTAATGGTAAAGGAGTTCCATTCCAAGTTACCTTCTAGTGAATGCATTTGCTATAAATAGCCAGCTTGTTTTCAAACAAGAGGCCCCTCTCCTTCTCTGTTTAATCATTCGGTCTTTTGAGTTTCTTGCTTAAAATTCCAATAGTTTCATGTTTTGCATCCATTGTTAGTCTTCCTTTGTTATTTAGAGGTCATTTGATCTTCTTGTTTCAATCTTGCTTCATTGTTGTTCCATGCAAACCAATTTAGAATAAGGTAGTTTCATTCTTAGATTGGAATCCATTTAGAGTTGCAGGTTTTGTCTGGTCACAAAAAGATAGTTTCTAGAACTCTTGGCGTATTTGTGTTGTATTCCCGCAATAAATCCCACTAGGAATTGCATAGTCAAGCTCTATTCACTTGCACTATCCCTCTCTTACTCACATTGTATTCGGTCTATATCCAAAGCTACCATTGTTCAAGTACCTTCTTCTGTTGATGCTATCATATACACACTTTTCTAGATTCACGAGAACACGAAGGAACGAGGAGATCACATTGAAGGGACAAAGTCACACACAACTAGATTTACCACTGTTCTGTAAACTCCAGGTTTGAGCTATCAAAGTTCTAGTTACAACGTATCAAATAGAATAGTAAATTATTTCATTTTGGTTAAAGTTCACTTTCAATATTGCCAGGTAAGCTATGGGGAGTGATAGTTTCTGAGAAGCTATGATTCATTTCTCACTTCTACGGTAGGATTGAGAGTTTTTCGATTAAACTAGTTGGTTATTTAGATATTTAGGATAAATTCACACCTGCATAGGCAAATAGCTACACCAAGCTACTTTCTTTGTTTTAATTTTGTTACTAGATTAATTGTCCATTTTCTAAAAATATTTGAATAGCTACTCTTTTAATTTCGTTAAAATACTTCATCAAAAATACAAAAAATAAAAGAATACATGCATAGTGTAGATACATCTTTCATAATTAGTTTATTAGTTTTAGTTAAAGTTGAATCGGTTTTGCATGACAATCACAGGACCTAGAGAGCTTAGAGAATACAGATTTGAACCAATAGTGCCTCAACCAAATCTCCCCACAACACTAGCTGATATAGATCAAGACCTTAGGATCCAAGTCTTTCGAGCAACAGTAAACCTACGAGCAATTAGTGAATTGAGAGAGTTAAATATTGAAGACGACAAGGCATACACATTTTGGTCAAATCATCGTAACTATAGACTGCCTTGATAGGGTATTTGTATGACTGTACAAGGACTCGAAAGAGAACAAATATTTGGTTGCGATCCTCTAGTTCCACAACCCAACGCAGGGGACCTCCTCATCGACATAGACACTAGCTTACGCATTCAAGTTGCCAGAACACCTATAAGGTATTCCGAGAAAATTACACAACTCCTAGTTCTAAGTATAGAGGCTAAAAAGGCATATGATTATTGGATAATCGGAAGGAGAGATTAACTCTTCATATGACCATAGGAGGTCTGCCACAACCACGAACTTACGGTTGTGATCCACAGGTCCCACAACCCAACGGGCCTATTGATCAAACAGACATTGATGCTGGTTTACGAACACTAGTTTTTTAGGTCCTCACCGCTCCCACCAGACATCATTGCACAATTCTCCTTATTAAACAGCAGCCAATCAAACTAAGGATTTTTAGACTAGACCAAAGAATCGTCCATAAAACCCCGGAGAATCCACTACACCTCCCATCACCATTTTCATGACCTTGTCTGGAAATATACACGAAGCACCTACAGGGCACTTCCCACGTATCCAACAGCCAATAAACAGGATCTCGACAGAGCTTGACATTGATTGGAGCCTCCGAACAGCTATTATATCCGAACGATCCATTACACCAATTCAAGTTAGGAAGGGCCTTCTTCGCCTTAGATTCGCAGATTCCATTATTGCATATTGAGGATATAAGATTACCCAACTAGTTTGTCTATATCCATACATATTCCACATTCACCGGCCGTCTCGGCACGACCTCAGGGGGTCGGGTACAAGGAAAGAGTTACTTGTAGATTCGCATGCTCGCATGTCACTTTTCCATCGTACAAGTACCACCTCAAGGCCTAGCAATGATGGTTCTATTTTTGGATTTGGGATGGGTATTGAGTTACAACTAGGAAAGTGTGAATTGGGGAAAATGTGCCCAATTGAATTTTCTGAAGAGATAGTCAAAATGTAGAGTAAAACAGAACATCAGTGGATTTTGGGTAGAATAATTTTTTATGGTCAAGTCATTTATGGCGTGCATCCATACACTGTTATCAATTGAGCCAAAGCATTCAATGTGCCTAGGATCACATGGCGAATGACATTTTTTCGTATGGTCAACAAAATCATTGTATTCATAATGACATGCGTCTTGTTACACAAAACATATGGCACGCTTCAATTTTTATTTAGGGATGTGTCAAGTTGCGTTGGAGCAGGGCATTCTATATGTTATGGGGGTTACTATACAAGTTCAAATATATCATGATATATGTTGTATTTTGGCTTGGGGGCACCTGGCAATTGGTCTAGTGATTTTGTTTAGCACATGGAATCATATATGTGCAGTTTGTCATGTACCTGATAACATCAACACCATTGCTAAAAGAAACAAACTTGCCCAGATTCAAGTAATGGACTTGAGGACCTTTGGTGCGGGATTGGGTTGAATACCTAAGATTAAGATAAAATGGCTCATAGAGATATTGTGTGGACCCATATCAAAGTACGGTGGATACATGGCCTTCATGGTAAACTACAATGAGACACTTTTCTTTGTGAGTGGAGCACCATTTGAGTGAGCATGTTCCAAAGGAAATTAGACTGCTCAATCCCACAGTTTCCATGAAATTGCTCCTTCATTAGACAAGAGAGCATTCTGGGAGGAGCCATTTGAGCCCTTAGTTGCAAGTGCCAATATTGAGACATTAGAGAGCCCTCAACACTGTGGATGGAAACAACAGAAAAAGGTGGACCCAACACCTATTCAAGTTTAGGGGCTCGTATAAGTACATGTGGTAGCACAGGTATTGATGTAGGTGGAAATGTTGGCAAGGAATCTTTTTCAAGGTCCCATAGAGGAGAATATTCTCCCCAAGGAGAATGTTGGCGAGGAAAGATCTCCACATATGTGAATTCGTGGGTGGAAATTATGGAGACATAGTGGAGGATGTTTGGATCACATAGACCTTCATACCACAAACGTCATGATGCATGATCCGGTTTGTCAGATGCTCACTTAGCAAAGTCGAGAGCATCAATGATGCTCATACAAATGATTAGATGGGAACCATGCCTATTGTCCCATAGATCAGATGATGATGAGGTCCTCGGTGGGAGACAAGATGGGGACATTGTCCTAGATCATCAGGTTGGGGATCCAAGTGAGTTTCGATATTTTTGTTTTGTAAGTTTGTGATAGACTAGAGAAATTGAAATGCTCGAATAGAATGGTAAAATCTGAATTGTAATTGTGAGATGTGATAAATACTTGGTGACTGACTCACTTTTGTAACTATTGTAGTGAAGTGTTGGTATTTAATTGAGACCACGCATCATGAGATATTACAAGAGTACCCCAGTACCATGACACTACAGCTATGCGGGATCTTGTCACTCCATCAACATGCAAGCATGCATATGCCTTTAGACTAGTATAGGTAGTTGAAGATGCAATGCAAAGGCGGAGATATGGTATCGGCCCTTCTTTTGTGCTTGTGGTGGCTACTAATAATACTCGGACAACATCTGAAATTCTCAATAGGCATTAGTGACAGAGCAACTGGCACACATGATTACGATGCACAACAATAAAGAGCAAGAGCAACCATTGACTAATCTTATTGTGCAGTTGGAGAGAGATCTTGCTACTACATATGGTGAGGCATAAGGGTAGCAATCACAAGTGCAAACCATTCTCTTGTGTTTGTTACTGATAAAGTTTGTCTCATCTTAGAGTATTGCCCCATGCCCTAATGAGGTTGTTGGAGGCTGATGACGTATATTTTGTATCATATTGTATCAAACATTGTGTGTGTATGAGATTGATGTTTGATCCCATTTGTTCTTTGTAGATACGTACTTTGCTTTTCATTTGATGCTATGACATAAAAAGATACAATTTACATATTTCAATGGAAATGTTTCCAAGGATGTCTTGCATGATAAAACTAAAGAGAATGGAAAATTTTGACACTGTGGGAATCTAATGAGACAAACAATGTGACAAGATAAGTAATGGGTTGTAACAAATCAATGCTTGAGCTATAATTTCTCAATGGACAACATAACCATGTAATGTCAAGACCATAGTTCAAAAACCCGTACTCAACAATCCAAAATGTTGACTTGGGCTTGAGAATTGGCAATTACTCAGCAACTTTACCGCTACTTTAAAATGTATATAAATTCATAATATAAAATTAAATAACATGTTAAACACTCTTAAATCACATGAGAATGTATGTAAAGAACATAAAATCACCTTAGCAAAACAAGAATAGCATAAAATCACGACTCTAATAAAAATGGCATTTTTTATGTTGGAGGTATTATTTTGCCAATAGCCAAGTAACATGCATGGACTCATGAAATAATATTGTGTATTTTCTTTCTCCTTGAGTTTTGCGAGATTGCTTTTGTCTCTGTGTTGCAAAGTTGCTGATATTGTGTTGATCTTCTGCTGACTTCTTGCTGTTTTGGGGCTGCTTGTTGACCGGTTGTCTTTCTAGTTTTGTTTTGGCTTTTATGCATTGTATTGAATATCCGGGCTTTGGCCTTTTTCTAATTGGGTAGGGTCCTAGGCAAAAAACCTTTATCCTTAATAAAAAAACATGCATGGACTCATGAGCAATTGAGAGTGATCGCAAGTAATTACTTGCGAGTCTGAATTTTTTATTCGGCTCAAGAGCAATTACATGAACTCGACTACAGAAAATAGTGCAAATTAGTCGTGAATACTTGGAGAGTATTCGCGACTTCTAAAATAGAGACCAAGAGTAATGTGACAACTTGGTAAGATGTATGATATGTAACATAAGAGGTGGTTTCTTGCGAGGAAAACTCAGTTGATTCCTCTAGTCTTTGATACATGACCCACAAGCCTCTAGATAGTGATAATAATGAATGAGTGGAAGATTTTTATAACATTTATGAGACCAAGCAGTCTATGGGACCAAAAGTCATGACAACAATATTCCAAACCATCATAACCACTTGACCATTGTTTCACGGGTTTCCCTATTATTCTTGCACAAAGTTCGTTCCCTTTTTGATGTTGGATCTTCTACTATGAATCTTGACCAGAAAATTCAATGGTTTGTCAAGCATTCAATGGTTTGTCAAGCATCTCTTCCTCAAACAAGGCCATTAAGTTGTCTACTTTCAAGTTGTTCTCACAATTAATTCAGATGTTAATATAGGTTGTGCACTCCATGACACAGTGTCATTTTGTCTCCACTGCACCCTTGTTACAAAAAACGCATGAACTCTTTTCCCACACTTCTTTAGACAATGTCCACCCGCCGGTTTCACATCTAAGATGAGGTGAACTAGTCCTAAACTGAGCCATCCATATTTTTGCCTTCCAATTGATTTGTGCTCCTAAGTAGGCCTTTTCTCCATGGTCCCAAGTTAGATTAAATTCCTTGATGTAATATTCTCTCTTTGGTCCAAGTTGCCTTGTCCACATGACCATGTTGAATTTCTTTCTCACATACTTTTTTATCTCCTCATTAATGTTTGGGCACTCTTTCATGTTAATGTTTCATTTACTCAATCATTTGTTGTTCTTTTTCATCCACATGTTCTTCCTCCTACCTAGATCTTCCTCTACCACCATTCTAGGCCACCAATTAGACTCCATGCCTTAAGGAGTCAACTCTAAAGCATTCAGAAGAACTAAGAAGATTGGGATGTGGTCAAATAGTGGCAAATTTCAAATAGGGGGTATTGGGAAAATAGGGATGATCCATAGGGATCCAAAATGACTCTACTTCATCAGATCAGCCAGCAACAAAGATGGAAAATGAAGAAACGAAGGTTGTCTTTATGTTAACAGAACCGCCACTCTGTGCAAAGCGGCGGTTACAGAACTGCCGCCCAACCTTAAGGAGCGGTCCTATAACCGCCGCCCAACCAGGGAGGCGGTCCTGTGACCGCCGGTCTGCATTGGGCGGCGGTCTTGACACTTTCGGACAGAAAAATAAAATTCAAAACGAACAGTCCCAGAATTGGAAAGGTTGTTTGTCTCTTCTCCTCCATGACCTTTCCCATCCTCCAGTACACGAGAGGACATAAGAAAGGCTATAAATACATGTAGGAAGGAGAGTTTTTTAGTATCGAAGCATGAAAGCAAGTGAGCAAGGTATTCTTAGTGCTGGAATTGTGTTTGTAGAAGAAAGGAGTGTTGAGACAGAGCAGGCAAGTAATTGGGAGGAAGTGTGAGATATTAGCTACTTCTCTTTCATACTTATTGTAAATTTTGTACTTCTTATTTGAATTGGCCAATAAAATGTGGGAAGAAAGAGCATTTTCCCTTCCTGACTAGTTTTCCTCCTCTGGAGGTTTCCAGGATTAAAATTGTTGATGTTCATGAGTTTATATCCTTTCCTTTCTTACAATTGTTGATTCTAAGCATAAGCAAATTCATTCACTAGCTATCTCTGTCATTTTCTAATCGAAAGTAGAACAACAGTGTTTAATTGTGATTTTGAGAACGATTCCAAAGTAGAGAGTTTACAGATCATTTTGGTATAAGAGCTAACAAGTATCCAGGACTGTGGTATTCGTTTTTGGATTTGTAAGATAGTGACGAGATCTAAAGGCAAAGAGGCTTTACCTTGCGATCTAGATATTTCTACAAGGAAGTGGAAACAGAGAATTCGGGGACAAATGGAGGAAGAAAACTTAGTCCGTAGAATCAAGATCCTGGAGACCATGATTGATAGGATGTTTAGAAGACAAGAAGAACTTGCAGATTTGCAGAAGACGGCTTTTGTTAAGCAAGACTCCATGGACTCATTGGTTTGAGGCTTAGCCGAAAAGTTTGGCATAGGGAGGAGCCACCATGATGAAGATTATGGGGAAGAACGTGAAGAAGAGACTTCAAATGCAAGAGAAAAGGTAAAATTTGATCATGCTCCTTTTAAAGTTGAGACGAAAGTTGAAATTAAAAGCTTTGAAGGACAAGTAGATGCAGAGTTGCTTGATAAATGGCTAAAACAATTAGAAGTCTACTTTAGCGTCCATAATGTCACTAAGGCACAGAGGATCACCTTTGCACGTCTCAAAATGGAGGGACACGCTATGGTTTGGTGGGAAACCCATCTAGCCACTTGTGGAAAGAAGAAACGTCCTATTGTGAAATCTTGGCAAGAATTTAAGGAATTACTTAGAGCTAACTTCTATCCTATTGGCCACAAGACTGACCAAATGATTAAATGGCAGCATTTTAGACAAGGCAGTGGTCAAAGTGTGTAGGACTATACTATGGAGTTTTGGAGGCAAGCCATGTTGTTGAACATGGACTTGGAGGATGAGAATATTCTGACTCAGTACGTGGGAGGACTTCACACTCACCTTCGAAGAAAAGTCATCTCCACGAAGCCCAAAGATCTCAACAATGCGTGTGTGCAGGCATACTACATAAATGATGAAAAGAAGCATGGAGAAGCAAAGCCAAGGGCAAAGCAGTCGACAAATCAGCAAAAGAAAGAACATGGGCAAACAAGTAACAAAGGTAAGTGGAAAGGGAAAGGTAAACAAGCTGCCACTACTTTAAATACTTGTAAAGATCCCAAGAATTTTTGCAAGAACTGTGATATCAATGGTCATACTGACGCTACATGCTGGAAGTTGCATCCGGAGTTACATCCGAAGAACTGAACCAAGGACTCAAAGAAGTCCATGACAGCTGTAAAGACATAAGGGGAGGTGGAAATCGAAGATGACTCTGATGTAGACAAGAGGCTTGGATGCACGGCCACCAACATGGACAGCCAGGAAGAGGAGATGAGTAGACTATTCCAGATCAAAATCCAAATCAAGAGAACTAAGGTAAATGCTTTGGTTGATATTAGTTCTCAGTCTAACTTGATTTCTGAAGCAATTGTAAAGAAGCTTGGTCTTGAGACTTACGAGCATCCACACCCTTATCCTTTGGGTTGGGTGAAGAAGGGTGTTGAAATTCGGGTAACAAAAAGATGTACGGTCAAGTTTGGGATAAATTCCCAGTATATTGATGTATTGGAAGCTAATGCTATTCCACTTGATGCTTTTGATGTTGTTTTCATGGGTCCTTACTTGTATATTAGGGATGCTATATTTATGAGAAGGGAAAGCCGATACAAATGGGTCAAGGATGGGATCGACTACAACATCCGGGAACACCAGCGTAAGACACAGGTTACTATGGTGAGTGCTAACCAAGCAAAACGAGTTATTTAGGCAAATCATAATCAGTTTTCTTTCCTTTTGTTATAGGATAAACAAGATGGGGTAGAAGTTTCAGATATTTCTAACCAGGGAAAATAGGATTTGGATAGTATTATTCAATCTTTTCAAGAAGTTTTTCAAGCTCCCAGTGGGTTACCACCAAAACGGGAAGTAAAGCATGAGATTCAGTTGTTGCCAGAGTCCCCTCTACCGATCATCGGATTGTATAGGCAATCCTTGTTGGAGAGTATTGAAGTAAAGAAACAACTCCAAGAACTACTAGACCAGGGTGTGATACGTCCGAGCACCTCACCATGTGGTTCACCTATTGTGATGGTGCCAAAGAAGGATGGTTCTTGGAGAATGTGCATCAACTACCACACTTTGAACAAGATCACCATAAAGAACAGATCCGCATAGATGATCTCTTGGACCAGCTTCAGTATGCCAAATTCTTCACGAAATTGGATCTCAAGTCAGGTTATCACCAAGTCAAAATGGAGGAGGATATATGAAAGACTGCCTTCAACACAAAATAGGGTTTGTATGAGTGGTTAGTACTTCCATTTGGTTTATGCAATGCACCCGCTACATTTATGAGACTGATGAATGATGTATTGTGGGATTTCATAGATTCATGTGTCATTGTTTATCTAGATGATATCTTGATTTTTAGTGCCACATGGGAAGAACATCTAACTCATTTGCAGCAAGTCTTGCAAGTTCTCAGGGAGAAACAACTGCTTTGTAATATGAAGAAATGTGAATTTTCCAAACAGTCACTTGTCTATCTTGGGCACGTGGTTGGAAGAGAGCTACGAGTGGATCCAAAGAAGGTGGAAGCCATCACCAGTTGGCCAACATCAACAGAAGCCACAAAGACTAGGAGTTTTGTGGGAACAGTACAGTACATGCAGAAGTTCATTCCGGGCTTCTCCGTGATTACAGCACCTCTACACACAGTGATTGCAAAGAGTAAGGGTTTTGACTAGGGTAAGGAACAAGACAAATCCTTTGAGTTATTGAAATACAAGATTAGTCATGCTCCAGTACTTGCTCTTCCTAATTTGCAGCAACCCTTTGAAGTAGAGACAGATGTCAGTGATTACGCTATGGGCACACTATTGCTTCAAGGAGGTAAACCCATATGCTATCATTCTGAAACTTTTACTTCAGCAGTTAAAGGCTACCTTGCCAGGATACGGATACGAGTATCCGTTTGGATACGGATACAATACGCAGTAAAAAACCCTTGGATACGATACATCTTGGATACGTCCATACATATATATTAAAATATATATATATATGTACATCTACTCATTTTACTCATTTTTTAGTCCATAAAAAACTGAAATAGTAATACAAAACTTGAATCAATGTTCAAAACATTCAATATACTTAAGACTTTGCATTTTTATTGATCATGTGGCTGCTATACATATGATATACAAATATCATGTTAACATGAATACGAACAAAACTTGAAATTTGAAAAATATACTAGTAACTAGATCTAGTGTTACGCGGGGATGCGCCCCCCCCGTTTTTAACACATCTGGGACATCCCGAACGTCCTGGGGACACGGGGACGTGGGGGAAATGTTTCCCCCACATTTCCTTCTTTTGGGAAATGGCGCGAAACGCCCTGGGGACGGCTGGAGGGGGGTAGAAACGTCTCGGGGACGTTGGGGACGTGGGGGGGACGGCGGGGACGTCCAGACATCCCCGTCGTCCCCTACGGCTACTGCACCTTTTAAAAAAAAAAAAAAAACTTTTAATAGACAAAAACACATTTTTTTTTTATTGTATATGACTAATAGCATAAAAATAACATTCCTAACCTAACCCTAACCCTAAAAGTGCTATTTTGTGTTATAAATTTACAATATGGGCTCATTTCATATTCACACCAAGCAAGAGCAAGAGCAAGAGTGAGAGCAAGAGCAAGACCAAGAGTGAGAGCAAGGGCAAGAGGAAGAGCAAGAGCAAGAGCAAAAGCAAGAGCAAGAACAAGAGGGAGCAAGAGGTATTTATAATTTTATTTGCTTACAATACATGTTAAAGTTTTTTTTTTTTAAATTTAGATTATATTTGCATTTGTTAGGGGCTGTTTTTTAGCATTTGCATCTACATTCACAATGTAATCATGCATATAGTTTGTAGGATTTTTAAAAATGCATATTGCATAGGGTTTGGTTATACAAACTACAATGTAAATGGTTACGTTTTTTTTTTTAATTACATTTTTATTTCTAGTTTAAAATTTATATTATTTTTGCATTTTTTAGGGGTTGTTTTTTAGCATTTGCATCTACATTCATAATGCAATCATGCATATAGTTTGTGGGATTTAAAAAAATGTATCTTGCATAGGGTTTGGTTGTAAAATTTAAAATTTAAATGGCTACGTTTTTTTTAAATTAATTCATTACATAATCAATCAATCATATAGTTATGGTTGTTTTTAATTCATTGCAGCAATCATCACCATGAGTTCTTCTACTGAGACAGAGTATGAGTATGAATCAGAACATGAATCAAAGCAGGAGAGGGTTGAACGGGAAGTTGAGATAGGTGGCCGTGGAAGAGTTGGTGATGCCACAATGGGGGAGAGTGAAGAAGGGACACAAAATGTAGTGGCAACGGCAACTGGTAGTTCAGCTAGTAGTGCTACCAATTGCCCCTCTCAAATGTTGTCCAAATTTGCCATTGGACCATTTGATAAGAAGCCATTGCAACAATTTACCCAAATAATTGATAACCCCAAGTCTGGAGGGGGGAGCAAAGTATGGAAGTGCAACATATGTGCACTGACTTGGCATGGTAGTATCACTAGGACCAATGCACACTTGTTGCATCTTACAGGAAGGGGGGTTGGCACTTGTAAGGGTCTTTCACTAGAGCAGAGAGCTGAGATGGTGAGAATCTTCAATGGAAATACCACGGACAAAGTGCCAGAAGTTCGTGGTTCTACGGCTAATACTCCGTTGAGCGCTCATAGGACTGGCAAACTTACTAATACTCTGGCTGGTTCTAGTTTTGAAGTGTCAGAAGTGGAAAGCAGAGGGAAGAGAAAGGCCATGGGGGCAGCCCCAAATTCAGTTATTGACATGTTTGATTCAAAGGCAAGGGAAGAGGCAGATGATGCTATTGGGAAATTTTTCTATGCTGCTGGGATTCCATTTAATGTTGCTCGCTCTCCTTATTACAAGGAGGCTATGGCTAAGGCTGCAAAAGCAGGTACAAGTTATGTGCCTCCTGGAGACACAAAACTCAGGACAACAACCTTGGATAGAAACTATTCCAAGGTTAATGTATTGATGGAGGAGATGAAGGTGACATGGGTGTCAGATGGATGCAGCATTATCATGGATGGGTGGACGGATATTAGACACCGTCCTCTCATCAATATCATTGTCTCTTGCAAAAATGGACCGTACTTCTTGAGAGCAATTGATTGTTCTGGGAAGCGAAAAGATGCTGAGTTTCAGTTTAAGATTTTGAAGGATGCCATTGAGGAGGTTGGACCTTCAAATGTTGTACAGGTTATCACAGATGCAGCTTATGTGTGCAGAGCAGCAGGCAAGCTAGTGGAGCGGGAATATAGGCATATTTATTGGACTCCATGTTGTGTGCATGCCATGAACAATGCACTGAAAGACATAGGGAAGATTCAGTGGGTTAACCAAATAGTGACTGATGCCAGAGATGTGCAGAAGTTCATATGCAATCACCACACATCATTGGCACTTTTTCGAATTTTTTCGAAGGAATTTTTGAAACCAGTTGACACCCACTTTGCATCCTATTTTATTTTGTTGGAGAGGATGTCTGAGTTGCAGGAGCCCCTGCAAATTATGATCATGACACAGGATTGGACTAGGTGGCGTGAGTCCAAGACAGATCAAGGGAAAAGAGTGAAGGAAGTGGTGTTGCGGGAAACATTTTGGGTTGATATGAAATACATCATATCAATTATAGCTCCAGTTTTTAGTGTCATCAAATATGGGGATTCTAATAGCCCCAATCTTGGTGAGATCTACGAGTGCATTGATAGCATGCTTGGGCAAATGAAGGCAGCTATTCGGGTGAGGGACCCCACTTTGGAGTTCTATAATGAACATATACAGCCCATTATTCAGCGGAGATGGGAGAAGTTGAACACTCCTCTTCTTATGGCTGCGTATGCACTGAATCCTAAATGGTATGTGGAGAGGCCAGGCAGAGTTGTCCCATTGGATGATGATGAGGTGAAGAAGGGCCTTATGAAGGCTTTTAAAAAAATGTACACTCCACAAGAGGCTTCACAGATCAGAATGGAGTGGCTCGACTTCACTGAACTCGATGGGTACAAAACATCAGCAAAGACAGACAGGGTAACATTAGCACAGGAGAAACTAGTGAGTTGGTGGCGACTGTATGGGCTTCCAGGATTACTGCGACCACTTGCCATTCGCCTCCTTTCCCAGGTTTCTAGCTCCTCTGCCTCTGAGAGGAACTGGTCTACGTATGGTTGGATACACTCTGTTAAGAGGAATAGGCTTACCTCTGCGAGAGCGGAGAAGCTTATAGCTGTACACAGTGCTTTGCGTCTTATAGATCGCAAGACACCTGAGTACAAACAGACTCCAGCATTACAGTGGGATGTAGATCCCGAGGAGCCGAGGCAGGTTGAAGAGGACAACACTGTGCAGCGAGGATTGATTGGGCTTACCTTTGAGGACGAGGATGCTAGTACCAGCGAGGACGAGTTCATGGATATTGCTTCAGATGGAGATTCTGATTTTTAGGTTGATACTTGTAGTTGTCCTCTTTTTTTGTAATATTGACAATAGACAATTGTTGGTGTATTTGGCTATGAGATTAATGATATGAATATTAGCTATTGTCACTTGATCAATCGTATTTTAGAATGGTTTTACTTTTATATTTTTTAATATTAATATATTTGAAATTTCAAATTTCAGCTTGTCTCATATTCAAAATTCAAATATGTATTATGAATTTTCAATTTATGACAGAGTTCAAGTTTCACCTTATTTAAATCTCAAATGGTTTTATTTCAGCTTATTTATATAATTTAGTCACTATATCTTTTTATTTTAAATATTTATATATTTTTTAATCAGTCGTCCCCAAAATTTAGAAATTTTTTGCCGTCCCGGACACGCCGTCCCCCCGTCCCAGGTAACTATGACTAGATCCATGTTCAAATTTTCAAAACAAACAATATACTTAAGATTTTACATTTATGATTTCATTGTTCATGTGGCTGCCATACATATGATATAGGAATACAAACAAATCTAGAACATATCATCTAGATTTTCCTCAAAATCAAGTTCATGTGTGCCACTTGCGCTAGCTCCACTCTCATTAACTCCACTCTCTGCTCCTTGCGAACTCCCTTGAGCATCATCTTCGCCATCAAATAATGAAAGTTGGGCAAGCGTGGCTACGGAGGCATCCAAGTCTGTGGTCTCTGGAATAAGATCCCTAAGTTTGTGAGGCCCTTTAGCATACTCCTCAGACTTATGTGACAAGAGGCGCAAATTGGAGTGCACATATACCAAATCCTCAGCTTTTTTAGATGCCAACTTGTTTCTTTTAGCTGAATGGATAAAGCTATAAATACTCCAATTCCGCTCTGTGGAAGAATTACTAGCCACCTATTACAACAAAGAAAATTGAAATTCAAAGACAAGTTAGTATCCTAAGTTCTAACTTGATAAAATTTAAAATATTTGAAATGATTCTAAATTTTAAAATTTATAAATGTTATACCTATGAAAGAACTTTTATAGCAATAGGACGTAAGTACTTGGCATCATGGCCATGTACACGCCACCATGTGGTTGGAGTCGAGCTACTCTTGTCGAAAAGAGCCTCAATCAATCCCATGTTGCCTTCTGAACCAGTAAACATGCCCATTTCACTTCTGACCACACTGGCTATAGATAATTCTTCTGAATGTTGCCCTGGTTCCATTTCCAACTTCGGAGTCAAAAAACGGTGCTTTCCTGTTTGGTAGCCCAAGTATATCAGAGCTATAGTACTTTGGGGTCAGTGCATAAGCAAGGAGATGTAATGGGGTGGTCATTTTATTCCACCTCTTCATGACCACAGTTTTGACCTCACCGTAGAAGGTCTCTTCTAGATCTAGACCCTTTTTTTGTATTATATCTCTGATATGCTCAAGCATGGAATCTATGCCATCATATATCTCTCCCAAGCATGCTTCATCAGTATCTACATATCGGATTCATGGAGAGAATGGGTTCTGTAAAACTCAACAAGTACTCAACCTTGACCCACCAATCGTCATCAAGGACCCATGATTTTACCCTTATAGCTTTCTTTGTATCTGACCTGCCTCCACACTGACCAAACACTGCTGATCACCATACTGCTTAAAGCCTCTCTCACCTTCACAAGCCGTCTCAAAACAAGCGTGTGAGAGGCAAATCTAGTTTCTACAACCTTCAGCAACTCTAACCTTGAGAATTTCCTAAAACTGGCTTGTGACATATGATGGTTTGTGATAAACATTTGAATGTCATTTGCCTCAGAATAAATTTGCTCAATCCATGGGATTTTCCCAATCTTTTGGAGCATCAAGTTAAGGGAGTGGACAGCACAAGGGGTCCAAAAAATGTGCTCATATCTACCCTCTATGATCATTCTTGTTGCTTTACAATTTTTAGCGTTGTCTGTGATGACTTGGACAATATTTTGGGGGCCCACCGACTCAATTGCCTCTATTAAAATGTCAGCAATAAATTGTGCATCCTTAACTTGCCCTTCACAGTCAATGGCTTTAAGGAACATTGCCCCTTTAGGGCATACTGCAACAACATTTATGAGGGGTCTACTTCTAGCATCTTTTCATCCATCTGAAATGATGGAAACCCCTGTTTCCTTTCATGAGTCTTTGATTGGCTACAAAGTCTTGTGAATGTGTTCCACTTCCTTTCCCAAGAGTGTGGTTCAAACTTTTTCGTAACCTGGGGATTTGTACCCTTGTGGAGCTTCATTGATACCCTTCACCATTTGATGTCAATATGCAGATCTCAATACATTAAAGGGCAGCCCACATGCATGAATGCATCGAGCAACAACCTCATCAACAACCTCCCTCTTTTCAATATTAAATGCTTTCTCCAATGCTCCTTTTGGCCTTTTTCGTGAGCTCTCTGGACTCTCTTCATCAAATGGTTGACTTTGAGTTTGAATGAAAGGATGAGAAGTAGGTCTAGGTGTGGGTGGTAGTGATGAAGGCCTTCTTTGCGAAGGAATTATTCTAGTTCTATTTCTTTCAACTTGTTTATCAGCCTCATCTTGCTCTCTTAGGTACTTTGCCATTTTTTCATTTGATATTTTTGGGCACCTCTTTATCCCCACACCTCCAACACTAGTCAAATGGATTTTCACTCGACTATATGAGGATCTGTATTGAGCTTGGCAACCATGACATATCCATACCCGACACCCACCACCATCAATGTTGTCTACCACTGTCACATGTCTCCAAAGAGGGGAATTAGGATCATGTCTCACAGGAACTAATGTGTTTTCAGCTTGGCCTTGCACTCCACCCGAAGCAGAACTTGATGCCATCCTAATCTATTTTTGATCACCAAGATCACCATAACGGCGCGAGGTGAGACCATACACAGAGTTAGGATGTTTAAAAAATTAAAAACATTTTGCCTTAACATAAATAAATTAGTTATGTCATCCTAATATGTTTTTGATCACCAAGATGGCCTTAAAGGCGCGAGGTGAGAGCATACACAGGTTTAGGATGTTTAAAAAATTAAAACACAATTTGCCTTAACATAAATAAATTAGTTATGTCATCCTAATCTATTTTTGATCACCAAGATCACCATAAAGGTGCGAGGTGAGAGCATACACAGGTTTAAGATGTTTAAAAAATTAAAACACAATTTGCCTTAACATAAATAAATTACTAATTAGTTATGTCATCCTCATCTGTTTTTGATCACCAAGATCGCCATAAAGGCGCGAGGTGAGAGCATACAAAGATTTAGGAAGCTAAAAAAAACAAATACATTAACATTGAACAATGCATTTAAAATAAAATAAAATGATTTTTTACCAATTAATAAATTAAATAACCCTAAACTATGCCATCCTAATCTGTTTTTTATCACCAAGATCGCCATAAAGGCGCGAGGTGAGAGCATACACATATTTAGGAAGCTAAAAAAAAAACAAATACATTAACATTGAACAATGCATTTAAAATAAAAAAATAATTTTTTACCAATTAATAAATTAAATAACCCTAAACTATGCCATCCTAATATGTTTTTGATCACCAAGATCGCCATAAAGGCGCAAGGTGAGAGCATACACAAATTTAGGATGTGTTTAAATTATAAAATTTTAAAAAAATGCAACATAATAAATAAATAACCTTAAAAAAATAAAACGAAAGGATGAATTAAGAATAAAAATAAAATTAAAATACGGTATACCTGTAGAGTGTAGTGTAGAATCGTAGATCCTGGTTGCCTCTAAAATTTTAAAACAATCTCTTCCTCTCAAGTCTCAACAATGGCTTCTTCTCCTTCTAAGTTCTCCTCCTTGCAATGATGGACTCCAAACAATAGAAGCAATCTAACCCATCATTATCAAAAAAAATTCTGCCCCTCCATTTCGGCAAATCTTTGCCTCCTTTAAGCTCTTTGCAAAACCTCCTTCCAATCTTTGCCTCCACTAAGCTCTTCACAACTCTTCTTTGGCTCTTTGCTCATTCACTTGCAAAAAGACAACGAAATTGTTTGTGTGATTTCAAATGAGAGGGGTGGGTGCTTTTTATAACTTTTTGTGGGGGAGAGGGTGTATTATTTTATTCATTTAGTGTTTAGGGTTCGGTTTTAGGGAGTAGAAAAGTCAAACATTAAAAAAAATGAAATAGAACTTAAAAAAACGTTTTTTGAGCCGGATACGCCTCGGATCCGTACAGGATACGCCCGGATACGTGGTGGATACATACAGACGTATCCGGCACATATCCAGGCATATCCGGCACGTATCCGACCCGTATCCGTATCGGATACGTATCCTGCAGGATTCGGGGGGGTTTAGGTATCCGTGCATCATAGGTTAGAGGATATTCAATAAATGATAAGGAAATGTATGCACTAGTTCAGACAATTAAAAAATGGAAGCATTATTTTTTGAATAAACTATTGTGCACACTAACCACAAACCTCTCCAGTATTTGCAAGCACAGTCTAAATTTCAGCAGGCAAGGCACTACAAATTCATGGATAGTGTTCCTTCAACAGTTCCATCTGGTGATCAAATACAAGAAGGGTAGTACAAACTTGGTGGCAAACATGTTGTCTAAGCCACCCACATAGGAGAAGTTTTCATGTTTGGCCACTATCTCTCAGATCGAGCCCTTCACGAAGGAAGCTTACGGAGAGACATATGCCCAAGACAAAGACTTTGGGGTGACATTTCAGCAGTTGCAGTCCCAAGGGGCTGAAAGGACGGGGATTGAAGATTGTTATCTCAAGGACGGGTTGCTCTATCGATGGGGGAAGCTTTGTGTGCCTAAAGAAGAAAGACTTCTATTTATGAGGGAAGCACATACCTCGAAAGTAGCGGGACATTTCGGTGTTGGTAAGACCCTAGCCCACTTGCAAAGGTACGTGTATTGGCCCAATATACAAGAAGAAGTATCAAAATTTATACGTGGATGTAAACTTTGTTGTACCAGCAAGCCTAAGACTAGGAAGGAAGGTTTGTATATGCCTTTGCTAGTACCTACTCGTCCGTGGGAGGACGTTTCTATGGATTTTGTAGGAGGATTACCTATGTCTAAACATGGCCATGACTATCTCTATGTTGTTGTTGATAGATTTAGTAAGAGTTGTATTCTTATGACATGTAAAAAGACAATAAAAGCACATGAGGCAGTAGATCTTTTCTTTGCTAATGTATGGGTGCATTTTGGTTTGCCAAAGTCTATTGTTTCTGACAGGGATTCCAGGTTCTTGGGGAAATTTTGGACTACTTTGTGGGACAAGATGGATACCAGGTTACAGAGGAGCAAAACTTTCCATCCACAGACAGATGGACAAACAGAGGTGGTAAACAGGACTTTGGTACAGTTGATCAGAGGGTATAACAACAAATACCCAAGGACTTGGGATGAGTCCTTAGCCTACATTCAACATTCCTATAACCGGGAAGTACACACATCCACTATGAAGTCACCGTTTGAAGCATGCTTGGGATATCTACCTACAAATCCGTTGGACATAGCAGTTGGGCAACAGGATGAGGAGGAGACACGAGACACAGAGGTGACTAGAGCAAACAAATTCATTGAGAGGATCCGGCAAATCCATCTCAAAGTCAAAGAACAGCTAGAGAAATCTCAAGCCAAGTACAAAGCTAGGCACGATCAGCATAGGAGAGAACATAAGCTTCATGTTGGAGATAGAGTTTGGCTTTACTTGAGCAAGGAGAGACTACAAGGTCAAGCGTGGAAGCTCAAGCCATTACGATATGGACCCTTCACCATATTGGAGCATGTTGGAGAAAATGCCTTTTGACTTGATTTGCCATCATTCATGAGGATGTACTCTGTAGTAAACTGCGAGAACTTGCACCTATATGAGCCATCCATGCTAGATGAAGATGAAGGACTACAGTTGCTACCTTCCATTGAGGATTGTGTCTTGGACTCACGAGGCGAATTAGAGGAGGATGTAGTGTTGCAGCAGAAGGTCAGAGAGACTAGGAGAGGTTTGCAGGAGTCTTGGCAGATTGGACTAAAAGGAAAGACACCAAGGCAGGCCCAGTGGTACTCAAAGGAGCAAGTGAGGGAATTATTTCCTCATCTACTCCCCCACTAAGCTTTTGTGGGACCAAAATCCTCTTAACCAGGGGAGGTGTGATCCATAGGGATACAAAATGACTCTACTTCATCAAATCAGCCAGTAGCAAAAAAGGAAAATGAAGAAACGGAGGTTCTATCTTTATGTTAACAGAACAACCGCTCTGTGCAGAGCAGCGGTTACAGAACCGCCGCCAAGCTAGGGAGGCAGTCTTGTGACCACCGGTCTGCATTGGGTGGCGGTCCTAACACTCGGACAGAAAAATAAAAATTTGAAACGAACAGTCCCAGAATTAGAAAGGTTGTCCGTGTCTCTTCTCCTCCATGACCTTTCCCATCCTCCAGTGCACGGGAGAATATGAGAAAGGCTATAAATACATGTAAGAAGGAGAGTTTTTTAGGCATCGAAGCATGAAAGCAAGTGAACAAGGAATTCTTAGTGTTGGAATTGTGTTTGTAGAAGAAAGGAGTGTTGAGGCAGAGCAAGCAAGTAATTGGGAGGAAGTGTGAGATATATCTACTTCTCTTTCATACTTATTGTAAATTATCTACTTTTTATTTGAATTGGCCAATAAAAAGTGGGAAGAAAAAGCATTTTCCCTTCCTGACTGGTTTTCCTCCTATGGAGGTTTCCAGGATAAAAATTGTTGGTGTTCATGAGTTTATATTCTTTCCTTTCCTGCAATTGTTGATTCTAAGCATAAGCAAATTCATTCACTTGCTATCTTTGTCATTTTCTAATCGAAAGTAGAACAACGTTTAATTGTGATTCTGTGAACGATTCCAAAGTAGAGAATACAAATCAAGGGATGATAAATGTGATGCCGATTAGATCATTATCGGAGGCAAGACACCCTAATCCATTTGGTAAGACCATAGTAGGAATACTCGCCAAATTCAAATACTCGGCAGACCCCTAAAAAAAACTCGGCAATATTCGGCCAATACTCGGGAATACTCGACAACTTAAAAAATACTTAAATTTCTTTAAAAAACATAAATTTTAAGCAACACAGCTACAAAATGTATCATATTTGCCCATAAAATGTTGGAGAAGTGATTTTCTATTAGAATTGAATACAAATACAAAACAAAATCACATTATCATGCGAATACAACAACCGACTGATAAGTAATATGAATTTATGATGATTGACATTGAAAAATATCATCATATATTTCATATCTATGCAAGTTACAATATACAATAAATTACATTTTCCTCTCCCCAATCTAGAGAAATATTGGGGAGAGGGTCTAGTGCCTCTACTAGTCCCCACACTCGGCTGCGTCTCCACGCTCCTATTCAGGCTGTGAATCTTTCTCGATCCTGGAACTAGATGGTGGTGCTAGTGGCTCCTCTGCTGCATATTGGAGATCAAATCCAAAGATGTCATCCAATCCAATATCTCCTCGGAGTCCTAGAAAGTGCTTCTCCCTCCGTAGCCTCCCTCTCAAAAGAAGCAATCTCGTCCGCTGTGAACGCAGGGTTTTCCTCTTCTTGCCCAGTTCACTCACTGTATGGATCTATCTCATCCAAATCAATGAGCTCCTATATTGTCTTGGAAAGCTATCCAGTATTTTTAGTTACTAATTTGTCTACAGGCGATCAAAGCTCATGATTCTTTCAAAAGATTGCAAGAAGTTGCTTGGTCCAAAAAGGTGCAAAAATGGATTTTATGAAAATAAGAAAAATATTGCCATCAATGCGTAGAACTTGAGAAAATATGCACTTTTAGAGAAAACGGCACCTGAAACGGAGCCACAGAATGAAAGTTATGGCACATGCAAGTTTTTGCTGCTACATCTTCCCGGACCCTTTCCAAAAATGACAAATTTTATTCTATACTTGTGTTTTCTTCACCAAAAATCCAAAAAAGGAAAGAAATGCCAAAAAAGGAAAGAAATGCCAAAAAAGGAAAGAAATGATGTCTTTGGTGAGTTTTCTGGCGGTTTATTTGTTTTGCATGGTTTTTGGCGAGTTTTTGGCGAGTATTCCAACTATGAGTAAGACTACTATTTTTCAACATCGAAAGATTCAAGAGCCTTGTTTAGACTAGTTAGTGAAGTAGTAACTATATCCCATGAAGGCTATTAGTATGCATGCAAAAGAAAAGTGTGTACCTTCCCATGAATTTTCCTTTGTTTCTCATGACCCGTCAAAGAAAACGACCACTGTAAGAATTGGGTACTTGCATGAAAAGACAAGCAGCAAGAATGATAACTCTCACAGTGATCATGGTGCTCATAGTATGGCTGCTCATAGGGAGATTGTTCCTCCAGTTGTGTAGTATGTCAATACTCGTGGTGAGGTTATTCCTCTATCCATGCAGTATGTGACTATTGTCTCAAATGTTATTGATATGCTCTAGATTCTTATGTGGAGTGTGCGTAGGAATTATCTACACTCTTATGTGGAGTGTGTATAAGAGTTATCTAGTGACAAGAATGTTGTCCTCTCTCAAGAGAATGTCTCCATGGGGACGTTGAATGGTACTAATGATCATCTAAGTAATGTGATGCAGAACATGAGTGACTATGTTGGTTTCAGAGATCTTGCTGATATTTTCAATGAGCTCGGCATTCTTTCGTAGACTGTGTAGTAGAGCCATGAAAACTATTAAAGGCAACCCTTTGGAGAACTTGGACATGTTGGTCCTCTCTTTTCCTCAAAGGTAAAATCTCGCCAATTCATATGCTCCACATGTTTTTTATATGTCCTACATGTCTCAAATGGAGTGTCCAAGGATGTGCCATGAGAAAATTAGAGAATAGTTATAGGAAGGTCCTCTTTGTTTCGAAGAATTCTATGAATGAAAAGACTCCTTGGGTGGAGTGATATTGGGTGGGGAAGGCTCCTTGAATAGAGTGCTAGGGTGTTGAACTAAAGCAATGCTAGACTCTTAGAGTGGATTATCACTAAGAGTGCTAATGTCAAATATTGAATCATCATAAGTCTCATCAAAGCAAGAAGATAAATTGATCAAATTGACCCTTTGGTTTAAATTACTTTGTTGTTGCTTTTTTTCAAAGGATTCTTTGCATCTTAGAATTTCCATCTATTTTGCTTATGCTTAACCAAACAAAATATGTATCTTCAAGTTACTATCAATAGTCACGGGAGTAATGAGATCAATTTTGAGTGGCTCAATATTGTGTCATTGGGTTGTGAAGTCTCTTTGGTTGTTTTCTCCTCAAGGGATGCTTTCATGTGGATTTCATCATTTGGCAACATCTTGCAAAATCTAGGTTTTAGACTAGGAGATAGTTGATCAATAATGAAATGTGTCAAATCGGTGGTTTTTATCTTGAGATTAATTTCATCGGGCTCATCAATATTGGAATCTAAGAGGTTAGGTGGAATTTGTTCTACTAGCTCAAGATGACCACTGTTAGAAAATAAGGCTTACCTTTTATAATTAAGTCACTATTAGTTATGTATTAACTAATGTTCGGGTTGTAACCACCTCAACCATTTTGTAACTATCTCTTGCATAATAAAATGACGGACACACAAACTACTATGTGTGCATTCCGGTTTCTCTTCATTTTCTCTTTGTTTAAATCTTTTAACATTGGTATTAGAACCCTTGGTGTTCAAAGGGGTCTGCAAATCAAGGAGAGAGGAGGATGTGAGGCTATATTTGGCTAAAACAAAGGCATGTTGGATATCCAGTTTGCATAGGGAACAGTAATTCTGCACATCTCGAAACTACAAACGAGCTTTGCAAGATTGAAAGGCCATTGAAGGAACGAGCCATTTCAATCGCGTTACTCGTAAGGCACGTCAACAAGTTGATATAAGGCACAAATAAGGGAAAAATACAGTCACAGTCGTTGCCATTGCGCAAATATGGTCGTGAATAAATACAGTTAAGTATAAAATACAGTCGTAAATTTCCATCACCAAAATCCAATCGCAAATAAACACAATTGTGAGATATGGAGGGCACGTTTTTCCCTATCTTACAATCCATAACACTGTCAAAATTGCCAGAACGTGATCAAGGTCACAGGCAGGTCACGGTCTTGCATAGAATCAAGGACATTTGAAGTCATCTAGGGCATGATTTTTGTTAAATCACAAGTGGATTCAAGCACATAAATGCACAATCCACATGTTGTGGCATGATACTAACATTTGGAATTTTATTCTGCCAAAAAAAATTAATTTTATTTTGGTTAAAATATTTTCAGATGTTTGCAGTCTTTTAAAAATTAGCTTCATTGTTTGTCTATAACACCACAATTTTTTTGCTATAAAATGGGTTTATTTGAAAGGTGTTATATTTCGTTTTGCTTTTTGAGAATGGAAATTTCATTTGGCAATTATTCGAGCGTCCACTTTCATACCTGGAAAGTAAAGATACAAATGCAACTGATGAAAAATAAATTGTGGAGAATAGTAAATGGGAATGAGCAACCACCTATAGACACCAATAAATTCTTGGATTGGCAGAGCAGAGATGCTAAAGCCAATGCCATTATTGGTCTTGCTCTCTCCGATTTCGAGTTACAACATGTAGACCTAGAAAAATCGTTTGGAGCAACAACAGTTAATGCAAAGATTTCGCTAAACCGTCAGCTATTCAAATTCAAAATGGATGATAGGGTCACTATGTCTAGTTACATAAGCAAATCTGAGGTCTCTCATCGGACAACTAGCAAAAGTCAAATCTGTAGTAGATGATGACGATGCAAAAGCTATTTTGTTAAACAATCTACCTTCTAAATACAACAATGTCATTTTTACTCTCATTTAAATACATTCTCAATCTCTAGAAGATATGATTTCAGCTTTCTTTGTTGAAGAAAAGAGAAGAAGTGATACAAAATGTGGCCCTCAACATGCGAGTGCATTACACTCAAGAAACTATCATAGAAGATCAAATAAAGATAAGGGAAGATTGAATGTTATTACTATACGAGAAGAGGTCACAAGGCGTGGAACTATAGCATTCGAGCCAGTGATGTTCTCAAGGAAATCTCAAAGGCATACCAAATAAAGTTAGTACAGACATTGTTGAAGACCTGCTAGATGCTAAAAGTGGTGAAGAATTTGTATTTTAAATAGGCCCCACACTTTGAAGACAAGAAGGGATCTGGTGTAGATGAAGTTCAACATTGATGGTTTCCTAGTTAGTTCAGAAGTTTGTGGATATTGGGAATTATTCTCTTATGAGGGTCACGATACAACTTGATGGAGCATAGTGGATGTAGCTCAATATAGATGATTGTCTAATAATTCAGAAGGTTCATAGTTCAAGAGTTTTGGGAGGTGGATTTTGGGAATTCGGGAATTCAACTCAGAAGCTACACCTTTACAAAGGTTACAAGGCAGCTTGATGAAGTTCTACCTAGTCAAAGAACTCTTTTCAAAGAGAAATCTTCTGAAGAATGTGTGGCTTTGTTTGGTTCTTAAGCCTTAAGAAGGGTCATTCGAATAAGGCTTACCTTTTACAATTAAGTCGCCATTAGTTACAATTAACTAATGTTTTGTTGTGACCACCTCAACCATTTTGTAACTATCTCTTGTCTAATAAAATGACAAACACACAAACTACTATGTGTGCATTTTGGTTTCTCTTCATTCCTTCTCTATTTACATCTTTTAACAACCACTATAGCCTATAAGAAAATTGATGGGATGATTAAAGCATTGATATTCATGATATGGTATGTATGGTAGTTCATCTAGGATTGGTATTTTATAAAGTCCACATGGTCTGAATTTATCAAAGTTCAAAGTGTTTGTATCACCTTTTACTTTGTAAATAGTTCCCAAGTGCGAAAATTTTACACATTAGCATGCAACAATTCAAAGGGCCACCAAGTAAAATATTGTATGAAAGGGGAAAGTTCAGAACCATGACTTTCACCCTAATGGCTCCAGAAGATAAGGATATCGGGATCATGATGCATTCCATTGCAGGTTGTTGTCTTTGATTAAAGCCTTGACAAAGTGTTACAAGTAGTTTTGAGATTATTGGCAGAATATGTTAACGATTTGATAAGTCAAGGGAGGCGAAACATGTTTCAGAGTCTTCGTCAATGAGAGTTCGTTTGACTTGGCCATCTCCAATTTCAACATTTATAAAATGATGTGGATCATCGCCATAAAGATGGTTTTCATTAGGAACCACAAATTGGATTGGAAATTTGCGAGATGGTGTTTGGTCAGTAATTTTGTTGATTTGGATTGGCAATTCTTTGCATTTTTTCTATGTCTTCTCTTCAAATCCATGTGAGGTGGCTTCTTGACCAAGCAATGGTGGTTGATGAATATTTGTGTCGAATAGTAATTGCATGAATCGATTGTCATGTTTATGCAAAGTTTCCACTTATTCGAGAAATGGGATTTCGCTAGGAAAATTTGATAGCTCCGCAATGGGGTCCCACTCATTGAAGCTAGGTTCGTCTAATTTTGGTTGTTCCTTGGAATTAGGCACTATGATGATGTCATATTAGGCCTCAGTGTGGGCTGAATCTGAGTTTTTAATTTTTGTTCTATTTCTGTCTTTGGCCCACAAATGAGGTTGAATGGATCGTTAGATGTCATCGGTTAGACCGACAACATTGGGGAAGAGTTTTCTAGAGTTTGTACCTCATCAGATGCACTGATGAGGTTTTGTATTGGCAAAAGTTCTGGATTTTATTCTGTGAGGCATATGATAATTGACAGATGATAAATTAGCTAGTACAGTGCTATAGGTTTCTGAATATTAATATGTGATTTTTGGGTTGGTTAACCCAAGTTGATACATGAAATGATATGCCTCATACCTTAAATTTGTAAATTTCTTTCTTTGATGCTTGAAATGTTAAAATGGATTGTTCTTTCCATTATAATTGCTTATTGACAAGGATTGGAAGAGTGTTGAATATTTTGAGGCTTTTTAGGAGGAGTTTTTGATAGCTCTTGGAATGATTCAGTAAGTGATTGGTGTAAACATCTAAATATGCATTAGCTTGCAGTATATCTTTGCATTTATCTTTTGTTTTGGAAACTTGTTTGGTTACAAAGAATTCTTGGCATCTCTTGCAAATCATGGCATCACGATCGTGAAAATTTTCGTGTGAGTGGCCCCAATTGACGTGCCACCAAATTGTTTGAGGGTCAAACCATTGAGGTACGAGCTTGGTGCAATTCTCAAGGTTGAGGTTTTGTGTAATGTAACGTTCTGATTTTGTATGTTATCTTGGTGGATGTTTTTTCATACTGTTATAACTGCTGAAATGAAGGCAAACATGTTAAGATAAACTCTGATCTTAAAGGAATGTGTTGCTAACTTGGATTCATGCGTGCTGTGATTTATTGCATAGGACAGCAGTTATTGTACTTGCGTGTTTGCTGATGTGACGACAAATTGTCGTATACTTGCTAAAACTCTCGTTGCTGATTGACAGCACACCTTGAATCAATTTCATTGATCCAAAGTATGCTGAGGGCCTCTTGTGATTTCCAAGTCGATTTACTCTGGAACCGAACCGAAGGTTGTTATAAACGTGCAACGCCTGATTGCAGGTATGAGCAGCTGGCATGTAAATGCCAACGACAGGGGTTCGATTCTTGAACCCTGTAATATCGAACTTGGGACCTCGTGAGGCAAGAAATGCCTGACACGGGTGGCCTTGACATGTGATACAAAGGACTGAACGTCCTGCACAGCATAAATACGGGGTTAGTTGAGAGGTTGGGTTAGGGGTTTATTAGTGTTAGCGGTTAGTATGAATTAAAACCCTAAGCTAATCCTAAGCCCTAACATGCATCCTAAACTACCACCCTAAGTGGATTTTTAAATTACAAAAAAAAAAGGGGGAAAATAAACCTAAGTCCTAATAACCTAAGGCTAAACTATGACCTAGGTTGAACACTATTATGTAATCTAAACTAATCCTAATCTAAAGGGGGTGCGCAGACCCTTGGAGGGAAAGGATAAGGATGGAAAGGGTATTCATGAGCATTTAATGGGAAGTCCATACGTGGACAGCACCAGTTTTGGCGGGGCAAGTAAGAAATGGAGGTATTTGTTTAGAGATGGAGCTAAATTTGGTTTTTGCTTGTGAATTTGAAAATTTGAGTTCGCCAACTCAAGTTGGTAGTGGCGTGGGAAGTTAGGAAAAAGGCAGAGCCTTTAATGCATTGATTATCCTTGGTCCTCGCGACCAGCTCGCCTTGGAAAGTGTATGAGGGAATTTTGATTTTCATTTTGTTGATTCGGACTTTTGCAAAGTTGCTCTGCATTTGGTTTTTCTGGTCTGGTTCAATCGAACCAGCTCTTGGGATTTGTCACTGTTCTTGGAGATTTTGAGGCTGTTGCTGAGCCTGAAGAAGAAAGGAGTGTTGGGAAGTTTTTGTTGTCGCTGTGGAAGGAGATAACTCGGTAAACGAAGCTTTCTTCGAATTCTGGAAAAGAGATCACAGGCATGTTAAGCCCTTCTCTTTAAAAATTCTTGCTTTGTTTAAGTGTCTCATTAAAACAACCCTACTCTTGGGTTTGGATTCTGTGATTGTTGTCGAGTCGATTTGATTTGGATTTCGTTGATTCTTGCTTCTTCTTTTTTGAAAATGATAAGAAGCATCGCTTCTGGTTGCTAGGCTTTGATTCGTCTTTGCACGAATCGAGTTGGAACATGAATTACTGTATTGGATTGTTGACAGTATGGTGGATTGAAATAGATAGTTTCTTTCTCTGTTCATGTTGTATGAAATAGGAACAGGCTTTGTGAGATGTTCTCCTTTCTGAGAAATCGTTCCCTTGCTGTTGTGTTTGGAACTGTCTTTGCATGTAAAAAAAAAGGAAGTTGAAATACAATTGTGTTGTGTTGCTATGATTTGGGTTCGTCGACCCTTGCTGTCATTTTTGGAAATGATAGGAAATTCATCCCTGGTTGCTGTGTTTAACTGTCTTTGCACTTCTTTGAATGGAATACCTCCATGTTGTGCTGGTTGTTGACGTTAGATGGAGTTTCGAACTGGTTTTTCTTGTAAAATATGATATGGAACTGTGTAGGCAGCATGGGTTATTTTATTGCTGTACTATTGTTTTGTTGTCACCAGAACTAACGACATGATTGTATTGGTTGTGTGAATGGCCTGAGGTCGTTTCTGTACTGAAGTTTCATTGAGGAAAATAAGATCTTTTGTTTGTTTACTATCTGTTGTACAAATGATAACACGTTTTTGGCTGTTTCTTTCCTTTTCTTGCTGAAAGAAATAAAACTTTTCTCTTTCTTTTGCCTGCCGTTTCAGGATTATAAGGAAATGGCATTTTGTATTTTAAAGGAATGGGCATTAGAATGTTATATGAGAGTTCGTGAAAGTTGGAAAAGAAATAGTTTTCCTTCTGAATTTATAATGAATATATGGTGTTCTTGCAAGAAGGTATGATGATTAGTTGTGTTTATTGATGCTGATCGGTCTTTTAAGATCGGACTGTTTTGGTGATTACAACTTAGCCTTAGATTGCTGAACAAAAGAATAAATGCATGGAAATTTTGTCTTGCTGTGTGGGTTGTCTTGACTGTATTAGATCCATGTATTTGACACCCTGTACGGTTTACTTTGATAAAGGTAATGACATCTGATTTTTGCATTCTGGAGTTCTGCATATTATCATGAACTTGAAAATAGATTCGGGTAGAATCATTTATGGGATGGGAATTCTTCTTCTGTCTGCTGTTCTGACTGGGTGAAATCCGTAGTCAGGTGATTATTGGACTTGCTGTAGGTAACAACAATGAATAAAATGTTATTTTGAACGGGATACGTTCATAGGATTAGGAAATCATGTGATTAATTAACTGCATGATTGTATAACTGTTGTCTGTTTAACATACAGTGAAAGAAATATGGTTTCTTTTAGTACGGTAAATATATGGTATGCATCCTTATACTGTTAGATCTAGGATGAGCATAATGTTGTACTAACCTGTTTCGGATTTTCATATGAGCCTGATTCAAATGAAGTATGGATATGGATGATGAATTCTTCCCTGTTTTCATTTAAGGCTGATTATGAATGAAATTACTCTTACTGCCGGAAAGTGAATTCTGAATGGATTTTGTAAGTTTCACTCTGAACTGTTATCTTGATTTGTGTCTCGTTTGGATTCCATTTTTAGAACAGCCATTTGGAAAGAAATAAGGTCATGGATGAATGACTTGGAAAAATGATCTGTTCTTCTTTCATTCAGTTGAAAATCTATAATTCGTGGATAACGAATCTTGTAGTGCTTAGATATGAGCGACTATATGCATTACTGTTCGCTTTCTTGTCTGTGCTTGATTGTTTGGAATCTAATATGATGCATGAACTGAAAGGAAGGTAATGGGTTTACATTTCAGTTAGTTTCATCCTTGCATTTATTATTAATGAAAGGCGTGGAAAGGATAACAGTATATCATATCAGCAGTAAGCTATTTGTAATTCTAACTTTGCAAATATAGTGAATTAAGACTTGTAACGGTTATGTGGAAACGGGACAGCAGTTCTTTGGCTGATTGTGATGATATTTTGATAGTTCAGTTGTTATGCTGATCTTTCTTTTGTGCCTATTTTGTGATTGATGTTTTACTGTCGTTTCATAAAAGCAGGGTTCTTTTATTGAGACAATTAGTTGAAGCACCTCATTTTAAGGATAAGTGCTTAATATGCTCAGTTCATTGAACTGACCCGTGCAAATCATTTTGCAGATGGAATTTGATTAGAATGAAGACATGGTTGTTTTCTGATGCTTCTTGATTAGTTGAAGATGAATTGTAATTGTTGCTTTTATTCCTCTTCGAGGAATTGTGAAAAGAAGAAAGTATATTCTTCTATCTATGAGTTGTATTGATGTTTTATGTAAACCTTGTCCATTCAGTTGGATTGGCAAATGTATGGATCATGACATGAAATGATGAATACAATTACAAGTGTGATATTTTTAATAATTATATCAGTTTGATATTGTTGACTAAATTGGAAATATAATGTTATTTCTTGATTTGGATTTGTTTAATTGTCCTTGGATGGATGCTAAATGGGAACTGATATCTATTCTTACCTAAATGCAACCTTTAAGTTGAAATATGCAATTAATTCATACTTGGGTAAAGATGAATTTTTAATTGACATTAAAAAGGTTTACGAAGAATATGATTCCATAATCGAAAGGTATTCAGGATTAGCTTAGGAGCTAAGGAATATCAATTAACTTCGGAGTAATCGAACTTCGCTTTCGAACTCCATTAATGATCTCGTATGCTAAATTCAGAATAAAGGATATAGGATAAGTATATCCATAACTAATGGACCTTAACTATATAACGTTAAGGAGAACAAATGAATACATTTCTTGGGATTTAGACCTCGTTTAAATGACGTCTAATAAGTTAGAATTCTGAATTTAGTTACAGTTTGGAAAATCTTGGCTAAGTTTAATAGGTTAAACTTATCACGTCCGTCGGTACGGACTGCTTAATCCAATGATTAAGAAGAGAACCAAGTAGGGAAATGCAGCCCTTCGGTATGAAGGAGAAGATGCATAGCAAGCTAATGGACGGATTTAGTCCCTCTTAGCAATATACAACTGTAACGGAAACGAGGATCAAGGGATCAGCATGGATGCTGAAAGTTGATTTTTAATTAGTAAATCATATCTAAATCACTTGAGCAGGATGTGTATTCTCGATGGGAGGATTCTGTAGGACATTGGCATACGCCAGCTACAGTAAGGTGTCTCCATGAAGACGAGGTCTTCATGACGACACAATGTTGCAGCTGACATATTGCAATGCCCTCCCGAATTAAAACATCAAGAATACATAGGTTGAATGTGTAGCTCTTGGCAGGGGATAGGAGTATGATCTAGTATACGGAGTGACTCCGGAATACTAAAGATAACTAGACACACGGAGTCGTGGGGAAACAACACCGTATGTCTGCGTATCTTTAGTTACCAGGAGTGCCTTCCTATATTCGTTCATATTACTAGTTGGAAATTGGAAGTTTAAAACTGACCTTAAACAAGAGGACTGGTAGGAACCAGGAAAGACCATTCTAGATAACAGGTGAAGTGAAGTGAAAGACGTATTCCGTTGATGTGTATCACATCCAGGAATATGATCATGCAAAGCATGTGAAAATCTTTGGCCAAAGTATCGCAATTGTTGGTTGCGTTGTCCTTATCACTTAATTTAAGATGCAGGATGTCAGATGAATATCAGTAACAGATATTCAGATAGGCTTCTTAAATGGATCACTTCGATAACTGGAAACGGTTATGAGAACAGGTATATATAATATACTATGCATAAACGAACATGAAGGATCGGTTGTTGCCGAGTCATGAAATGAAGGATCGTTGAAACTCCGAGCCATGAAAATGGAAGATCGGCAGTTCCTCGAGTCATTTACAGCAGCATACAGAATCTGTTATAAGATTGAATGGCATTAAATGTGTGTTCCATATTGTAAATATGCGAAAAGGGAACATTAGTTTTAAAAGGAAATTGTGTGATCCAAACTGTGTTGTTTGGGCAGAGAACAATTATTAAAACTTGAACGTGTGTTTGAATTTTATAATTCATAACAGAGAACGTTATCAAAAAAAAAAAAAAAATTCCCTTGTTCTGGTATCTTAAAATGGGGATGTTACATGTAATGTCCCCAAATGGGGCTAATTGAACTCCTCTTGGATTTTAGGTAAACCCAACACCAGAGCACTTCTAAAAAAATGAATATTAAATCACGGTATGCAGATCTGCAGTATTAACCTGAAAATGCGACTAGGGCATAGCTTCAAACTTCCACCTATGTTGCTAGGTGTTGGCTAGATTTTCTACATAGCATCAAACCTAGGCAGTCATGAGATAAATCTCCCTCATTTAACCGGTGAGGCTCCTGTGTCAGATTTGTAAATATAAATGTGTTTTTATCTATCAAGGGTTTTACTTTAACCATTTAGTTCATGAACCATAACTAAGAAGTTCTGCAGCAAGTAAGCAGCTGTTTAAGAAAGGAAAAATTATAGAAGAAGAAAGTCAAGGTATTACAGAGAAGAAGTAAGGAAGATGTGGATCCCAATTAGTAGATAGCAGAGCTAATTGCATGCACATAGAAGAAACTTAATAGATTTGAACACACAGAATTATAAAGCAAAGGCAGTTCTAGATCCAGATCTAAAATAACACAAAGTTTACTTTAAAGATCTAAGATTTAAAAGCAAGAAACACAGTACGCCGTGACACAAAGTTCTCCGGAAACCTGCTTCTTTGTATTCCTCTGCAACAAGTGGCTCTCAGGGGTTCAGCACAAAGTCTAGAACACAAGATTGTTTCTTACAAATTATGATCGATGATTAACCCGAAGGTTCTTCCTCTACTTATAGAATGTAGAGGGGCAATTACAAGCTGGAAGCTTTCGTTGAACTGGCACATGTGGAAGTCGAAAAAGAAACAACTGGCAATCTCCTTCCTGGAATTCCTCTTTGCATGACACGCATGATTTGCAACTGAAAATAGAACCTTCTATTTTGTACGCCTGCCACCTATCTCCAAATAATTGACTTCTTCAAGTAATGGCTTTTAAACCAATCACGTAAGTTGTATAATTTAATTGATCGCTCAAATACTTTGTCGGAGGAAAAAAGAAGGAAGAGGAAAGCTGACTTTGTCGGAGGAAAGAAGAAGGAAGAGGAAAGCTGACTTTATCCTTTTTCATGTCTGCATGCAGCTGATTCAAACTGGATCTGGAAGCAGCTGGATCTGGAAACAAGCTGGAATTGCAAGCAGTTGGAATTGGAAGCAAGCTGGAATTTTGCCTCCGCATTGTCTTCTCTTTTATCCTTGAAGCTTTTGCAGTTCTTCTGTTATACATGCATCAGTGCAAGGTTGGCCGTAGATAACTCATCATCCTTATTTTTAATTGCATATGAGCAATTAAAAATTCTGGAAAGCACTCAGGGTGAATGAAAATTCAATGAAGGCTTCAACTGGAAGATGAGAGCACATGCACAAGGTCTTGGAAGGAATTTCCCACGCACTGTCTTCTTCATGGGCTGCATTCGAAACAAGAGGATGAAGCCTTTGTGCCAGAAGCTTTTGCAACTCTAAGATCTGGATCTGGATCTGCATATGGATTTGCATCTACATCTGCATCTGGATATGGATCTGCACTTGCATAACAAATTTTGGCAACTAGGCTATGGATGGAAAAGCTGCAGCTCGAATAATTCCACTGCTTTTAATCTGCACGCATGAGTGAAGTCTTTCTTGCTCTAGATCTGTCTATCAATTTAGCAAGAGGTTCCGAGCCTAGATCCGTGTGCAAATTTAGAAGTGATGCATGACTCCGTTGTGCTTTCTTTTTCATCTTTCTTCGCCATAGCTTTGTCTATCTTTGTCTGAATGTCTTTTTCTTCTTATTTGACTAGAATTCTTCAATACTGGTGCAGATCTGGACAATTCTTCAGATTTGGAGGATATATGCAATGTATTGGACATTGATAAAAGCTCCTTTTCCTTTGTAAAGCACCTGTAATGAATTCCTGCAATTTATCCAGACAAAAATGGCCAACGGAGCATGATTAGTGAATTTAAATTATAAAAATCTGCACTTTTCAAGCCTGCTGCCCCAAAAATTGGTGTTTAATTTGCACATAAAGAGAGCATGAATCCTTTCAATCAACACCTGAGCTCCTGTAACACCTGTGAAAACAACTATGCAGACGAAGATCAACCTTCTCCAAAGCATGTGCCAAATCTGGAAGCTTTTAGCCTTGTTAGCACTTTGTCTGAACAAAATCTTTCCTCTAATGGGGGCGCACTTTTCCTCCTAGCTGCAATTCTTTACCTGTGAATTAAATTATTCACCCATATGGCTGCCCATGCTTATATAACCTTCACAATTCTATAATTAATAATTGCCCTAACAATTAAAGGCAATTAATTAATTAAAAATCATGTTTTTCTCTTTTAAAAATAGCATGTTTAAGGACAGCCATCCAATAAATTAAATTAATCCAATTTAATCCTTCACACAGCACTTCACTCAAGCCCCACAGTGTGCTTTGACCATAGCCACTGAAAATAAAAATTAATTTAATGTTTTAATGCTTCAAAAAACATTAAATAATGCCCAAATGGGGCGCACTTTTTGAGAGGAAGGGGGCAGCCACTAAATAAATTAAATTTAATTAATTTAATTCCTTTCTTTTATTCCTTCTTTGACTTTTTGACCTCCTCAAGCTTGGGCGCACTTTTTTAAGAAGAAAGATTATTAAAAATAATCAATTTAATCTTTTTAATCTATCACCAAAGGGGGCGCACTTTTTTGCACATGTAATTCTATTTTTAAGAATTTTTCCATAATGGGATTCTTTACCCTGCCAGGCAGGCACCAAAATCCTGTGATCCACTTAAGTGATTTGACTTTGACAATGGGATTCTTTACCCTGCAAGGCAGGCACTAAAATCCCATGATTTCACTTAAGTCACTTTCCTTTTATTATATCAAGGGAATTTTTACCCTGCAAGGCAGGCAATAAATTCCCACCTGCCTGCAGCCTCTATTTTTCCCACTGCAGCTTAAGTGACTTTTATAACACGGGAAAAAGTACCCTGTCAGGCAAGTATACAATTCCCACCCTGCCTGCGGCTTATATTTTTCCCATCGCAGCTTAAATCCTTTGTTTTCCAAAAATGCGCCCATCCCCGGAAGGGCTTTTCTGTGCACGACTTCGCTTTTTCCCAGTGATCCAGACCTCCGATGACGACTTCCTCCGGGCAAAATGTGCATGTATGTTTTCCAGCTGCTCCAGGCCAAAAATCGGGCTTACCCGGCAAAGGAGTTGTTCCAGAGAAATTTTACAGAAAACAGAACGGGACACCACAAAAACACGAAAAATTGCCAAAAGTTACAAATAAAGCCCAAAACTTAAAATAATTTAAAATCCTTCTGGTACATAGGAATAATAACATATTCGCTCATAATGGAGTCAAAACAGAGCGCAAATAGCCTCATACGGGGCTCAAAATAATTAAATACAAATTTCCCGCAGACAAATCCCGACGACAGAATAAAACAATTTTGGGCATCTGGGTATTTGGTGAAAAAGGCTAATATGGCACTTTAGGATTATTTTGACGCAATACAGGAACTTTCAAGCAATAAAAACAACAAACGACCCACTATTTTAAAAGTACGAAATTTTTTCGGATTGGGTAGTCACAGATTTCAGGGTGAAATCTGAGTGACACCACTAGGAAACGGAAACGGGTACGAAACGCGGAAACGACAATTTTCAAAAAACCTTGGATACGAAACGTCGACGGAAACGTCCGTACAATATATTATTAAAAAATAAAATATATATATATATGTGCATAGTACTCATTTTATAATTGTAGACCATAAGAGATAATTGATAAAGCACTCCAAATATTTTGAATTCATTGAAATTTGAACTTCTAAGTTCTAAAGAGTCATCATTCAACATGGTTACAATTTCAATGATTCACATATACATAATAATAATCTAGATTCTAGAATATATCATCTAGATTTCCTCATAGTCATAATCATCTCCATGAACACCACTAGCACCAACATCTCCACTCCCACTAGCTCCACTCTCCCTCCTGCAAAATATCTCGATTCTTCTTCATCAATACCAAGCAGTGAAAGTTGGCTAAGAGTTGAAGCAGAAGCATCAAAGTCGCTAGTCTCAGGATCAATATCCCAAAGTTTGTTGGGACCTCTAACATAGGCTTCACTCTTGTGTGATAGAATGCGCAAATTGGAATGCACATACACTAAATCCTCGGTCTTCTTGGATGCTAACTTGTTCCATTTGGCTGAGTAGATGAAGGAATATGTACTCCAATTCCGTTCTGCTGAGGAATTGCTAGCCACCTGTTACAAAAAAGAAGTTAGAAATTTTCAATTAGTAATACTATAATATTAATTTACTAAGAAGTAAGAACATACATTTTTAATTAATAAACAAACTTTTGATTTCATTTTAATATTTGATACCTGTGAAAGGATTTTAATGGCAACAGGTCGCAGCCACTTGGCATCATGGCCATGTGCACACCACCACATGCATGGAGTCATCTTGTACCTGTCAAGTGCTGCATTTATTTCACCCATGCTACTATTAGATGAAGAGACAAAGAGCGTCATTTCACAGCGGACTGTACTAGTTACATCTGGATCAGGAAAAAGCCTCCGGAATGCTGCCTTAGCTCCACTTGCAACTTCATGGTCATCATATGGCTTTTGTCTACCAGGTGTTGCAAGTATTTCACTGCTATAAAATTTGGGATTCAGGGCATAGGCTAGGAGATGCAATGGGGTGGTCATTTTATTCCACCTTCTCATGATCACGTTCTTAACTTCACTGTAGAATTTTTCTTCAGGATCCTGCTCTTTTTGTTGTATGATGTCTCTAATTTTTTCAAGCATAGAGTCAATGCCATCATAGATCTCCCCTATACAAGCATTATCCGTGTCTGCATATCTAATCATAGATAAAATAGGCTCAGTAAAACTAAGCAAGTATGTAACCTTTACCCACCAAATATCATCGAGTATCACTGATTTTATTTTGATGGCTCTTTCTGTGTTTGATTGCCTCCACACGGACCAAACATCATCAATCACCATAAGCCTTAAGGCTTGCTTTACCTTCACAAGTCATCTCAAGACGAGCGTGTGAGAGGCAAATCTTGTTTTATCAACCTATTAAAATAAATTAAAGCAAGTTAATTAAAAAAAAAAATTAAAAGGAATTCAATTGATAATTTGATATTTCATAAAAAGTTAGCAAATAAAAATTAGAAACTAGGAAATTGTTTGGTTACCTTCAGCAACTCCAATGTCGAGAACCTCCTAAAGATAGCCTGGGACATATGATGATTTGTGATAAACATTTGGATCTCATTTGCCTCTGTATAAACTTCCTCAATCCATGGTATTTTTCCAATCTTCTGTAGCATCAAATTCAAGGAGTGTACTGCACAAGGTGTCCAAAAAATGTGCTCATATCTCCCCTCAACAATCAGCCCTGCTGCTCTACAATTTTTGGCATTGTCCGTGATGACTTGGACAACGCTTGCAGGGCCCACTGACTCAATAGCCTCAATCAAAATATTAGCAATAAAGTGAGCATCTTTCACTTCACCCTCACAATCAACAGCCCTTAAGAACATTGCCCCTTTAGGGCACACTGCAACAATGTTGATTAGGGGTCTATTTCGGGCATCTTTCCATCCATCTGAAATGATAGATACCCCTGAGTCCTTCCACGAGTCCCTAATTGGCTGCAAAGAAGTATGTACATGGGCCACTTCTTTCGCCAACAATGTGGTTCTGACCTTCTCATAACTAGGGCTTTTATACCCTTTTGGTGCATCATTAATACCTCTCACCATTTGTTGCCAATAAGGTGAGCGCAACACATTGAAGGGCAGCCCACATGCATAAATGCATCGAGCAACCAACTCATCAGCAACATCCATTTTCTCATTTGCAAATGCTTGCTCTAATGGGCCTTTGGAAATTCTCTTTTGTGACAAATACTCTCCCTCTATTGGAGTTTCAACTGCAACTTGGATAAAATGATGGTTTGATGGGTTGGGTGGTTTTTGTGAGCCTCTATTTTACAAAGGAGTTGTTTTAAATCTAGCTCTTGAAGCTTCCATATCAGCGTCCTCTTGCTCTTTCATATATGCCAATATATGTTTATGTTCAACCTTGCCACATTTTCTAATCCCCGTTCCTTTATTCCCCATTATTGAATCGGGTATAAGAGGATTTGTATTGTATATTGCAATGATTGCATACCCAAACTCGAGAGCCACCGCCAGCAAGGTTCTCCACAATTTGCACATGTCTCCAAAGAGGAGCTCTAGGATCCACACCCCCACTTTGGCTTTCTTCCCCTTCCCCATGCCCTCCCACTGAAGCTGAACTAGATGCCATTGAATCAAACTTTCATTGAAAAATAAAAAAATAAACTTAGATTAAAATAAATTATTAAATAGAACCACACCCTACATATCCTATTCTGCTTTTGATCACCAAGTTCACCGTTCAGGCGCGAGGTGAGAGCATACACAAAGTTCGGATTTTTTAATTTAAAAAAACAAAATAAACTTTTAAAAAAAACAAAAAAAATTAAATTTAAAAACCCTACACATCCTATTCTGCTTTTGATCACCAAGGTCACCGTTCAGGCGTGAGGTGAGAGCATACACAGAGTTCGGATTTTTTAATTTAAAATAACAAAATAAACTTTTTTTAAAAAACAAAAAAGAATTAAATTTAAAAACCCTACACATCCTATTCTGGTTTTGATCACCAAGGTCACCGTTCAGGGGCGAGGTGAGAGCATACACAGAGTTCGGATTTTTTAATTTAAAAAAACAAAATATTTTTTTTTTAAAAAACAAAAAAAGAATTAAATTTAAAAACCCTACACATCCTATTCTGCTTTTGATCACCAAGGTCACCGTATAGGTGCGAGGTGAGAGCATACACAAAGTTTGGATGATATTTATAATTTAAAAAATAATATATGTTTTTTATTTTAAAACGCAAAGAAAATGTTACATTTTTTTATTTTTTAAGCATAGAGTTTTAAAATTACTAAATTAAACCTACATATTGACATCATGATCAATGATCACGAATGATGTGTGCATAATGCACACATCATTCGTGATCATTGATTACATTAACATTTTCTTTAGCAAAAAAAAATAAAAAATTTGAAAAATACCTAGTTTTTCCTCCTTTAAGTCAATCCCACCTTCCAAATCTGATTCGAAATTCCTCCTTGAAGCTGCTCCTTGATGTCTCTTTGCTCTTAACAATGCTAAACTCTTCAAGCTACTCCTTGATGTCTTTTTGCTCTTCACAATGCTAAATGCTAGTTTAATGAAAACTGGATTTAGCAAGAGAAAAATGAGAGTGTGATTTAGAATGGACCCAAGAGGTCATTATATAGCTTTTAGGAAGTGTGTTTAGCAAGGTATGTAGTCGTATTAGGGTTTCACCGCATTTAATGCAAAGTTCTTTTATTTTTTAAAACGTATTTCTGTTTTTTTGAAGTGACCGGCACAGGAAACGTGAAAAACGTTTCCGGAAACGCCTGTGCCGTTTAAAACTGGATTTAGCAAGAGAAAAATGAGAGTGTGATTTAGAATGGACCCAAGAGGTCATTATATAGCTTTTAGGAAGTGTGTTTAGCAAGGTATGTAGTCGTATTAGGGTTTCACCGCATTTAATGCAAAGTTTTTTTATTTTTTAAAACGTATTTCTATTTTTTTGAAGTGACAGGCACAGGAAACGTGAAAAACGTTTCCGGAAACACCGGGTGCCGTTTCCAAACGTACACAGGCGTTTCCGGAAACGTTTTTCACGTTTCCCCCCCGTATCAGCTCTGCGAAACGTTTCTACGCGGAAACGGACCCCTGCCCCGCGTTTCCTGGTATCACAAACTTCCACTAATCAAACAGTAATTTATAATTTTACCACCCAAATATGAAGTTTGGATTTTATGCCATCAAAACAGCCCTGGAACTGATGTATGAGACTTTGTCAAACAGCTGGAAATAATCACTCAAAATGGCCAGTATGCTACATGAAGTATAACCATCTAAACATCTAGCTTATACTTTTACAGTTATATTTTATCAGTATATGTTAGATGAGCTGAGTTTCGGACATCTATGGCAGCTTTAAAGTACCAGCTTCTAGCTTTTTGGATGGGTCCTATCAGATTTCATTTAGTTAGTTACAGATTTCGAGGTTTCAGAAACTTAGCCATGGAAATGGACAGGTTTTCAGACTTAAGCCAGATTTCAAGGTTTCAAACTTATGCCACAGCTGACCAAAGTTTTCAGACTATAGCCATCAATTCAGATCTGACTTTCACTCACCTTCAAGGCATACTAGGTACCCTCGAAGTGCAGTGTCGATCTATTGCTAGCATACCTTGAAATGTGAAATTACAACCTCACTATTTCCCTTTAGTCGAACCCTTTTGAAAATCAACTTACAACACTCTATATACTGCTTGAAATTTTTTTAGCAACGAAGAGGTTTCGTATCTTCTCCATGAATTCAAACACAATTCAAATGCGGTGACTCGATAGGGTCAATCTAAGGGATTTCGTTCTTAGAGAATTCTCTTAAGCAAGCACTAAACCTTTCCTCTTAGACAATGCAGCTAACTAAACTAGAAATGAAATGCTCCTCCAATCTTTAGTCGACTTTATTTACATAGAGGATATTGTCTCTATTATGGCCTTTATTGTTTTCTACATGGACCATTATCACAAATATCCTAATTTTTAATTCTATTTTACATGAAGTATTTAATCTCAAGTTTGAGGTCTTATTTATGTCCCTTGAGGATGTGTTGCACTAAATTACAATGTGTTTTTCTTTGCTTTCTAATTTCACTCTATAATTAATTCTTACGCTAAATCCATACAAGTGCCTTGTGCTAATTTGCTTTGGGGTTGATGAATGTCTTGGACACTCCATAATGGGCAGACTGGTCATTGTGAAAACTTAAGTCAAGCTTGTGTTCACCCTTTAGCCAGATCAGGTAGACAGTATAGACTAAAGGTCTTTGATACTATTATTCTAGGCAACCAGGGACATTTCATGTTATGGCAATTTCCGATGGTGCAGAGACATCTATGTTCTTAGATTGTCATATTAAATAATAGGCACATCAACGCCACACAGGGATTTGGATAAAAGGGGTTTCCCATGATAGATTGGGAAATGGTAGTATTTTGAGGTGCATTTGCCCACTGATTGCATTGAAACAAATGCATTCAAGTCAAAGCTTGGGGTCATCCCTTTTGTACCAAGAAGGTGGGCATTTCTTGATGGGACAATATTCTATTTTAGGACCCATCTGTCATTCGTACTATGTTAATTTGTTCAGATGATGCTCAATCTGAACCTATTGTATCCACTGGGATGCATCATCTCGCCACCCCTTGCCTCCCCCCAGCTTCATCAAAAGGGTACTTAGTGCAGACATAGGATCAATAGAAACTTGATACCCTATCAAAGTTTGATTCTAAGGCAATAGTACAGAGTTTGAAAAAACTTTCACTCGTGTTGGCGTCAACCTTACGGGCTAATGAAAATGATTGTTTAGATGGAAGCATGTGAATAGTTTTATGATGCAATTATTTTGCATTGACAATTAGTCGGAACCATCCGATCAGTCTTCAAGAGAATCATCAAATTTAAAGTCTTCTTGTGATGTAGGTCAGTGGGATTCAAAACTACTAATTATGAGTGAGAGTAATTATGGTTTTAAAATGTTTAGGAATCTTTGGTGCAGGTTTATGCCAAGCGGTCAGTGATTTTCATTGATGCTTCTGAAAGTAGCACTTTTTTCTGGAAAAGATTTCCAAAAGCTTTAATCATCTAGCGTAAGTGCAAGTTGTTCAATCCACATATGTCGATAGTTGCCAGTAATACTTCCAAGGTATTGATAATATATATGCATTAGGATTGACAAAAAACACTTGCTTTTTTACCAAAATTAGTGAGAGCATTCTATAAGTAGTTTTAAAAGATACGAAAATTGCCATAATTGATAGCACTAGCAAAACAACAAAAAAGTTCGTGTGGCACTTTTGCCCAAGAGATCTATTGGAAGCTTTGTACCCCTATTTACACGTGCACTCCTACTCCAATATGGCGTGGGTTTACATGAACTTTGGAAGTATAGAGTGGTTATCACTCTATAGACAGAGTTGTAGCTAACAATGATTGTTTCATCTATGAAGACAAAGGATCTAATAATATTATATGATTAAATGCCTTATTCTTCGTATGTTTATATCTTTAAGCTGCATTTTATGCTAGTTAAAGTATGTAGTTGAGAGAAGTATTACAAAGTCAAAGATGGTACTTAAGTTAACTACAAAAAATGAGACGAACTTATGCTTGAGAGAATTCAATCATCCAAAATGATATAGAATCTAGAAGTATTATCGCCAAAATGATACTAGTTGTAGATTGATTTAATGAATATCAATAGCTCGTGATGTTTCATGCATTATACCCCAAATTATGCAATGGACCCAATAACAATCCCAACCATGAGAAAAGTCAATAACTGTACAGCAATGACACTTGATCTCACCATTCATGAAGTCAAAAACCTAATTAATCATGTTTCAAATTGCATCTAAGTGTAATATCCACCTTCTCCGTCGAAGTATTGCCTTAGCCCATTAATGTCTCCCCGACGGCTAAGGGATGAGCCTTAAGGGGATTACTTAACCGTGTCATAATAATTTGGTAATAAAGTACAAAGTTATCCTTGTGGGTGAAAATAAAATATCCCCAAGTGGACACTTATAATGACCCCAAGTGGATTCTTAGCAACTTGAGAACTCAAAATAAAATTAGAAAAAGTTAAAGCCATCATTATAAACTTTGCAGATCTGAATTTCCTTCTAGAAAATGCGACTAGGGTTAATTAGAAAACCCAAATATATCAGCACTTATATTAGAATGTTTTCATCCAAATCTGATCCCACTTATTTATAAGACCAAAATATGAAGAAACATACAGATTTCAGATGTCAATAGGGCTGAAATTAATTTATTAAATCTGCATTCTAGCTGCCCATGTAGATAAATAAAATGGTACCTTTTTGCATATCAAAATATCTGAAAATAACCATATTTGTCCTCTAAAAATCAGCTTTATTAAGGGCTTTCCAAAATAGATCACAAACACCTTGGAATGCCTCAAATGTGCCCAAGAAATGGGTCACTCATCAAGGCAGAAGGCTGAAAAGTGAAAGACAACACAGATGCAACTTTCCTTCAAACCCTTGGATAAAAATCTGCAAAACTCTTTCAAACAACCGCTGGAAATAAACTGTAAATACTTGTTAATCCGCTGAAGCACAATGGAAACCCTTGTGTAGAGAATCCTCACAAACTCTTGTGGGTTTTCGTTCTCAAGAGGGTATTTCTAAAGGGTTTTGTCTTTAGAAATAAAATAGACAAAGCATGAAGCTCCATACAAAATCAGATATGAAAGAAAATAATTTAGTGTGTGAGGCTAAGGCAAGTCCACTTGCATATATAACCTTGTGACCCAAATAGCCACCTACCATGACCAATCAGATTTTTCTCATATTAAATGTTTTTCACCACCTATTTTTCCTCTCTAGGCAAGTCGCATTTTTTTCCTTGGGTATTTTATTCTTTCTAAATGTTTTTTGTCTTTTCTCCCATTTACTTTGTTTCCTAGTGCAAGTCACACTTTCCTAGGATAAATCAATTTGGCCCAAATGCTCTTCACTATATGTTTCATTTTTCTTTTTTTATTTTATGATTAAGTCCATAATAATTTATTATAATTCCTTTAATATATTTTATTTATTTTTGCAATTTATAATAAAATATTAGAACTTAAGTCTCCCTTTTAAAATTCTCCTTAGCTGTCGGGAAGACAAAATAGGCTAAGGGTCTTTAACTGGGAAGGGGATATTACAGAGACAAACTATTTGTTTACCACATTTGCAAGTGTGTCATGAGAAATGAAGACATCTTCCGGTAAGGTGATTGTTGGGTAAAAGGTGTGAAGGTTGAGAGGATCACAATCTCTTGATTTTGAGGGTGGGGAGAACAGCACACTAGAGTTTTCGCTGCAAGAGCAGCAAGAGCACCTAGACCACCGAGACTTGTAGACATGGTATAATTAATAAAAGGGATCCAAGTCCATTTGGAAGCTATGGAAACCACACGACAAAGAGGTGTCGTGATAGATGATGTGGGCGATGATGAAGCCGCACGAGTGTCTAAAGCACAAGCTATAGAAGAAGTACTAGTTGACAAGCCAAAGAATAGATTTTTGGGTGCAATTGCGAGGATAGGCAGTAGTCCAAAGTTGGACACTCTAAGTTATTTTGGGAGTTTGAATCCTGAAGAGCTCATTGATTGGATCACTATAAAAAATACTTTGACTATGAAGTATGGAAGATCCCAAAAAAAACAAGTTTGCATGCACAAAGTTGAAAGATCATGTATTATTGTCGTGGGAGCATGTACAAATAGAAAGAGTGCAACAAGGTAAAGAAAAAATCAAGACATGGGATTGACTAGTTACGAAGTTGAAGGCCAAATTCTTGCCTTTAGATTACCTGTTAAGTTTGTTTAAAAAGTTTGCAACATTTGCAACAAAAAGAGTTGAGCGTAAAAGTTTACACTAAAGTGTTTTATAAACTCAATATCTGAGAGGGTCATGTTAAGGATGACACTGAGCAGATATCCAAATATGTGAATGGATTGCACATTTCCATCAAGGCTGAGTTCGGGTTGATCCAAGTATGATCTATCAAGGAAGCATATCAGTATGCACTAAAGGCTACAAAAAAACGTCGAACGGACAACAAGAAGCAACACAAGGCAACGGATGACTCGTGTGAAAACATGGATAAGGAAGCGCCAATAGAAGTTATTTTGCGCAAGTAGAAGCTGGCACATATTAGTGCAATGATACCGCACATGGAGGCAAGAGGAAATTCTATTAGAGGTAAAGGATCTTATGGAATAGTCAAGATCACGAACTCATAGGTTATTGTTTCAAATGCAGCAAGTCAGCGAGACTGGGCATACAACTCCTGACTGCTCAAATGTGCACAACGGTTCAGTAGGAGAAATGATGTAAATGTGCATATTGCACAAGCCGATGAAGAGAATATTGCGTCGATTCATCATCGAGAACAACCAAAAAGCGGCAAAGAATCTCTCATGATAAAGAGGGTATTGTTGAAACCAACAAAAGAGGAGAATGGTCCCACACAAGGAAGAATTTATTGAAAACCTTTTACAAGTCGAGAGGTAAGTTTTGCAAGGTGATTGTTGACAATGGTAGTATAGATGACCTTCTTTTGCGAGAGATAGTTGACAAACTAGGGATGACAAGAATAGTGCATCCAAATCTCTATAAGATATCTTGGTTGCCGACGGCACAACAGATTTTGGTGAATGAGCAATGTTTGTTAAGTTTCCAAATCGGTGCATATAAAGATGAAGTCATGTGATGCAACGCCCATGGACATATGCATGTGTTACTTAGAAGGCATTGGCAGTTTGAAAGGAAAGTGCAACATGATGGTCACACAAACACGTATACACGTTGAATCCTTTGAAGTAAAAGAGTCTAGAAGTGGAAAATGGTCCAAAGATATTGGTGACAGAAAAAATATTGAAAGGAGTTCAGAAGAGTGCATGTTTTGCATTCATAATGAAGCCCACATAAAATTGAGCAGAAGAAAAGAGAAGCAGTTCCAGGCAAAGTGGAGGATTTGTTGAGGAGTTCATTAAGGTCATTTCTAGTGATTTGCCACACAGATTTCTTTTTCTCAATAGTGTCTCAAAGCCTTCAATGGCTAGTTTTCCAATTGGGCGATCTCCATTAGGTCAACCTAGACACGTTTTATGGGTCGGCCACAATGGGAAATTAATGAAGAGTCACCTATATATACAAATCATTCACAACGTCATTACCTCTTAAGACACCTCATACTCTTTTAGAGTAGTCTCACTACATTGAGGATCATTATCAAAGTTGTAGCAAAGCTGAAATCTCTCAATGAGTGGCCCTAGAGCAGTCCATAAAACCAAATCTGAAATCAAAGAAGTCAATGTTACGTGATGCCAAAGGTAAAAGTCTAATTGAAGGTCAATTGTATGAGCACGTGATTTTGCACACACTCACCAAGGAGGGGGAAGTACATACAGCTTGATCCCTCTTTAGAGTATTGGTATGTAGGCAATATTCACCATATCATTGAGGATATAGATGAGGCTTTCTAGCCCAAAATGATAACCACTTTTTAAGGGTCCCTTCTGGTCTTTCAAACACAAATAGGGTTCGACCAAAGAAAACCATAAATAGGTATCATCATACAAGATCAAAGAAATCATAAATATTCATAAGCAAGTTACAAGCAGAGGAAAAACTTTCCCAAGAGTTGCAAACCCCCAACATCTCCCAAGTGTTGTCGTAAAGCCAACATGTTAGGAAATAAGGGATAAAATATGCAAAACAATCCCTCACAGAATCGCAACAGTAGAAACTAAAATGCAGAAAATATTACAGATCTCAAATAAAAGTGCAAAATAAAATTAACACAACACAGAGAGTATTTAACGTGGTTCACCTAATTTGGGCTACGCCCACCAAGAATCACTTGCTCAAATTTTATTACAAGCCACCGCTCTCTCAATACAATACCCACGATTTGTTTGGAGCTATGCTCAACAAACTCTGCAGAATTCACACCTGAATTCATACACATCTGCAATGTTACATTAACCCTACCATATGTACGAAACCACATAAATAGACAACTGCTTAAGCAGTTTTACAAAATCGTGGGTATCAAAAACATGGGCCAAAACCGTCCCATAAACCTATGGGTCAAAAATCCCGCCCATATGAGAAGAGAATGTTTCCCGAAATATCGGGCACATTTTTCGAGGCCAAAAAACATTTCTCAAGGGCTATGGCCCCGAACCCTGACGAGAATACATGAAGAGTGTACAATACTTTTTAGTGTATAGTCTTCAACACTTCCACACATGAAAATAGGTTCCACAGCATAACACAACAATGACGGTCTGTTGCCAGAGTCCAAGTTTGTCGATAGTGTCTAGACAACATGTTAGCCCTATTATTGGTCTACGCAATTGACAAAGTACTTCTAAATCATTTCCAAACATTGTGACACTGTCTGTGAGTGCAGACATCCAAAATCAACTAACTCATCTTTCTATTATTTTTTCATTTTGGATCAAGTAATTGCAACATTTACTTGCTTTAACAAATGAATATTATTGTATTTGAATGACCTAATTATATAGTTTGGATTATATCCTTGTTTTGGTTACATTTATATCTCCTAGGTGTAAAATTATTAAAAACAAAAGTACCACCGCAGACTAAGAGGTGTTAGACTATGCACCTTATTACACTTAAAAGGTCAATGATGAGGAGGGTCATAAGGAGGAGGTTGATGAGAAGGGTCATGAGGGATGTAGACTATAAATGCAATTCGAAGGGATCATACTTCAATTGGGATGGAACTCTAGTATTCTTTGGCAAGAGCATCGTCAACCCGCTTCTAGACCCATGCTATTTGTTTGTCATATTGGCTGAGGAAAGAAGCGTTGTGATCTATCAGGTCATTCTATCACCCAATACAACTATCAACATAGGGAGGACGTGGAGCTAAGTTCCATACACTAGCGATGAGTCAAGCAGTGCCCTTATGGCCAAGAAGTGACATACTCAAAAACAACTAATTGTGGGGAACTTTGTGAAAGCCACCTCCCCACTCCATTTGGTAAGTGATGGGACTATGGTCAAACACGATAATCTTCAAGTGGATGGAAACTAGCTACCCACCCGAAAGGCAAAAAGAGAAGACATGTTGCTGGAGAGCATGACATGGTTGAGGCGCTTAAGAACTCAATCTTGCCAGCCCAAAAATTGGACCATGTAAACCATGAATTATGAGTTAAATCCTACAATCAGAAGAGAGGATCTGACGGGCCCCATCAATTTTTTAAATAATAACAAGCCTTGTATTCTCTAGGTCCCTAGCAAAAAGGCAACCACCCTTCCTTGTCCATTGGAGTCTCCACCATATAAAAATCACCACAAATTAGCCAATTAGCGAGAGGCAAATAATCCATTAACTAATGCCCAAAATTTGATCTGTCAATCACACCATTATGAGCATAGATATTACAAATCCTTAAGATATGACCCATTAATACCCAAAATCATCCAAATCTCCTAGATTGGGGTCTTCCCCAAGGCAAGAATTAATGAAGCAAAATGTTGGCACTACCATGGCCATCTTCAAGCAAGGTGGAGACGTGTGTCGCATCTGGTGAGATACACTTTAGAACAGTCTATAGAAGAAAATCAGAAACCTTAACTTCCTGAAAACAAATCACATCTAAATTATCGAACCATTGACAAGAAGAACGCACCAAGAATTTTCTTGAGGATTAAGAGACTTCAAACATTCCATGAGAGAAAATTCATGAGGAAGAATCATCCATGTGTGCTTCTCCTTGCCCGTCCTTGATGTCTGCCTCGAAACCCAAAATTGCAAAGCTATTACTTAAGGCTGGTTGCTGATTTGACGGGAAAGAAGAACCTAATGAGATGTCGCCGTGTTTTGCCCCATCATCTACCTTAGGTGACTTGCCACCACCGCAAGGCGAACTACACGAGCATCTTGAGGTAGAAGCATTAGCGGTTATCCCAACACTAGAACTAACTATTTGTGTGTTAGTATCTTGAGAAACATGGCCCTATGAGTGAACATGAGGAATAATGGTTTGAGATATGTGAAATGGGAAAAGAGCCCTTTCCACATGATTCACAATTGGAAGAGGTTTATTGGAAGGATTCAAAGCATGCATTAGGGTTTTTAGACCAGGCTGCAGATTTATTGTTAACAGTGGTCGGACCCTCATTTCTCCTACAAGTTTCTTGTTAAGCAAAGGCGGTTTGGAGGTTGTCTTGGGCCGAATCATGAGGGGACGGTCACTTATTATTGTCGGTTGATTGACACTGAAAGCAAGTGTTGGGTGGGTTGATGTAAACAATTTTCTATGTAAATCATTTTGTCCCTACTTGTAATGTCCCCTTTTTCGAATTAAGCCAAAATAGAAGACTTCTTTCCGGAGGTAAGAAAGGGATGAACAAGGGAAGATCGTGGGTTATATTTCCGTTTTCTTCATTCATATTTATGTTTTTATTTTTGTATTCCCCATCCTAAGTTGGTCGGTTGGGTTGGGGAGCTTTTTATGAGCTCAAAATAAAGAAATAAGCTACTAAGGAGGTCGGTTGAGTTTATGGGAATTTTAAAAGCAAAATAAAAGATAAAAAAAGCTTTATGAGGTCGGCCATGCATGTTTGGCCTTTGGCACCAAGATTGGGTTATAAAATAAGATTAAGAACATTTGCACGCATCTACTTTTGGCGAATTTACTCTAAACTGATCTTTGGCTGTTAGCTCTTAGTTCTCTCCACTCTTGGGCTAAAATACAAGTGTGTGGCTCTTTCCAAGATGGACGAAAACCCTTCTTGTGGCTGGTTGAAGGACACAAACCCTTCATACCTTGATTGAATTGGAGTCAAATTGAAAATTTGGGCATTAAAAGAGAAAAGAAGTCATTTTCAGATTTTTGCGTGCATTGACAAGCCTCTCCTAGTTGCAACGACTTGCACTAGCGTGTCATTTGGTGCCTTCTATGGCACATATCTACTATTTTCTTTCATAATCAGATTTGTTATAATTTATAAAGCCAGAATCAATAATTCTTTGTGGAGTTTGGGGTTTGAAATCCCTCATTTCATAATTTTTTTGGAGTTGCACTTCTGTTGATTGTAATTAATTTTTCCAGCAGTGTTTTCTATCAAATTTCATATTGGAAAGTAGCTTGGATAACTCCTAAAATACTTATATATATTTTGGTTGAGTTATTTGTGGAGTTTCAAGTGTTTTTCATTCATTTGTGGAGTTTCTATGGCACATATCTACTATTTTCTTTCATAATTAGATTTGTTATAATTTATAAAGCCGGAATCAATAATTCTTTGTGGAGTTTGGGGTTTGAAATCCCTCATTTCATAAACTTTTTGGAGTTGTACTTCTGTTGATTGTAATTAATTTTCCAGCAGTGTTTTCTGTCAAATTTCATATTGGAAAGTAGCTCGGATAACTCCTAAAATACTTATATACATTTCGGTTGAGTTATTTGTGGAGTTTTCAAGTGTTTTTTATTCATTTCCAGACTGTTATAAGAATTTGATCGTTGTTCTAAACTAGTTTTAATTTTCAGTTTGCTGGTCTGAAAATCAGAATTAATATTATTGGGGTTTGTGCTAATTCCTTGTTCTTCCATTGAAGTTCCAAAAAGGGACATTACACTGACTCAACACACAAGACCACTCGACATGGTAGGATAGGTCCGGTACAGAGGATGTACTGGCCTAGAGGGGTGTCGGGGGAGGTTTACAATGAAAATTTTCAACACTAGGGCATAGTTGTCATGTTTTCAAGTGAATTTTGCTCTTGCAAAAACACAAGACAACAGACCATATGAGGTAGACTTGGAAGACAAGATAAATATACAGTTTTGTTGAACTAAACCTAAGAAGGATCTATGCAATGCAATGACACGCTGATTCTGCAATGAATATGAATACCAATATAGAATGTAGGTTTTACTGATGAAGATTTCAGGAAGTAAAGTTATAGTGGAAGGAAAACAAAGAAAAGAATGCAGAATAAAGAAAGTTATCAAGCTTACTTTTCTGTTTTCTGCAAGCAAGGGTTTCTTAGATATAAAATATGGTTGGTTCAGCTTCAGAATCTCTTCTTGATTGGCCCTGAAGATCTTGCACTGTTCTGAAACACTCGTATATGATATTTCTTCATTATGGTATAAAAGTGGTGCATTCTTGATATGATACAACTCAGGATTAAAGGACTAGCGTCCAGAATTTATGAGTATTGGTAAAAAACCCAACCAAGAAACCTCCTTTCTAATCCGGCATATTGAACGTATGACATAGACTTGGAAGATAAGATAGATATACAGTTACAGTTTTATTGAACTACACTTAACAAGAATCTATGTTCCAATGCAATGACAAGCTGATTCGCAATGAATATGTATTTTGCTATAAGATGTAGGCTTTGATGATGAAAATTTCAGGAAGTAAAGACATAATGGAAGGAAAAACAAAGAAAAGAATAAGGAAAGTTATCAAGTTTACTTCACTACCTGTAGCAAATTATTACAGCCTCCTAAAATAATAACAGTAATGAAGAGAATTTTATGACAAGATTCAAGACCACACAATTATTTAAATATAACTACATATTGCTACAGAATTGAATGGCAAAAGAGAGGTTTAGACCCTAAAAGACCTGAAACAAAAGCTGAATGACTCCAGCCAGCAGACATGCTATGAATGGCAATGTTTTCCAAAGATTTTACAAGCCTTGGTTTAATTATGCTCTCACAATCCCCATGACCAAGTTGGCCTGAATTTCCACGACCCCAAGATAGCACTTCCCCCCCTCCTGCAGTATAACATAGGAAAAAAGATTGCCTGTTAACAAGATAAGGTTATAATTTTCTCCTAGTAATAACAGGCTCTCATGATCAATATATGTCAGTGGTAAGGATTAGATTTTTGCATCAATGCTAGTTTCAAACATTGTTTAGAAACACGTACATTTAATGGACATGTAACTGACTGCTCATCTTCTTATAAACCGGCATTATAGCACGGAAACACAATAAATTGCATAATAATAGGCATGGTATGGATCGAAGGCAAATAGCGATGCAGAAATACAGTCCCAATATGTTTCAGTGATTGTTGCTTATATGTCCTAAACAAAATATTTACTCAAAGCAGGTTTGATAAAAGGATATTCCCATATGAAATATTTTCAGGCTAAAACGTGAGAAGATATTGAGATCACGAATCCTTTTTAACAGAAAAAGTGTACCCCAGAATCATAAAGGCTCATATCATGGTTGAAGGAATTCCACAATCATCATGACTAACAAAAAATCTGCTAAACAGCTCCTGTCCCTTAAGGTTAATCCTGTCCAAAGGCCTCAAATCCGCAAGCCTTAGAAGGTTTAGCAGATACGGTTGCCAGCCAAGCACTAAAACAATTTGCATAAGAATTATTGGATGGTGCATGATAAACAACATGAATGACAGGCATTATGAATGGTTTTAAGTACATTGAGATCCAAAAATACAACAAACTATTTTTGTAAGCATAAATGATGTTTACATGCTAAACTTAGGGTTTCCAGTATAGGGAAAAAACTTTCACAAATACCAATGGAATTATGTACTATGCATATGTATATAGCAGGATAAAAAGTAATAGGCGCTAAAATAATCAAGAAAGACATATTTGACTCCGCTACATCATGATTATATCTCCATGTACATTGTATATTTATAAAATTCCAAAGGTCGGAACTCAAAAACCTTGGCATACAACCACTCACACCATATAAGTCTTCTTCCCTCCTCTTACGTGCCTCCTCCCCCAAGAAAAGGGAATAAAAGAAAATTAAATTCCCTGCTTAATGAATAAGAAAAGTGCATCAAGAGAGGTTTGCATTAAATGGTAGGTTACAAAACTTGAAACAACTGCCCAATAATCAAGAACGAGGATAAAGAGGATGGGTTATCACTTATCAGGTGAATCCAGAAGTGACCTGCCATTAGTCGAAAAAAGTGTTTTGTCAACCATTCTTGCATCCATACTGTTGTTCAGCACGATGTGTGCCAACTGCCAAGGACCAGTCAAAATCCACACCATCAATTGACCAGAAGTCGATTTCGTAATCTGTTTGAATAGCATTGGCACACTACATTGCCTACTAGGCTGAGTCTTGCAGTGCATAAAAATTAGAACACTACCAACTAATCCTGAATGTTGATTGTCACAGAAAGACCATCTGGTTGCTCTTGATCGCTCCTATCTTCTGCAGATCAAATACTTCCCGAACATTGCCCAAAATGATAAATTTCATCAAATTGATGTTCTTCACAATGCACAGTTGTACGGCATGTCTACCCCAAAAGTGCGTGCACATGTTAAATATGGCCTTCAACCTTCAACACTTCTGTAGATTGCAGTGACGTCTTGTACAACTTCTTAAATGATGTGTAAATTTACTTTGACACTGCATTATTGAACTTGCCAACTCATTCCAATTTAACTTCTAATTAAGTGTCATTGTGCTTTCAATGTCTGGATTTCCTCCTTTTGTTGTTCATATTCCAGTTTCTTCGTAAAATATTGATTTTGAAATTTGTTATGTGACCCTACCTTAATCTCATCAATCATATTAAAATAGATTTGTGATTAGACCGCAAAATTGACAAATTCATGGGTGTTTGCCCACAAATATTCATCCAAAGTTCTCTTTCCTTGAGCTTCTCCATTCAACAGTTTTACATTGACATCTATCCAAACAGACACAAGATTCACCACCTGTCTACATCTAGAAGATGACCACCCTTGCTTCATCTAATATGCTTAATTTTTTGTGAAAAAAATTGAGTTACATGGTCGAGACTCTAACTGCAACACTGTATAAATGAAAACTTGCAATTTCTCAATAACTAAACAAGACATATTTGAAGAATGTGAAGGTAGGATCAGATAACAAATCCAAGGATTCCTTAACCATCATAGGATTTGTCACCACTTGTGAAAGAGGACAAGGCTATCAGGCACGTTATAACACTATGATAAAATTTATGCTTTTTTCTCCTTTTTTTCAAGGACGTCAATTTTCTGCTCATCTTTTTATAACAAGTTCCTTGTAGTTTTTAAGCAATATTTTGCCAAAGGAATTTTCTATGAAAGAGCTCCTACACTTTTTCCATCTGCTTCTCAGCTGGACTTGTTCCACATATTTCTACAGATGAACGTCTGTGCATAGATTTGCACAAAACAAGTTAGGTCAATTGAAACAACAAATGTCGGTGGGTTCTACAAATCAGGGTATCCTATTTGTTACGTTTTCTACGTATTTAGATTTGATATAAGGTTCCATTCCTTTTAAACTGTATTTTCCCAGCCTTAACGCTTTCTTCTTCTGTTTTCATAATCCTATTTTTGTAATGTCCCTGAATTGAGAAAATTAGAAAATTCTGGAAATTCACAAAAGCCCTTACTGCTGGAAATAATATATTGGAGATACCCTTAATTTCTGAATTTCTAAACACCACAATCTATGGCAGCAATCCAGAAATTTATTTTATTTAATTTGCAAACAGCCAATTACAATTTAGACAAAAAAATCCATGCTGAAACCCTAGCTGGATTTACAACTTATTCTGCAGAAATTGAAACCCTAGCTAATTAACCAAAAAGCACACAAAAACCAACCCAAAAGATGCCTTGGATGTCAGATGGTGAACAACTGAAATTCCCAAAGGTGGCGTCCAAGCTGGAAAGGCTGAAAATGATGACATAATCCCTAGAATGCTCCCTAAATGCGATGTCAGCCTTCAAAAAGGGATGCCCTACCTGAGATCTATAAGTTTGATGATGCATTAGCTGAAATCTGTAAATCTAATGATGCCCTAGCTGAAATTTGTAAATCTGATGATGCACTCGCTGAAATCTATAAACCTCTGATTGGATGCACAAATGCAACTCTTGGTCGGAGTCACCACTGAAGATTAGAGGGTGTTCGTCCCCAAATCTGATTGCAATGGAGGGTTTTCGTCCTCAAAAGCAGAAGTTGAAGCAGTAGCTCAAACTATCAATGTTAAAAATTAAAATAGATAATGGCAAAAAGATCCTTCCAAATGACCCCACCATGCCTTTTTATAAGTTCACTTGACACTTTTCCCAAGGAAAAACCCCAAAAGTACCTTTCCATCTTCTAATTTAATGTTGACTTAATTTGGAAAGTCGCCTTTATATTTTATTTATAATAATAAAGTAATATTAAGTTGTCACTTTTTAATAAAAAGTTACTTGGCAACTTAAAAATATTAACTTTATTATTTTTTACTTTATTTGAAAAAAGGGGTCATGACAGGTTTGTTGTTTAAGTATTAATTTTTTTGTACCCTTTTCTGTTTATAGGGGGTAACTAGGAAGTGGTTCTTGTATTTCATGAGATGTATCTTTTTGCTCAATTTCTATATTTTTGCAGGAGTTCTGTTTTTTCAAATCTTGTGCTTTTGTGTGCTTTGCAGAAGTCTTTTTATTCATCGCTAGAGTCCTTAATACGACTGAGAAATGGCTCATGCGAAGCAGACTGCATTCAACTCTACTGGAAGAAAGGCTCCAAGGAAGCAGCTTGCAAGAAAGGTGAGCTTGTTACTGTAGAGGGTTTAGTTTTTATCATGTTGATGTTTTAAATTTCTTTGCTTTAGAATCTCTTTTGTGATCTTCTTTGCAATGGCATTGTAGGCTGCAGGGTTTTTAATGCCCACAGATATACAGCATAGAAGGAGAATTCTTGGTCAAAGGGCTTTCGCTAACAATTTTTGTGGGGATAATCTGTTAAAGCTGGGTTTTGAACGCAGGAGGGTTTTCATTTGTATACAAAATTGCTTTTGTTATCTTCTTTGCAATGACATTGTAGGCTGCAGGGTTTTTAATGCCCACACCAGAGAGAATGAATTGGGGTTTAGATGTGAACAAAATTAATTGGAACCATCTGTACTTAAGTACCTTCTATTTACATTTTGGTAGAATGCAATGTCGAATGACATTTTTCTATAAAATTGTGTTGAGCTTCATCTCCTACTGGAACTTATCCATGCTGTTATTTTAAACTGTTATCGACATATATTTTTTCAGTTTAACTAAATACCTTCTATTTAGGTTTGGTAGAATGTAATCACAAATGACATTTTGCTAAGAAAATAGTGTTCAGCTTCATCTCCTATTGGCCAGTATCCATGTTATTTTTAACTGTTGTCTACACGTGGTTTCTCAGTTCAACCAAAGAAAATTAGGTAGGATGAGATTATTGGATTTAAAGAGGGGAATATTCAACAGCTCCTTGTTTACAAAAGCTTGTGGCAAAGAGAGCAACGAGGAGGAAGAAGATGTACAGCGGAATCATGCAGCAACCAAGGGTACATGGACTACTGATATAAAAGATCCAAGAAAAAGAGTCTGGGTTTTTCTTGGAATTTCCAATTCTACGGATTTATTGACACGAGGAAAAAAATAACATCCCTCCTGGCATACATTGCAACTTTAGGAGCAACTGCTAGTCATAGTTCTATCAGCCTTCACTAGTGGTTTGACAACTTGTTTTCATCAAGAAATGTCTTGTATTTTGCAAAACCAAATTATCTGATGAAGGGTCAGCAAATATTCACCAAATTCCTCTTTCCTTGAACTTCTACATTCAACACTTTTAACATCTCTCCAAATGGTCAAAGGATTCACCACCTATCTTGTTGGCTAGATTTTCTGCATAGCTGAAAACCTAGGTAGTCATGAGATAAATCTCCCTCATTTACCGATGAGGCTCCCGTGTAAGATTTGTCAGTTAAATATGCTAGTATCTATTGGTAGGTATTACTTTCACCATGCAGCTCATGAACCATAGCTGTATAATTTTGCAGCAAGTAAGCAGCTATTAAAGAAAGGAAATATCTGATGAAAAAGAAAATAGTAGAAAACAAAAAAGAAAGAGGGAAGATGTGCAACCCAATCAATAGATTACATAGTTGATTGCATGCACATAGATAGAACAGATAGATATTAACATACAGAATTATAAGCAAAGGGAACTTTCAGATCTAGATCTAGAATAACACAAAGTTTATGAATAGATCTAAGACAGAAAGTTAGAAACAAAATGCACCGTTGACACAAAGTTCTCCGGAAATATGCTCCTTTCTATTCCTCTGCTTCAAATAGCTATTAGGGGTTTCAGCACAAAGTCTGGAACACAAGAATGTTGCTTACCAATTCTGATCCTTTTACCTGTAGGTTCTTCCTCTACTTATAACATGTAGAGGAGAAATTAGAAATGGGAGACTATAACTGAACTAGAACATAAACATGAAGTAAAAATAACATCTGGCAATCATCTTCCTTTAATTCCTCTCTTAGTGACATGCATCAGGAGCTCAAGTCAAACATTGTGCACATTTGTCACTTAACTCAAAGAATCATTCCAAATAACTTGAAGTAATGGTTTTCAAACCAATAACTTTTAAGTTGACAATTACATCCAGGAACATAAGAAATAAGAGAAGGAAGAAAAGAAGAAGATCTGCCAGTTGTAACTTCTACACTTTCTTTTTGTTTTGATACTGAATATACTTTTCAAACATATAGTTCAGCCATTTCCCATTTGTTTTAGCCACAGCTTCTTTCTCTATCCTGAATTGCAGCAATCGTTCGCTCAAAACTTCGATGCTCGCTTCCACCTCCTTCAAACTAGGCCCAAACTTCTTAATGTTTGATTGTAGTGTTACCAGCTTAATGATTGAATTCATCGTGAAAGGCCTAACAGCTTCATCAATCCTCTCTTGAATCATCAAAAGAGAGCCTTCCAGGGAATCAGGCACTTTGTTAGGAATGGTCCTTATGAATGAAGAAATGTTCCCAACCACTTCCTCGTTGGTGAAAGCAATTACATTGTTTGACAGTGATGATGCCATATCCTCGAGCACCCGCATTCTTTTCAGCATTATTTTGAAGATCTCCAAGCGGAAAGAAACTGTGAATTCAAGTTGATTCCCCTTTTCAACCGATTCATCAGGCACAATTCGTTTTGCAATCAAAACCTCCTTCGGCAGCTTATTTATCTCGACCAAAATGCCCAAGTTACTTTCAGCCACTGTATTCATATCTACCGTGCTTGTTACCAATTGCTTCAGCTGAACTAATGCATCCTTCATAACCTTTAGACGAACTGGCACCTCCCTGAGCTGTACAAAAGCTTGGCGAATGATTAGGCTCTTCCATTCGTCGATAGCTCTGACTTGGTTACCTGCATTTTCCACTTCTTGCATCAAATGATCACTCACCTGCTCATGTGCTAAAATTGGCTGAGATAAGATAAGATAAGATAATTATATTAAATGTCCAACGAATGACCACAAAGATAGGTCAATGGGACTATACAATAATAAGCAAAGTAGAAACAATAGGGAAAACCCAAGAGGGTCTCTAAAAACAACAAAAGAAGAAGAAGGAGAAGAGAGCACAAGGGATGAGAGGAAGGTGGAGGGAAAGGCCTCGACACCAACCCTCACGACTGTCGCCCAAGGTCAGCTAAAAAGAAATTGGTGATGTGTTGTTGTCTGGTGTCAAGTACTGGAAACTGTCGGAGACGCCCATGTTTCGTGGAATGTCAAGTTCTCTGGGTGGACCTGGTGGTCTGTCATCTAAAAGAGAGAGCTCTTAGTTGTGCCTGAATCCGGAAATCTCTAGTCAAGGAAGAAGCTCCTCCAATCCTGACAAATCTAGCCAGGAGGTCGCCACTAGGGTCATGCCCCCGCTTAGTGCCCCTCACACCCGGCAGCAAATCAAAGAAAGATGTGATCTGTCGAGTAGTAGCCTCCCTGGAAGGAGGATGGAGGGCCCTGTCACGGAGCTTAATGGCTTCCTGTAAATAGAGAGCGAGACACCTCTGATCATAATACCTAAAGAAGGTCGTGAACGTAGGATGTTCACGGAAGAGACAATGAAACCTCCCTCTGATATCATAGTAGATGGAGCATCGGAAGATGAAATATTCCTCTGTCTCAACCTCCTGGAGGGAGCAAAGCTGGCAGATCCTCTCAGAGCGAACTAAATGGTGATCATTCTCGACCCAAAGCCTGTGGGATCCGACTCTGAACTGGCCCAAAGATATGCGAAGAGCATGCATCCAATGACGGGAGATATAGGTGGGCCGAACGATGAGTCCATTGTTGACTTCCAGGAAGTGGTTGGCGTAGAAGGCCATTTTCGGGCGTAGCTCCTCTCGGGGGTTGGTCCATGTAACCTGGGTGAATAGTCTGTATATATCGTCCCTGATAATTCTGTGCAAATCCTGAGAGAAAGGTTTGGCAACCTTAGCAATGATCTCGCACAACTGGGAAACCTACTTTTGAAGTTCAGCTTTTTCTACCTTCTCTTTGTCAAGCTTAAGGAATAAAGCATTTATCAGTGTCTGTGTGTCTTGATTTAATCCTTCAGTAGTGGTTTGACCTATTGACACTTTGGTGACTGTTATATCTGTTGCCGTAAGCTCGCTCTTCTGCTTTCCTTCTGTCGGAACTGATACATCAGTGAACTTTTACCATGATTCTTCAATAATCAACCTTGAAGTCACCTTAGCAACTTTAGGTCTTCTGTCTTTTCTGCCCAAACTCAGGAGCAACTGCAAGTCATGTTCCTCCAAGTTGATCTCCTCTCTAACTTCCGGGACTGATTGTGAGGTCAACTACTTTGAGAAATTGCTTCTCGGAGAATGAGAAGTCGTTGAATGCACCACCATCTCATACTCTGGTTCCTCTCCATCCGAAATTACTACAATGTTGTGACTGTTGTCTTCTGAATTGTCCAAAGACAATACTCTTTCAAATTCTACCATCTGCAACTTTAGCGCTTCTTCAGGAAGATGTGAAGATCGGAGTGGCTGAGGAGAGAACACAAATGTTGTGGATTCAATGGAGGAACAACAATATCTTGCTGAGGTTTAAAGGCTAGGTGAAGTGCTATGAGTTGACGTTGGAACTAGCACCATAGCCATAGAAGTGACCTTTTCCTGTGTATGAGACTTCTTTTGCACTTTAAGCTTTTCAGGCCTTCTGCTGCTTTCTCCCTTGTGCTTCCTTTTGATGGAGTCTCATGTGCTGAGGTTGCCTGTGATCTGATTCATCAAAGCTTCATCAAGGCAATATCCCTTTGTAAGCAACCAGTTCAAGGTATTGACCAAAACTACAACAGATCTTTCCTCGATCATGTGGCAGCGACCAATGTTCTCTTGAAGAATAGCTCTATCCCCTCCCATTTGGTGGTATGAGTCAAGTATCACAGGCCCATCGTCTATGAGATCCGCAGGTATCCGTGTTAATCCATAATCAAACACTTGTCGCGGCGACAATCTGCTGAAGTCTTTCTTTCTGACTTCGTACTCGCTTCTACACTTCATCCAGAAGTCTTCTAATGAAGGCACATGCGAGTACTCCTAAGAGATTGTTTTCCTTGCTTCCCCGTATGGATCGAAGTTCAGCCGTGCTGGGAAGAACTCATGCTCACACTCAGAGAACATCTCAACTTCAATTCCTCTAGCTTTGTGAATGCTCTGGCAACTGTAATAGCCCACTGTGATCGGAAAGAAGCCTATCAGACTTGTGCCGCTTTGATTGTAGGTCATGCATCTCTACGAGTTGTCTGCACAACTCCATGATGACCAATTTTTCGCTTGCATATCTGGGCAACTGGACTGGTTCTCCTGAAAAGCCGGTTACCCTGAGGTATGTAAAGTCTACAAACTGGATGAAGATACAGCCATGTTGGGATACAACTTCCCAAGCTTCCTTGCTCACCCTATTGGTCTTCAAATCACTATTCAACTTGCAGATGAATTCGTAGAAGAATCCATCATTGACCACCTTGTAATCTTTATTGCATTCGGGCACAGTCAACTGCGGGTAGCACTCAAAAATAGGATCCTTCGAGAGTACGCCTCGTCTATCCAGCTTGGAAAAGATTCCCTGTGAGGCTACTGCATACACCAAGTAGGAAGTCATCTTGAACTTGTATGTCCGCCTCACACTTCGGAGCTGTTCATCGATGTTGTCACTGATGATCTCTGCCCAATTGATTATTGAATCTACTTTTTTGATCTCAATGGTCCTGATGAAGGCATACATCCATAAGCGGAAGTTATGAGTGTTAGCTTCTCCATTTATCCTGCATGACAATTTGGTAACATCATCCACTTCCTGTACCAGATTGGATCGTGGAAGGGTTCTCGAGAACTTCGATGGAGATCTTGGCTTCTTCATATACCTGTGGTTCATTATGCCCACACAGTCTACTTTGTGCTTCTCCCATTTGTTGTCGGCGTCCAACATGCTGATTGTAGGTACCACCAGTCGTGTTGGAATCTTCAAACAATAATTGATAAATTGTGCATCCAGCCGGATTATTATCTTTCCCACAGCATCCCGGATTGATCTGGATAGTGGATGGTACGACCTTGCACACTCCATGATGAATTCAGGCAACTGAGTTGTGACTACGAATGTTGAAGCTCGAATGATTCCGCTGCTCTTTATTGCCCACATGAGAGATGTCTTTCCAACCTTGGATCTGTCAATCAATTCGGAGAGGGGTTCGGGGCCTAGATCTGTATCACCAATATCAGCAAATCTGGAAGCAATGCATGGTTCCACTGATCCTTCTCTTTCATCCCGCTTTATCATGGTCGAAGCAATCTTTGTCTGAGCAACTCTTTTTCTTTTTATTCTGCTAGAATTCTTTGCAATTGGTGCAGATCTGGGAATTTCTTCAGATTCGGAAGATATATTCAATGCCTCTGACATTGATTTGAGCTTCCTTTCACTTATATAAGCACCTATAATGAATACCTGCAATTAATTCAGACAAAGACGGAATCCAGAGCATGAACACTTGATTTTTATCACAAAAATCTACACATAAAGCCCGCTGCCCTAAAATTTGAGGCTTTGCTTGTATGCAAAGCAAGCATAAATATTTTCAACTTCACCTGGCCACCTGTACCAATATGCAGATAATTTCACAAGCTTAAATCAAGCTCCTCCAATCCTAGGCGCCAAAATTTGAAGCTTTCCAGCAATGAAAACACTTTTTATGCAAAAATCCTCCTTCCCTGGGCGCCAAAATTGTCCGGGCTACATTCCTCTGCTAAAAAAATTAATTACTTCTTTACTATGGCAGCCCATGCTTATATAACTCTCAGCATTCTATTTTTAATAATTGTCTCTCCTATTCCTGGAAATTAATTAATAAATAAACATGCTTATTCCTTCAACTTGGGCTCCTAAATTTGCATGTTCATGGCTGCCATTAAATAAATTAATTTAATTTATTTTTAGCCTTTTTCTTTCACTTCACATCATTCATTGACATTCTATTTCTCCATGGCGCCAAAGTTAGGAATAAAAGTTATTAATAAATGCCACAAAAAGCATTATTAAATCACCAAATGGGTCGCACATTTTAGCATGTTCCAAGCAGCCATTAAATAAATTAATTTAATTTATTTTTAGCCTTCTTCCTTCAGTCTTCTTTGACTTCACATCATGCATTGACTTTCCATCATCCCTAGCGCCAAAATTAGGAAGGAAAACTATTAATAAATTGCATTAAAATTATTATTTAATGCCCAAAGGGGTCGCACTTTTTAGCATGGGTGATTTCTAAATTTAAGAAATCAACTTTGATGGGATTATTCACCCTGCATGGCAGCTCCAAAAATCTCTTCATCCACTTAAGTTGTTTGACTTCCATAATGGGAATTTTTACCCTGCAAGGCAAGTAAGAAATTCCCATCAATGCCTTAAGTGATTTTTCTTTATTTTATAATGGGAATTTCCACCCTGCAAGGCAGGTAAGAAATTCCCGCCTTCTTGCTGCCTATAATTTTCCCATCGTAACTTAAGTGACTTTGCCTTCATGGGAAAAAGTACCCTGCAAGGCAGATACAAAAATCTCACCTGCCTGCTGCGACCAAAAATCCCACTGCAGATTAAATCCATCAATTACCAAAAATGTGACTTGTCCAGAAGAGGCTTTTTTGTGCATGACTTCGTCTTTTTAAAGAGAAGTTGACTTCCTGAAGCTGATTTCTTCTAGAATAGCAGCCGTAGATGATCTCCAGATACTCCAAGCAAGAAAACAGATTGTACTAGCGAAGGAATTGACCTAGGGGAATTTCACAAAGAAAAAAAAATGAGAAAAATAAAAAAAAACGAAAAAAGTTTCCAGAAGTCACAGACAAAGCCCAGGATCCATTCCTGGTGAAAACCCTACTGGTATATGTGAATATTGACATGCAAAACTTCAACAGGGCTAAACCGGAACACAATTTACTTCAAACGGAGCTCTAAATAATTAAATAAAATTTTCCCGTAGAAAAAACTTGACGAAGAGATAAAACGATTTTCGGCATCTAGGTATTTATCGAAATTGGCTCCTATGATTCACTGGGAATATCTTGATGCAATACAAGCATATTGTGGCAATACAAACACAAAACGACCCATTATTTTAAAAGTGCGAAATTTTTTACAAGGGGTAGTCTCAAATTTCAGGGTGAAATTTGGGTACACCATATCTAAATTGGGGATATATCATCACCCTTGCTTCCTCTAATGTATTTATTTCTTTTGCTACAAAAAAAGTCCTAGAGTTCCATGGCCTAGACTATGATTGTGGCACCATATAAAGGAAAGATTGCAAGTTATCAATATCTAAACAAGACACGTCTAAAGAATGAAGCTAGGATCACATAACAAATCCAAGGATTCCTTAGCCATCGTAGGATTTGACACCACTTGTAAACATGGAGAAGGCTATCAAGCACACTAAACCACTGATAAAAATTTGCTTTTGCTCCTTTTCTACAAGAAAATCGATTTTGTCCTCGACATTTTCTGACAAGTTCCTTGCATTTTTTGAATATATTTATAGTTTGGTAGCCTCAATGATTCAACAAATCTTTTTCGTCAACAAATTTCTTGTGTTTTGCAAAACCAATTTACCAGATGAAGGATCTAAAAACACTTTCCAATACCTGGAATATTTTCTCATAAGCACAAAGTACATTATAAAGACTTTCTTGAGAATCATGATCACAGAATTTTCTTGCCATCCATTATTGAAATCCTAGGTTCAATGTCTCCAAATGTTCTCTTTCCTAGTTTCAGTTCTTCTACAAATAGGAACATTTGGAGATCAGATCAGGCTACACTTACTTAGGGGTCATGTTTTCTAAACCATTGTCTAGTATGAAGCCATCCTCCCAGTTGCACCTTTGCAAGGGATATGCCCCCCTTTCTGTCTTGAGGCACCAATGCTTTCAGATCCACTTCCGAGATATCCCTTCACAGATGCACCCCTTCGACACAGTCATCAAGCCTAGGGTTTCATATGGGTCCAAAGTTTGGGGACCGAGTTTGCGGGCCTTTGATTAGGTCTCATGATTCAATGTATGATCCATTACAATAGGACTATTCCTCAGTCCATCATCCAAATTGGGTTTTTTTCCCAACCTTTGTGCCTTGAAAAGATCTTCATGCTTACTTTCTACATTCACAAAACCAGAACCATGGGGGGTTCAACTTCAAGCAATGAGAGGTATCCATACTTAGCCTATGTTCTTTAGAGAGGATTGCATCATTGGGCCCCACTAGACGCCAACAGCGACTAGTTTTCTCCTTCAAACTATCATCATCCCTATTGATAGACTACCTCCTTTCAAGTGATACTTTGACATCCCTCATTGGCTTCTTCCCTTAAAGGAGGCCGTCATTAAAGTTCTCAAAGAGGAGACCTACATCCAATACATTCTGTCACTAGGAGCTCTCCCTTCAACCACTCAAACCCAAGCTTGCCTTTTACATTGAGCATTTCTAGCAAGTGGAAGATGGTGTCATTTGACAAAATGACTATCTCCAACACCATTTGTCACATGGCTTGAGGTTTACCCTCACCCAGTTGAGTGCATGCTCCCACCAATTGCGGGTTGATAATGGTCATCATATTCCATATGGAGACCAAATCTATTGTAGTTTCTCCCTCTAGAACATGGAGCCTAAGGAGCATTTCATTTTAGATACCCCATCTAACATAAGATCTAGCAAAGATACCCCATTTATTATGAGATTCAAGGGAGATATCATTGTCTTCACAAATACTCGAATGAGTCTCAACCCACTTTCTTTCGATACTCAAACAACTGGGCTTAGCCCTTTTTCTTTAAGAGGTTTTCACCTATCGACGCAAGTCTCTACAAAGAACCCCAAAAGCTCCCAAGTTGATCACATCTTTCCTTCAACTCATCACAAAGGTTGATGGCTTTAAGTCCCCTTTGGATATTGTTTTTTTAACACTAAGGGGATTAGATTAGTAAGGCAAGGGATCGTCCTACTAGTTCCCCAACACATGCTATTCTCTCAGCATCGTGGTCTCCACCTTCTCAACATCATGGATTTTCTAATCAACCGCTTCTTAGACCATTGGGGCAAGCACAATTTTCAAGTTTCTTCATTACCATTGAAGTTTCTTTGGCCTTGGATGTTAGCAGAGGCTCTAAGGGGAATGTTTTGCTTCCTTCTAAGATTACCCACCCTAGCCCCCTAACACCTGGAGTTTCTCGATGAGCATTGTCGGATTTTGCATTGGATATTTTAGAGTGATTGGCAATGACATGAATGATTCTTCAAGCCCAAGCCTTGACAAAAATGCATGATGAGACTAGCATCCAATCTTTCCAACTTTCAGTATCCCATGCTCTTCGTGGGATATTGCTCCCCCCACATGGCTTGGATCTTTTCTACTTTGGGTTTACTATCATCTATTTAATGATTCAAGTCTTTATATTTAGTTTTTTTTAATCCTGAGGTTCTTTTACCCTAACAGTTTCTATTGTAATAGGGATGTATTCTCAAGTCCTATTGACCTACTTTTGGACATTTGTGGACATTAATAACTAAATAATTACCTCTCATTTGTTATTTTAGTTTACCTCATGTTAAGCCACTTTAACTTGTGGAATATTTGCTCCTAATCCTCTATTCTTATAGCAATAGAGGAAAGACTGTTTTCCCTCAAGCAATAGCAAGCTCATGCATCCGAGAGCAAAGATGTAGCACTCGCAGAGCCTGGATCCCATGCCAACCAAGTGGTGAAGCATTTGCAATAACTTGTGATGCTTCTTTCTCCTAAAAGTTAAGAGTATCTTCAGCTGAAATTTCTTTTTCAAATCTGCACATGAAGCAAACAAGTTAGAAAAATAAATGTTGAAAAACACTTTTCCAATGTGTCTCCATGGTGTGAATGTCACACTAGTCTCCTCCATGTATGGGCTGCCCCCAAATTTTGTTATGTGGCTCCAAACATTGTTGTAATCATGTATTCTCCCTTCAAAATCAGAATTAGAATGGCTGGTTTCCATCCCCAAGTATTCATCCATGAGCCAAAATCAACAACCAACAACCATATCATCAAATGCATGGCAAAAATTTGAATTATAGAAGTGAGAGGGAGGCTAATCATAGTGATGTTAATCACAAAAATGATGGGGCAGCAGCTAGTACATTTCAAAAAAAAATCCCCAACATGAAAAAACATCAATCTAGTGAATAAAAATGGCTCCCATGTAACTGAAATTTCATCCTCAACCATGACAAACTGAAAATTATCCATATGCACAGCTGAAAATGAAATGCCTCGAGAAGAGTCCATACCGTGTGCCTTCATTTTTTCCAAACCTTCCATTGAAGCCCAAATGCAAGCAACCACAACCAAACATTCCCAACACATATCGTTTGTTGATTTTACCTTAGGAAGCACATCAACCAAACATCCAAGTGGAAGACATAACTGTTGTTCACAATTTGGAAATGGACTTCTTACCATGCTATGCGTAGTCCATGTGATCCATCCTTCCTTCAAGACTTCCATGGAGAAAGGAGTTAGCACTTGTTGAAAATAGAAAAGAGATGATATCCATGTATTCAAAGGAAACTTGCCAAACCCAATTCCTTTCATCACCTTATCCCATAAAGCAACATGTGCAAGACAACACCCCAAACAAGAAAAGGAGAAAATTGAAATGTATTGCATGCATTTGTGAACATTATCATGGAGAAGCCAAGGAAACTTGTACCTTACTTTGTGACAATGTCTTTCCCTTATGAGAGGGAGTAAAACACATGAAGCCATCATACCTTTATGCCTTCTAATGATGAAATCCTCACACGGACCAGCAAGCTTATCATTAGGATATCCTTCATTTGGAAGTGTGTTTATCACTCTTTTTCCTTTCCCATCATGCTCCTCATGCACCCAAATGTTAAGAGCAAGAGTACCAACAAAAATGTAACCAATATACTCCATGTTGCACCTCATATCTATCTCCCTATCATGCTCATAATCATACCCATCAAAACTCAATATGGAAGGAGAAATAAAATATGAAGAATCATACCTTGGGGTGCCCCCAACTTCTCTAAAACTCAGAATTTATGAGTTTGGAACAGCACTTAGTTTCTCATCTCTTTCCTTGTCTAAAACCCCTTTGTCCTTCCCACAAGCATTCATACTTGGTGGGTAATGACTTGGGACATCCATGAGACTCATGCTTGGGTGACAAACCTCATTCAATTGCCCATTAAGGCTTGTTGTTCGGAAAATTACAGCGGACTACAAATTGCCATAAGCATTCCATTATGCCCCATCCTCATAGTCCTCATGCAAATCTGATTTCCTTGCACTCATGTTCAACTCGATGCAGTTAGTAGGTACAAATAATTCATCAAACATCAAAAGATTGTGATCATGCAATGAATGTTCCACAATTTCTCCTTTTTGCCATATAGAAGTAGACACAAATGAGATATCACATGAATGAGTATACCCCTTTTTTGTGACCATACTTTCTTCTTGCCTCAAATCTGATTTTGTTATTAGTTTTCCTTTATCATGTATGTGCTTGACACCAATGTCCCCTTCATGTTCATCAAATAAATCCTTACAACCACTCACTTTCATACAATCATTAGATGCCAAAATTTCATCATCAAAAACAAGGGAATCCATACCTTGGATGCATGACTTTATTTTCCTTGAACATTGCTCCACCACTCTTCTTGCTAAGGTGTGAGCTATACATGGCTTCTTTTGTCTCAATTCTTCCACAAGTATCACTAACAACGAGTGTGGAGGCTCCTCATACTCATTCAACATTAGAGTCATTATAGTTTGCATGGCATTTATTATCTCATGTGAATGGTTCTCATGTAGAACACCAAAGAAGACTTCAAACATATGGGAAATAAGATCTTCACAATTGAGATCTAACATGGGAATGCAAGACCTTACCTTAGCCATGTTCTTCAAAATTTTGACCCTCTTGCCAAAGTGAGGGTGGGTGGTATCCCAAACCTTTTGGAAACTTCCCACCATGAGCTCATAGATCTCTTCCATAGTGATGTCATCTTAAGGCAAGCTTGGGGCTACTATCCGTGTGATCTCACTAATGCATGTGATGACCAAGAGTCTCACATTTACCTCCTCATGTCCCAATAAATTTAATCTGGCCAAATGTGACACCAAGGGATCTAGAACTGAAGACATAGCGTCAAAATTTGATTGCTCTAACAAACATAGACAACTTACCACCTCTTCAAGAGTGATAAACAATACACCTTTCTCAAGTGAAGGCTTCTTGAGCCGTCTCCCAAACTTATACAACTTGGTCCTCAAATCTCCTTCACTAGCAAGCTCCATGATTCAATCTCTGCAAACAACAGCCACAAGGAATAGAGAAAAGTAGCTATGATACCACTGTAATGTCCTCTTCTAGGACAAGTTAGAAATTAACATAAACTTGATCACACAGCTGGAAAATAATTAATATTCAAACCCCAACCGTTGCAATTTTCAAACATTCATATCTTTGGCTAGAGAAGTCCAAATGAGTTGAAATTTTAGATATTGGGCCACAAAAATAGGAAGAATAATATGCAAAAATCATATTTCACATAGCCAACACAAAACCCTAATTTTTTTCCAAAAAGTAGGTCGCCCAGCACATTTAGGGCATCAATTCAACTCCAAAAATTATAAATTTAATTCCTCCTTATTCCTCCTAATTAATTAACCCAGTCGATCCTAGGAAGATTAGATCTTCATAGTTCGACCTCAAATAACTCAATGTTAGCATTAATACAACCCAAATGGGGTTGGAGTAAGCCAAAGTGATGGGTTAGATGGGAGAACCAATTAGATAATTAATCTTTTCCAGATCTGAAATTTATAACAGAAGTTAACTAATTAAAATACACCCAGAACAGCTGAAACTTCAAAAATTAATATCTCCTTCAATACTTGCTCTTTTTGTATGAAATAAATTACAAAATAATCTAGAAACCAAGGTCTTTCCAATTGACTATGAAACTGAATTTTCTGAACACCCAAACCCCTTCAAAACAGCTCCTAAAATCTGAAAAGTTGAAAACCAGTCACTAGGGTTAAAATAAATTGCACAAATTCTTATCAGTTTTTTCTTTGCTTCAAAACCCTCAAAATATCAGTCCCACACTTGAAAAAATATGTCAATACAAATCAGATTGCAAATCTAGCTCAAAAGGCTCGAAAACATGTCAAAACAACCTCCCATGCAAGTCGTTTTAGCTCTAATAAATGCAGCAATGAACAGCAGTAAATAAGACACCATAAACCCTTCCAAAATCACTTAAATTTGAGCCACAACATGCAGGTTTGACCTCATAAATTAATGCATCAACATATGAGCCAAGTCGCCAATCTTAGAATATAAAAACAATTCATAAACACACCCAACACAAGAGAGCACAATCAAGATAACAATGGAGTTTTCAATATCTTCAACAATGATTCCAAATGAAGCTTACAATGAGAAAGTACAATGCAAGAGCTAGGGCATACATCCCATGGGCATAAATCCCAATACTCCAAGCATGGAGTGAAATCAAATGATCAATCAACATAACCCCACTAGAGGAAATGTGACCTCCTTTTATAGAGTTAAGGAGTGCAATATTCAATAAAGACCTACATTTCCCTTTTGGAGGAAAAACATAAACTTTCCTTATAATAAAATCTCTAATAAACTAAGACTATGTGCACTTTATTATTTTTAATTACATAATAAAAATAACTAGCCTATGTGCACATTAACTAACTAAAGAGCCCTCCAAGGGGTTACAAAATAGATAACAGACATCTTACAACAACTTTCAAACTCAATCCTTAACCCCATTGGATTGAGAATCTTCAAATCTTCAATTTCATCAATGTCCCAAAAAGGGGACATTACATATGCATTGTAATCCAAAGTAACGAATTGGTCAAAGTAAAAATAGCATTGGCATTCAAACAAAATCCTTTAATTGCCCCCTTATACAAACAAAAGGAAATGCAATCCACACACAATTTATTTCTTCTTCTGCATCCCACAAATAACAAGTGCGTCAAACATAAAGCTCTAAAATCTATGACATAGAAAAGCTGAACAAGTAAAAACTCTACCACAATTTTCAGTATTTTATTAACAAGATTCAGAACTCATACACCTTTAGCTTTGACACCTATGCCTATTTTCCACAGTATTCTAGAATAACCTTTCAATCAATTTCAACCAAAACGTGCATTTCCTCAACAAGGTTGCCTTTCTTGGGTGATCTGAGCAAGGAAGCGAAATTATTTGCATTGACTATTGTCATCAGCCCTATCTTAAATTGAAGTAGATTGTTGCCTCTAAACATCATAATTTTCCATAATTCCATGAAATATAGGCATTTTTATAACGTACTCCATCCTGGTCCGTCTCAATTTCTTCTTTCCCTTGTAGTCTAGTTATCAGTGCCACCACACACATCAATATGTCCGCCCAAATAATATCTTGAATTTTTGCATGCCTAAATGCCATTATTACCAATATTCATTCTCCCACTTCACACATTCCTTAGGTAACATAAGATAAACAAATTCAAGTTGGACTATGAATTACATAAAGGTTTTACAAAATTACTATAAAATGAGGGATTGACTTGGCATTTGACCTTTTTTTCACTCATGACATGCATTAATTACCAAGTGACTGATATAATTCAATCAATCAATCTCTATCATGATAAGTGATCATGCATAATGCTAATTATGAAGTGAAGTGTAATTATGAACTGAAGTTTAAATTTTTTCAATGGTTGGTCAACCAACTCCTTAACCAATTTATATATGATCTCTCCTCCTAAACAATGTGCTAGCATCTCTTAGTTGAACATAAATATCATCATACCACATGGAATGCTAAAAAATTTTGTTAGCAACTTTGTCTTCCGTGTTTGCTAAGGCTTTATTCTCGGAGTGATAAAATTGACCATTCATGCCTAGTACCATCCTAAATTGCTAGTTTAATTGCTCCATTGACCAGTACTTGACTGCTTTCTATATGACTCTTAAGTATATTATTTTTAAAATTCCCCCTTTCTTATCCAAACTTATAAGATTATTTTAAAAAAATTGGTCTAAGTAGCAATTTGGGGTTAAACTTTAGAAAAACACCAAAAACTAGTGTCACATTATCAAAGGTTTGACTTTTTTAACATATCATAATTTGAAACAGTGATGTATTGAAAAGCTTAGGATGTGTTCTATAGAGAGTCGAACAATATGAAAAGTATTTTGGAAATAACGGACACCTTAAATCACTCTAGAGGGACCCAAAATCAAAAAATATGAAAAATCTTTAAAAAATGTTGTTTTTATGAGTTTCACGTTGCAACAAATCCTTTAACCTTCTTGGGAGAATGCATGTCACACGGCTTCTATTTTATATTGTTCATTTTAGACTAAAAATAGCTATAAAGTAATTGTCATCCAAATATAAAAAATATAGGTTGTAGCTTCTGTTAGGAATAGTATATTAGTACTTCATAGGTAGATATATGTATGTGTGTGTATTAGTGTGTGAATGAGTGTACATGAGTTGTTATAACAACTCACTGTCAGTTTGGATGTGTGAGAGAGAATACGAGGCAATAAGACTTGACTCCTTCTTTGTAGGATCAAGCAAATATAAAGGAGCTTTCAGTTTTATCAATAATATATTGGATTTTGTTATATCATTTATTATCAAGGTGTAATGTCCCTTTTTTCCACCTAAGAGCTGGAAATTGGTCTTCTTGCCATCCCTTCTCCATGGCAAAGAAGAAGAAACAAAGGACAAGACCCTTGAGCACTATATAATATATTTTATCTAATAATATAATGTTTTCTTTAGTGTTCTTTTGTTTTACACAGGTCGGTCTTGCCTAATTATGTTTTGGCACCAAAAGAAATATATAAAAGGAGAAGAGGGAGTTCATTTCCACGCTAGCTTGGCGTATTTTCTCTATACTTTGGCGAAGAGAGCTTGTTGCTCCTTAGTCTTCCACTTAGGGACGAAAACCCTCATGTGAGGTCTTCTTTAAGGACAAAAACCCTTCATTAGACTTGGGTGAAAGACGAAAAACCCTTCATCACCATTTGGCATTGAAGAAGGAAGCTGAATTGAAGATCTTTTTGGCATTTCTAGTAGCGATACTATTTTTCTAGGATGGAACGACCTACCTAGGTTAGGGTTTGAGAACAATGGCAAGGAATTTGACAAATCTGGTTTTGTAAACTTATTTGGCATAATTTTAAAGGTCGGAATCTTGAATTGCATAATTTTTGGAGGTTTCTATATCTATATTTCATAATTAATTCGTGGCTGCAATTTCAAGTGTTCATTTCAGTTCCAGTAGTGTGTTTTCAGTTTATGTTGATTATATTGGCTTCTACAAATATCAAATATCAAATATCATATATAAAATAGTGGCGAGCTGTGTGGATGTGTTTCATGGTGTTTTTTGGCATCTTTTTAAGCTAGTATAAGTCGCTGGTTTTGGTGTTCTGTCTGCTGCAATTTTCAGTTTCAGATTTGCATTTATAATATTTGATAAAACCCTCATAAGGGTTATTACAGTGGTATTAGAGCATGGATTCTCAAAGGCCCAGGGTTTCAGTGGACAGATGGATGAAGGTGCAATAAGGTATTTTCAATAAAGAGCCTAGGGTTTCGAAAGTCAACAAGGTGGTAACTCTCTTTGGGGAATATCGAGCTCTTCCAGAGAAGATCCGTGATAACCTAACAGTTTTAGAGTTCATAAATTTGGAAACAAAAAGAGTGGGCATTGGAACTCGGTCCAAGCCAAGTGGCATGCACAAGGGTTTTGGGAAAAATACCCGTACCCTAGTGAAAAAGAGCTCCACCTTGTTCGCCAAGCAAGGAGTGGCTACGGAGCTTGTTGAAGAAAAGAACATAACCCCAAGTTTGTTGGGAGATGATGGGCATGCTTATTGACCTAAGGACAAGAAATTGGATGTTAAATCGCAACAATAGGTCATTGAGAAGGGGCAGCCCCTGGGAGGGTTAAAAACCTCCAATCCTCTTGCCACATTTAATCACTTGGATGGGTCTCCTAACAACACCTTGTAGACACAAGGGTTTAATGAAATTGTGGAACACGAGCGAAGGAGGAACACACTATTCCAAATTTGCACCATGGAGGGAAAAGAGCCATGAAAAATGATTCAGCCCCTACCTCCATTATTGCTCCAGATGGTCAACATGGTGAAATATTGATCATTGTTTGACTAATATTGATGATTCTTTTGCATTTGATGAATTTAAAGATGAAAGAGGGGGTTGTAAACAAGAAAAGGTAGTGATATAGATGGATGGAATCCATTTCCCATGTGGAAATGATAAAAGTCAGCTCACTGGTCCATTTATAACAGCAGACAATAAAGAACCCAAAGGCGAAAAATTAATCTTGGGTAAGAGCCACTAAGATATTCCAAGTACATGTGAACAAGGTATGATGGTTGTGCAAAGGGAGGAAGCTCCAAGTATCAAAGAGGATACGGAAAAAGAGGATGAAAGTCTTGTTGCAAGTCTAAGGATCGAATGCATTTCAGATTTATTGCTACCTAGTTCACCCTCACATAGAGCTGATCATCATCATCAGTTTGGTACAAATATGGGCAGAATGAGGTGCACATTGAGTGATAGGGGATACTTACATCCTTTCCGGAAACCCCGCCCCCTCCTCCCCCCCAAGTCATGCATGTATCAAAACAAGTGCCACTCTAGACACAAAAGCTGAGATTGAAGTAACAAAAGGTAACCTTCTTTCCAAGGCCCATGGTTTGCATACTAAGGTAACCATTTCCTCTTTTAGTTTGGTTGGCCATCCGCTTGATATACTTATGTTTGAAATATTAATTTGGAGTTGTGATGATAATACCTCAACAAGCCCTTTTGGGCCATGGAAATGGGAGAAAACTCCCCATTAAAAACAAGATGAAGGGGCTGGACTGTACCTAACAGCAGTAAAAAGAAGGTCAATTAAGGAAAATTTCAGCCTAATGAAAGCTCAAGCACATGGGGAAATTGTCAAGCAAGCATCAAGCAAAGATAGAGGGAAGATAACCACCCGGAAAGAGAAAGATCATGAAGGTAAGGTGTTTTTGAATGTTGATTTAAACTTAGAATTTCTGAGTGTTATGGGCAGCCCCTGGCATGGAGGTATTTCAGTTTTTGCCTATGCATCATTTCAGATTTTTTACCTTGAGTGGATGGTTAGGAATATTCATGTTTCATAAATGATGTGTCTTCTTTTGTCACTAACAAGTGAACACCTTTGTGCACATCATACTTCATGAGGTAAAGAGGTAAGAAGTGTTATTCTTTGCAAAGGGCATATAGACTCTTGGGCTCAATCTCTATGGTGTTCTCACAATTGGTATAAGGGTGTTAGGATGTTGTCTTCCAAGGGAAGAATATCTGATTTTAAAATTAGTATGAAAGGGATCTATCATGAAGTGTGGAGGTCATAATGGTGATCCTAACTTTTCATTTGTTATGTGGCTAACCCAAGGATCCATAAAAATGGAAGAGTTGGGAGGATTGGGCAGCTCATGGCTCAAGAAGATTTCAAATTCATTGCTCCCCAACTTGCACAAACAGTTTGCAATTTTAAAAGGGTATGACAATTATATTTCATTGCTCTCTTCCATGTTCTTAGTGGGTATTTATTCTAATAATCAGCTTATGCCAAAAAAAAAGGAAGATTAAAGCTGAAGAGTGTAGCCAAAGGTGCAAGGTATGTGCTGATTTATATGCGATGGCTGACTTGGGTATTGTCTTTGGAATTCAATGGTGGCATTCGTTGGGAGAGCTCACTCTCAATTATCAAAGCATAAAGATAAGCCTCATAGACAAAGGTAAGAAGATCTCCTTGCAAGGTATGCTTCCGGAAACACTTGAAATTTATTATTTGGTGGGAGACACCATTCCATGGGAGTCACATTTCTATTATTTATCTAAAATTACAACAGATTGGAAGTCCCTAGTTTCAGCTGAGTATGTAAAGAACAAGCTTGTTAATGGTGTGAATAAGTAAAGGAAAATACAAGGTGATGGTTGTGCTTATCCCTTACCAAAACCGAGTCCATTTGGTACTCGTATCATGGGTGAAGAACAAGATCTTGAGGGTTGATCATGATGCTCCATGGGCTGATCATCCGGGCCACTTCATGAGACAAAACAAGGGTGAAGGTAAAAATTTCAGTTTCTCTCTTTGCCTATGGAATATGATGAAAGAGAATGCTAATATGATGTGTTTTAGGAAGTATAAGTTTGAAGGGAATTCTGCATGTTCTCTCTATGGATTGTTAACCCATGATTCGATGAGAGAACCAAAAGAAGTATGGGCAAAGGCAAACCATTATGGTAAACTTGCAACTGTTCACATGGTCGCCGAAGTGGAGAGTGATGATTCTATTTTTCAATTCTATGACCCCATGATGAGGTACAAATTTTGCTTAGACCATTTTGTTTTAATTTCAGCTAAGTCATACAATGTTTGGGGGCATTTAGAGATCCAACAATTAGAGGAACTTGTCTTCAGAAGTCACATGGAGTATGAGTTCCACTTGGAAAATGATGAAATCAGAATTCATGAGTATGTTAGGGAGGTTGATTTTCTCAAACTTAAGGCCAAGATAATTGTTGAATTTAATCGTGAGTCTGCTACTCCTAATTTTTTAGAATGTGCAAATCAAATTTCAGTTCTTACTTTATTCACGGGGTTGCTTTCCTTTGTGAGATTTCAGTTTGGTAATTGTTATACCATGATAGAGGATTGAATGTGCAAAAATATGAATTGGGGCTGCCACTAACAGCCACGAGCAGAAGTATATTTGCATTTTTTGAGTGCATTCCTTCATGGAATATTGAAAGAGGAAGATTTCAGCTGAATGTAGGAATAAAATCAGATCAGTATGTATCATTTTCAAACTTGTACATTCTGATTTTTGGAGGAAAGATGCATGGTTACAGTTGTTTTTGCACTATTGAAATGAAGTGGAAGCAAAATATGGTTGAGGATGCCTTGTCTAGGATGCCACCTTCACCATTGAAGGATGAAGACCTTCAAAAGAAAGAAGAAGAAGAAATTGGGACAGCAAATGTAATGAGTTTGCAATTGCTTGGGGACAAGCAATTTTGGGGAGGGAGGACTATAATGTCCCCTTTTCCCACCTAAGAGCTAAAAATTGGTCTTCTTACCATCCCTTCTCCATGGCAAAGAAGAAAAAACAAAGGAGAAGACCCTTGAGCACTATATAATATATTTTATCTAATAATATAATGTTTTCTTTAGTGTTCTTTTGTTCTATACAGGTCGGCCTTGCCTAATTATGTTTTGGCGCCAAAAGAAAGATATAAAAGGAGAAGGGGAGTTCATTTGCATGCTAGCTTAGCGTATTTTCTCTATACTTTGGCAAAAAAAAGTTTGTTGCTCCTTAGTCTTCCACTTGGGAACAAAAACCCTCATGTGAAGTCTTCTTTAAGGACGAAAACTCTTCATTAGACTTGGGTGAAGGATGAAAACCCTTCGTCACCATTTGGCATTGAAGAAGGAAGCTGAATTGAAGATCTTTTTGGCATTTCCAACAGTGATACTATTTTTCTAGGGTGGAGCAACCTACCTAGGGTAGGGTTTGAGAACATTGGCAAGGAATTTGACAAATCTGGTTTTGTAATCTTATTTGCCATAATTTTAAAGGCCGGAATCTTGAATTGCATAATTTTTGGAGACTTCTATATCTATATTTCATATTTAATCCATGGCTGCAATTTCCGGCGTTCATTTCGTTTCCAGCAATGTGTTTTCAGTTTGTGTTGATTATATTGGCTTCTAAAAATATCAAATATCATATATAAAATAGTGGCGAGTTGTGTGGATGTGTTTCATGGTGTCTTTTGGCATCTTTTTAAGCTAGTATAAGTCGTTGGTTTTGGTGTTCAGTCCGCTGCAATTTTCAGTTTCATATTTGCATTTATAATACTTGATAAAACCCTCAAAAGGGTTATTACACAAGGTAGAAAGTGTGAGAACCTGTGCAAAATGATGTGCTAATCTGTGAAAGGGAAGATTCGCTATTTCTTCTGGTTGCCCCCCGGTGATGCGATGCGTTCATATTGAATTAAGAGTTTTTAAATTAATGGAGTAGAGTTTTTTTTTAGTGGTATATACTAGATTAAGATTTGTTTTACAGTTTCTGTGCATCCTTTGAAGATCCATTCACGCGAACATTGGACGAGTGCATCTGCCTTTACCATTGATGCTTCAATAGTCATGCCATTCAAAGCTGCTATCATTCTGTGTGATGTACATGTGATTACAGATTTTTCCGTCAATGGAGGAATTGAACAGCACATGCATCTATTGACATATATATTCTGCTATTCTTTGTATCATCCGATCAACAATCTACCATCCTTGGTCAGAGCTCATGCATTCTTAGCAGTAATTGATAGTTTCCATGCATCAGATAGCTCTGAAAGCCTGCAAGAGCATTTAAGAATTCTGCAGATCAGTCTTCCCACCGTTACACTTCTATACCTGCTCCTTCCATCCAAAGTTATGTTTCTACCTGTTGTCAGTATAAACATCTCCTTGTTCTAGGCCAGACTGTATGTTGTGTGCGTTTTATTATCCAGGCATCCTTTGTATCAAGTTTTTCCGTTCTGTTCATGTATTCTTCACCTAATCCACATGTCTGTTATATCCTTTGTAGATTATGAACCAATCACTATCTTTGCCGATTATACCATCACTGCTAGCCCATTGCCATGGGCAAGACTGTTGTTAAGTTTCAAATCTCATCATTTATTATATTTCGCATGCATTTCTGTCAGATTACTAAAGTCAGCAAGATTATTATAAACTTTATGATTAGTCATAAGGTAACAAGCCAAATATTATCTAGTTGTTGTTTGTATAGTGGGTCTCGTGGTATTTAGGTTGTTTAAGTTTTAATAAAGTTTTCAAATGGTTTTAGAGTTCTGTTTTTTGTCCATACTGATTTGTTTTTTATTTAAAAGTTTGATGTATTGTTGTCTTAAAGTCATAGTTGGTATGTGGTTTATTCAGTAGTGAGGTTTTGTAGTTTAAAATTTCATTATATAGTTTTCTATTTCTGAAGTCAATAGTCTTTAGTTTTTACAAACATGTGCTATTTAATGTGTTGAGTATTTAGTGGTCTGTATGCTCTATAGTTATTTTAATAGTTTGTTACAGTTTTAAAACAAGGGAGACCATTTGTATGTCAAATGTAAAGTTGTCAAGTCAATTGCCTTCAGTTTTGTATGTGTCAGTCATCAAAGTAAAAACTTATTGTAATGGACATAATATCGGGTAAACCCGATGTCCAATTGTAAGTTGTGAGTTCATTCTGCAGGGGACAATTTACTCATCATATACAACATGCAATCTGACCTAGCTTGTTGAGTCATGTCTGCAGGAGGTTAGAGGCAACAAAGGAAAGAGACCGATCAGCAGTTTGTTACAGTTTTAAAACAAGGGAGACCATTTGTATGTCAAATGTAAAGTTGTCAAGTCCATTGTCTTCAGTTTTATATGTGTCAGTCATCAAAGTAAAAACTTCTTGTAATGGACATAATATTGGGAAAACCCGATGTCCAATTGTAAGTTGCGAGTTCATTCTGCTTGTTGAGCTGTCTGCAGGAGGTTAGAGGCAACAAAGGAAAGAGGCCTATCAGCAAACTCAAGTCCATCACTAAGGGGTTGTATGGTGCGATAGTGGCAAAAACAATGTATTAAATTGACTAACTCTGAGGTCGGTTTCTAGAGGCAGGGGGTGATTATCTCAGTTGTTCACGATCAGGTGGCAACAATTGTGTACAGTGGCTGCAAAGGTGACAGTAAGTACCTTCTCCTCAATTCTTATATTTTATTTTATGTGTTTGTGGTGTCACTCAGATTTCACCCCGAAATCTGAGACTACCCAATTCAAAAAAAATTCGTACTTTTAAAATAGTGGGTCATTTGTTGTTTTTATTGCCTAAAAGTTCCTGTATTGCATCAAGATAATCCTAAATAACCATATTAGCCCTTTTCGCCAAATACCCAGATGCCCAAAATTGTTTTATTCTGTCGTCGGGATTTGTCTGCGGGAAATTTGTATTTAATTATTTTGAGCCCGTGTGAAGCTATTTGCGCTCCGTTTTAAACTCCGTTATAAGCGAATATGTTATTATTCCTGTATACCAGAAGGATTTTAACTTATTTTAAGTTTTGGGCTTTATTGTAACTTTTGGCAATTTTTCGTGTTTTTGTGGTGTCCCGTTCTGTTTTCTGTAAAATTTCTCTGGAACAACTCCTTCGCCGGGTAAGCCCGATTTTTGGCCTGGAGCAGCTGGAAAACATACACGCACATTTTGCCCGGAGGAAGTCATCATCGGAGGTCTGGATCACTGGGAAAAAGCGAAGTCGTGCACAGGAAAGCCCCTGCGGGATGGGCGCATTTTTGGAAAACAAAGGATTTGAGCTGCGATGGGAAAAATATAAGCCGCAGGCAGGATGGGAATTGTATACTTGCCTGGCAGGGTACTTTTTCCCGTGTTATAAAAGTCACTTAAGCTGCAGTGGGAAAAATAGAGGCTGCAGGCAGGTGGGAATTTATTGCCTACCTTGCAGGGTGAAAATTCCCATGATATAATAAAAGGAAAGTGACTTAAGTGAAATCATGGGATTTTAGTGCCTACCTTGCAGGGTAAAGAATCCCATTGCAAAAGTCAAATCACTTAGTGGATCATGGGATTGTGGTGCCTACCTTGCAAGGTAAAGAATCCCATTATGGTGAAAATTCTTAAAATAGAATTACATGTGCAAAAAAGTGCGCCCCCTTTGGTGAAGGATTAAAGTGATTAAATTGATTATTTTTAATAATCTTTCTCCTTGGAAAAAGTGCGCCCAAGCTAGAAGAGGTCAAAAAGTCAAAGGAGAAATAAAAGAAAGGGATTAAATTAATTAAATTTAATTTATTTTAGTGGCTGCCCCTCTCCTTGAAAAAGTGCGCCCAAGCTAGAGGAGGTCAAAAAGTCAAAGGAGAAATAAAAGAAAGGGATTAAATTAATTAAATTTATTTTATTTTAGTGGCTGCCCCTCTCCTTGAAAAAGTGCGCCCCATTTAGGAGTTATTTAATGATTTTAAATGCATTAAATCATTAAATTAATTTCTATTTTCAGTGGCTATGGTCAAAGCACACTATGAGGCTAAGTTAAGTGCTGTGTGAAGGATTAAATTGGATAATTTAATTTATTGGATGGCTGTCCTTAAACATGCTATTTTTAAAAGAGGAAAGCATGATTTTTAATTAATTAATTGCTTTAATTGTTAGGGCAATTATTAATTATAGAATTGTGAAGGTTATATAAGCATGGGCAGCCATATGGATTTATTATTCAACACACAGGTAAAGAATTGCAGCAAGGAGAAAAAGTGCGCCCCCATTAGAGGAAGGATTTTGCACAGACAAATTGCTAACAAAGGCTAAAAGCTTCCAGATTTGGCGCATGCTTTGGAGAAGGTTCATCTTCATCTGCACAATTGTTTTCACAGGTGTTAAAGGAGCTCAGGTGTTGATTGAAAGGATTCATGCTCTCTTTATGTGCAAATTAAACACCAATTTTTGGGGCAGCAGGCTTGAAAAGTGCAGATTTTTATAATTCAAATTCACTATTCATGCTTTGGTGGCCATTTTTGTCTGAATAAATTGCAGGAACTCATTACAGGTGCTTTATAAAAGAAAAAGAGTTTTTATCAATGTCCAATACATTGCAAATATCCTCCGAATCTGAAGAATTGTCCAGATCTGCACCAGTATTGAAGAAATCCGGCCAAGTTATGAAGAAAAAGAATTATTCGGACAAAGATTGATAAAGCCATGGCAAAAGGAGATGAAAAAGAGAGCACGATGGATTCATGCATTGCTTCCAAACTTTCAGACATAGGAGACACAGATCTAGGCCCAGAACCTCTTTCTGATTTGATTGATAGATCCAGAGCTGGAAAGACTTCACTCATGCGTGCAGTCAAAAGTAGTGGAATTATTCGAGCTGCAGCTTTCCCGTGTACAGCCCAATTGCCAGAGTTTGTGATGGAGTGTGCTAGATCTTATCATCCTTCATCCAGATCAGTGCGTGATGTTGCGGGAAAGACAATAATTCGTTTGGATGCAGAATTCTTCGATTATTGTTTGAAGATTCCAGTACGAAAGGTGGTGACTTCTATTAGCATTCAGGATGCTGACAGTAGGTGGGAAAAGCATAGAGCTGACTGTGTGAGCATCATGAATAGCCGGTTCATGAAGAAGCCTAGATCCCCTTCCAGGTTCCCGAGAACTCTTCCACGATCCAATTTGGTGCAGGAGGCGGATGATATTGTCAAATTGCTATGCAGGTTGAATGGTGAAGCGAATGCCTACACTTTCCGGACATGGATGTATGCTTTCATCAGGACCATTGAAATCAACAAGGTTGATTCTATAATCAGTTGGTCGGAAATTATTAGCAGCAACATCGGTGAGCAACTGCGGAACGTAAAGCGTACCTTTAGCTTCAAGATGACTTCATACTTGGTATATGCTGCAGCTTCACAGGGTGTCTTTTCCAAGCTGGATAGATGTGGTATTCTTTCCAAGGATCCCATTTTCGAGTGCTACCCACAGCTTACTGCACCTGCGTGCGAGAAGGACTTCAAAGTGATCAACGATGGTTTCTTCTACGATTTCATCTGCAGGTTAGACAAAGACTTGAAGACTCACAGGTAAGCAAGGAAGCATGGGAAGCAGTGTCCAAGATTGGCAGTGTATTCATCCAGTTTGCAGATTTCACATACCTCAGGGTTACGAGCTTTTCAGGTGAACCAACAAAGATGCCAAGGTACCCGAGTGACAGATTGATTGCCATGGAGCTAAGCAGGCAACTTGTGGAGTTACACGACCTTCAGTCGAAGCGGCACAAGTCTACGGGCTACTTCCCACTCACTGTGGGATATTACAGTTGCATCAGCATTCACAGAGCTCGAGGGATGGAAGCACAAATGTTGTCCGAGTATGAGCATGAGTTCTTCCCTGCACGGCTTAATTTTGATCCATTTGGAATAGCCAGGAAGACAATCTCCCAGGAGTACGCACATGTGCCTTCGTTAGAAGATTTCTGGATGAAGTGCAGAAGTGAGTACGAGGTCAGAAAGAAAGATTTCAGCAGACTTTCGGCAAAGCAAGTATTTGACTTTGGACTAGCGCGGATACCTGCGGATCTTAAAGATGATGGGAACGTGGTACTTGACACTTACCATCAAATGGGAGGAGATAAAGCTTTACTGTAGGATAGCAATGGCGGCTGCAGCACAATAGAAGAGAGATCTGGAGCTGTGTTGGTGAATACTTCGAACTGGTTGCTGACGAGGGGATACTGCCTTGATGAAGTATTGATGAATCAAATCACGGGCAACTTCGGCGCAGGAGATTCCCTCAAGCGAAAGCATGAAGGAGAGAGCAGCAGAAGGTCCGAGAAGTTGAAAGTACGCAGAAGATCTCAAGAGAAAGAGAAGACCACTTCTACGACCATAGCTTTGACTCCGACTTCTCCAGTACCTAGTGGATCACCAACTATTGCACCACAGCAGCAGGATGTTTCCATGCCTTCATTAAAACCAGCAACGTTCATCTTCTCTCCGCAGCCACTTCGTTCAGCACCCGTTCCAGAGGAGATGTTGAAGCTGCAGATGACGGAGTTCGAAAGAGCTTTGTCCTTGGATGTTTCAGAGGATGGCAGCCATGATACTGTAGCACTTTCTGATGGAGAGGATGCAGAGCGGGAAATAGTAGCGCACTCAGCAACTTCTCATTCTCCGAGAAGTAATTTCTCGGAATGGTTAGCTTTGCAGTTGGTTCCGGAAGCAAGAATAGAGATGAACTTAGAGGAACATGACTTGCAGCTACTTCAGGATCTGAGCAGAAGAGACAGAAGGCCTAAAGTTGCTAAAGCAACTTCTAGGTTGATCATCAAGGATTCGGGAGAGAAGTTTGCTGAGATATCAATTCCGGCGGAAGGAAAGGTAGAAGAGGAGCTCACGGCAGAAGATGTGACGGTGACCAAAATACCACTCGGTCAAGCTACCACTGAAGGATTGAAGCAGGACACGCAGACGTTGCTGGATGCTTTGTTCCTTAGGCTTGACAGTGAAAAGGCGGAGAAAGAAGAGCTGCAGAAGCAAATATCTCAATTATGTGAGATCATAGCCAAGGTTGCTAAATCTTCCGTTCAGCCCATTTTAGAGCAGGTGAGTGATCATCTTATGCAGGAAATGGAAGATGCAAGCAATCAAGTAAAGGCTATTGACGAATGGAAGGATCTGATTATTCGTCAAGCTTCTGTGCAACTTGGGGAAGTGCCAGCCCGCCTAAAGGTTATGAACGATGCAGACAAATCAACTAAAGCAACTGATAGAAAGCATAGAAGGAATGAATACAGTTGCAGAGAGTAACCTGAGTATTTTGGCCGAGATCAACAAGCTGCCGGGAGATGTATTGGTTGCAGAACAAATTGTGCCGGATGGATCAGTCGAGAAGGGGAAGCAGCTAGAGTTTGCAGTATCTTTCCATTTGGAGATCTGCAGAGTTTTGCTGAAAAGGATGCAGGCGCTTGAGAGTAGAACATCAGATTTGCCGGACAGTATCATTTCTTTCACTGAGGAAAGAGTGGATGGAGGTGTTACTTCATACGTGCGGATTGTTTCTAACGAGGTGCATGATTCCCTGGAGGGTTCTCTTCTGATGGTGCAAAAGAGAATTGATAAAGCTACCAAGCCTTTCACGATGAACTCTATCAGTAGGCTGGTGACACTGCAGGCAGACATTGCAAGATTTGGGCCAAGTTTGGAAGAAGTGGAAGCATGCAGCAAAGTGTTGAATGAAGGGTTGCTGCAATTCAGGACAGAAAAGGAAGCAGTGGCTAAAACAGATGGAAGGATGCTGAATTATATGTTCGACAAGTATATCAGATATCAGAACAAGAAGAAGATGTAGGTGTTACAGCTGGCATGACTTCTTCTATTTCTTTCTTCTTCTACTTTCTATGTTCCCGGATGAAATTGTAAACTTCTAAGTTATTGGTTTTGCAACCATTACTTGAAGTCATGTGGAACCTTTCTATTAGTTAAGTGATACATGTGTCACTTAAGAAGAAGTTAGTTGAGGATGATTGCCAAATGTCATCTTTACTTGTTGTTCATACTTTAGTTCAGTTTGAGTCTTCTATTTGTACTTTCCCTCCTACATTCTATAAGTAGGAGAAGAACCTCCGGGTTAATGATCGATCAGAATTTGTAAGAAGCAATCTTGTGTTCTAGACTTTGTGCTGAACCCCTGAGAGCCACTTGTTGCAGAGGAATACAAAGAAGCAGGTTTCCGGAGAACTTTGTGTCACGGCGTACTGTGTTTCTTGCTTTTAAATCTTAGATCTTTAAAGTAAACTTTGTGTTATTTTAGATCTGGATCTAGAACTGCCTTTGCTTTAGAATTCTGTGTGTTCAAATCTATTAAGTTTCTTCTATGTGCATGCAATTAGCTCTGCACTATCTACTAATTGGGATGCACATCTTCCTTATTTCTTCTCTGTAATTCCTTTACTTCCTTCTTCTATAATTTTCCTTTCTTAAACAGCTGCTTACTTGCTGCAGAACTTCTTAGTTATGGTTCATGAACTAAGTGGTTAAAGTAAAACCCCTGATAGATAAAAACACATTTATATTGACAAATCTGACACGGGAGCCTCACCGGTTAAATGAGGGAGATTTATCTCATGACTGCCTAGGTTTGATGCTATGCAGAAAATCTAGCCAACAGTTAAATATGTTTATAAATTGGGACCCGGAATTGATAACGATGTAGGACATCTAACAAATTAATAAGGGTATTTGTTAGCATGTGTGATAAGTGATTGATGAAACTGAATGCGTAAAGTTCGATAGCATACATGAGGTTACGCTATGTGTCTATGTAATGGATTCTAGTAAAGATGCATGGAAGATGATATGTTCTTCTGCAGTACTTGAGCTAGCATTGTGACAAGTGGAATGAAACTATTCAAAGTGTTTAGACCTGTCTCTAGGTATCCTTAACGGGTCAGAACACCAGAGTTATATCTTATCTGATTGCTATGGGGGCTAGCAATCTCGGAAACGATAAGAAACTAGCGAATTGTCCCCTTTTCCAAATCGAAGAGCTTTGGCCCATGTATTGTTGACTCGACGGCCAAATTGTGTGAAATAAGGCGTCAAACTTTAGTCATAATGCCAATTATGCATCCACAAGTGCGTATAAAAAAATGAAATTATATTGATTAAATTACACTGCTGGATATTAATTTATTTGTCCATTATAATTGAGTATGCAACTATGTTTATAAATTACCTAGTTTATGGGTCTAGAAGGAATGCAAAAATCTAATGAAGGATTTTGTATTCATGGCCTTAGTGAATCTATGATAAATCAGATTTACTACTAGAAAATGACAAGTATCGTTCAACTAGTAATCACCTTGTTAGACCCTCGAAAACCCATATTCTGAAAGTTAACGTCTCCCAATCACGAAAATGGAAGCCAGCCTAACTATCTAAAAATGGTAGATATCTCCTTAGGATTTAACCCTTATATCATTTGATCATCCTAAGTTAAAATGATAGGGCACATTTCATCCTGTCAAGAGCAGCAGAGGTCGACTTGAAGAGGGATATTTACGTCATAATTTAACAAATCCTGACACATGAATCTTTCGTGCTTGAATGTAAAAACAAGGAGCTGATAACTCACAATGCTGAATGTAAGAGAGAAATTATTCATAAGAAATCAGTAGCATGTAGTACAATGAGCTAATGTCGCTTCAGTACGTTTCCATGATTGTACGATATCCTGAACTTTTGGCGCTATAAAGGGATATAAAGGACTTATGAGGTCATGTCCTGTGCCATGAGTCATTGAATGAACTTCTTCGTATGAAATAGTTTTACGGTTTATAAGGCTGACTATTGCACATGTACCTATTAAGAGGGGAAATACAACATCGTATAGTAACATGAATATAAATGATGATCGAAATTAAAATATAATCCATGATCATTCCATGATTCAACCATTGCTTGCCTAAGGAATCCTTATTTCAAGACTTTAACCTTGGAAAAAATGGACTTGACATTACAGTTCTATATTGTCCTAAAATTGATTTGTCCTCTATAAGCAATTGACTGAACCTGATATCCCAAATGATATCTTAACTACTGTTTTCTTTGACATACCTGCACATGAAGCAAACATATTAGGGAAAAAATGTGTTTCGGGATTCATCCACTTATGTCTTGTGGAAATGATGGCTAATCCCCCTTACTTTGGCAAATAAGCACAAATCTCATCCATACATTGGTTGTCCCAAAATACCATTATGTTGATTCCCAAACACTGTTGTAGTCATGCATTTTCAACACTCAAAAATCAAAATTAAAGTGGCTAGAATCCACCTCAAAACAATTCTTAACATAAATCAACATAAATGAGAAATCACCTACAATCCCTTCAACTGTATGGTACTGGAAACTCTGTCTGTTGATAAGGGGGCTAGAGCTAATTTATGACAACCAGTGAAAATAACATGACAGCAGCAATGTACATACTTCAAAGCGAAAAATGATGAACAAAGCTTAGAGCTATGTCTTATCATGACCCTATATCGACAGAACTTTACCCTGTCAGCAAACTGAAAATAACTAGGATGGCTATGGAAGTAAGGGTTGAGGACGTAATGACGAAAGTCATTATGCCACACATGATATTTCTATCATTCAGCCATAGGGATAGCTAACTGTAACTTACCATTTCTAGTGGCTAAACTTCTTCATGGTGAGCATAGTTACAAGTTCTGGCTTCAAACTTAAATTTAATATGTTAATTCAATGACATCTCTCATACCCACAAAACTGAGTGTATGTGGTCAGATCCCCAATCCATTCTTGGTGAATGATGTCATCACGATCAACTTCGTGCCTTGCAAGATGTACACTACTATACACTAATGATCCTTGAATAAATTCATTGGGTGCCAAGCAATGTTGTATAGAAACCATTTGAAAGCCAATATCAACAAGGAAATCATATGGCTTACCCACTTTATACAACCAACACCTACCTGCCCCTATAGTGATGATTGCCCTTATTCTCAAGTGTATGACTTGGCTTCCAAGAGCGCTCCATAGATGGTGAGCATTCGTTCTCCATCATACCATTGGTATGCATGACATAACATATAAAAAATTTTCCTAACCATATGCATGATATCATCATTTCATTGCACCTAGAAACATGGAACCTTTCAATGATCTTACCTTCAGTGGTTGTTATAACAAGTTTCCCAATCAACAGATCACTATTAGCAAATTGGAAAGTACTTTTCCTTTTCATTTCCGGGTCTTCTAATGCCAAATCATGTTTACCAATATTCATGCTTGCCATAGACAACTTTGAACTGTTCCTATTTCTCATGACATCAGATGTAAACATCACAAAATCAGATCTGATTATCTTTGTAGAAAGTGGAAAAACACTTGGTTCTCATATGTTAGAGTGCCCAACATGGTGACTTTGATCCTCTAGTATCCCTTGCTTTGCTATCACAGATTCCCCCAAAAACTGAATCCATTACATCCCGTGAACCAATGTAGCCTCAATTGGCTTCATTATAAGGAAAGCATCACATACCTTACACCTTTAGCTACACCATTCAATTCTTATCTTCCTTCTACTTGGCACTGGCTGAACATTAGAGTAAGAACCCAACAATAACATGGAGTAGAACAATGAAATATAGTTATCATACCTCTCTAAAAATGTGAACTGTTTTGGCATGTTGGGGAGCAATGAATTTGAAACCCTCTTGAGCCATGAGCTGCCCTTACCCTTCCTTAAACTCAAAATTTATGAGTTAGAACCAGCACTCAAAAAATATTTCAAAAACACCTTACCTTCATGATCTTTTGCTTTCAAAGTGTCATTCTTGAGGCCCCTTTGCAAAACAGATTGGCCTTGTGGATGGTGAAGGTGAGAACATGGCAGCCACATAAGAAAGAGTACATAGTCCTCCTTCCTTCCCCTTTGTTCATGATGTCCATCATTTTGGTGTAGCAAAATGTTGGACACTAAATCTGAGAGGTTTTTAAGGTCCAGGGCTGCTTACCTTCACTATATCTTTTAGTCTCTTCATGCTAGCAATGGTGTTTAAGCATGGAACCCTTTCAACATTCTCTTCATTCTCTTGCTCCTCATGCTTCTTTTCATCCTTTTGCTTATGCCTCCAAGATCCTTTAGTATCTTGCCACATGCAACCATTAAAAAGCAAAGGAATATCATGAACAACCAAAAGTCTTTTACCTTCTTCTTTTCTTGATGATTGCTTGACAATTTCCCGATGTTCTTGAGCTTTCGTAGGGCTGAGATTTTCTTCAAATGACCTTCTTTTTACTGCTGTTAGGTACAGACCAGCAGCTTCACCTATTGCGATCCTCGGTTTCCCATGGAGAAATTCTTCCTCTCTTCTTGACCTTATCAATTTGGGTGAGTTATCTTTAATGCATTCATCATTGTGACCCCAAAATTCCTTTCTAGGCACATGCATAACAGCTGAGATATGAATCAAATGGAAAAAGGAATTGGTTATCTTTACAAACATACCATGGTCTTTGGAAGGTGGGAAGCTTCTCACCAATTCTATCTTGGCCCATGCATATAAAGTGTTCTTCACCCGGTTTGGATGTTGCATGAAAGAGTGTATGTGCCCTCTACCATCAAGGTGTTCCCACTCTTTGGTCCACATTTCTCCAATCAAATGATCTTCCTCTTTTGAACTATCTCCATATCTCGATTGCTTCAGCTTGGGCTGCCTTTGTGGCCTTTACCAAGGCTCAATTCTTCATCATTATGCTTCCTTTTGACCGCTGCTATAAAAGGTCCGGCAAGCTTGTTGTCCTCGTGTCTATTTAGACAAAGGTTCCCTTCTTCATTTCATATTTGCTCAAGCCTAAATTCATCATGAGCTAAAAGAAAATTTGTATAAACCAAACCGTGATCCAAAATTACCTCATAATGTTGAATATCCGGAATAGGAATTGAAGGGCTGCAACTTCATCCTTTCTTGGCTCGTGCTTCGTCATGTCATCAAGCCCTTGTGTCACCAAGGTGTTGTTAGAAGACCCGTCCAAGAGATCAATTGTGACAAGAGGATCGGGGAGTTGTAACTCTCCCAAGGGCTGCTCCCTCTCAATAACCACTTGTTGCAATATACCATACGCTTTCTTGTTCTTAGGGCAATAGACATGCCCATCCTCCTCTAGCGAACTTGGGGTTTTGACCCCTTCTTAAACAAACTTCGTAGCCACTCCTTGCTTTTTCAACAAGATGGGGCTTCTTTCCTCAAGAGTTGGGATGTTTTCCCATTACCCTTGTGCATGGCTCGAGGCTTGGACCAAGTTCAATTGCCCACTCTATCTTTCTCCAAATTCATGAATTCTGAAAATGTTAGAGCATCACGGATCTTCCCTAGGAGAGCTTGATATTCCTTAAAGCAAGTTGCCACCTTGTTGACCCTTGAAACCCTATGATCTTCTTTGGATGACCTTCCTCCTTGTACGCTTTGCATGGTAAAGGCAAGAGAATCCAAGGTACCTACTAGTATTTCTTGCACCTTCATCAATCGGTACATTGAAACCCTAAGCCTTTGAGAATCCGAGCTCTAATACCACTGTAATGACCCTTTCAAGGGTTTAGACCAAAAGCAAAGAAATTTAACCAAACACCAAAATTATTTAGATTTGATTTTTATTGCAGTAGATTGAAAATAAGAAATCGGCGAACTGTACCCTTCACAAATATATGTCAAACACCATCAAATACTTCAAATAATCTTGTCAAAATTTAAATATATCTTTTATGCATCCACAAGAGCTTAAAAAATGAAAAATCTAAAGAAACGCACTGCTAGAAATTACTTAATGTCCAGCCAATAGCAGCCACAAGAAAATTATAGATTATGGGTCTAGAAACCCCCAAAAAACATGAAACTTTAGATTCTGGCCTTAGAAATTATGATAAATCAGATTATCAACTGAAAATGCAAATGTAAGTTCACCAAACCCTCAAAACCCTACTCAAGGTAGGTCACTCCACTAGAAAGAAGTCAATAAAAATCTGAAAATGATAGATATCTCCTTAAATTTGTCTTATACTTCGATTCCAAGTCAAGATGAAGGGTTTTCGTCCTTCACTCAACCTCTAGAAAGGTTTTTGTCCTCCTAGGAAAGCCACACACGAGGGTTTTTTGTCCTCGAGCGTAAGAACAAGGAACCGCTAGCTCACAATGCTCAAGTAAGATAAAATGTGCCAAAGTCTAGATGTCAAATGATGCCTTAAGTCTCCTTTTATATCCTCTTTTTGGCACCAAGGCTCATAAAGGAAAGGTCGACCCCTAATGAGTCATAATCTTTTATTAAGCCTTATTAAAGGCACTTAACCCAACCGACCTCATTAAGAGGGGAAATACAAAACCATAACATGAATATAAATGATGAAAACTGAAATATAATCCATGATCTTCCATAATTTAACCAATGTTTGCTAAGGAATCATTTATTTTAAATTTATTCGAAGAAGGGGGGCATTACAAAAAGGTCAATGTGTTCCCTATCCAATGTGTTACCTAACAATTAGAAATCTGTGTAACATCACATGCTCCAAGTCATGTATATTGGTTCATTTCGCTATGTTTTTACTAGGGGGAATGTTAGGAATAGTATATGAGTGTACGTCAGCAGTAATAACAACTCACTATTTGTTTGAATAAGAGAGAGAATAGGAGATAATATGACCCAACTCCTACTTTGTAGGATCAAGCAATTGTATAAAGGAGCTCTCAATTTGATAATATATTGAATTTAGTTATATCAGCTTCACAACTCTTCATAGAAATTGCTACCTTCTTGTAAATTGGTCTCAGTTTTAATAACGCTTAATTTCAAATTCCCATAAATCTAGATTGGAGGTAACATAATCATTTGACTTTGTTCCACATTTACATGTCCCATTGAACAAGGTCATGCTATAGGAAGTATGGTCTCTAGACACTACCCTTCACATTATCATTCTTTTCCGTTCAAATGATCTCAAATAGCAAGCAAAGAGGGAACAAAAGACCATTTCAAATTGTTCCTTGACTAAGACCTTGAGAAGCTGAGGGAGATGTTGGAACAATTCACCAATATTCCTTTAAAAATTATGTCGGCAACATCCCTCTCTTCATAAAGCAAACTCTTCAAGGGTCCAACATCTTTTAAGGTACAAGTGATTTTCAATCCTTCTTTCTGAAGAAAAAAATTATGTTGACAAACTAGAAGAATGGCTCAACCAATATTTCTCCATAAACAATTTTTTTGCCATTGAAAAGATAACATTTGCACTTTTAAAAGTTGGTTCCTGTGTCAAAAAATGGTGGAAAGCATAGTCTTTAAAATAGAGAATAAAAGAATGAAGATGAATCAATATTAGACCAGAAGGATGCTTGTAATATCCTCTTTACGGACAAATAGAAATTTGCAGCACTCTCAACACCAATCGAACTAAGAAGGATGAGATCCTCTTAATTCAACCTCAAATAACCCAATGTCAGCGTAATTACAACCCAAATGGGGTTGGATTAAACAAGGTGGTGGGTTAGATGGGAGAACCAATTGGAAACCCAATCTTTTCCAGTTTAGATTTTTTATTGCAGCAGATATTAAATAAAGATGGCACCCAGACAGCTGAAACTTTAAAAATTAATATATTATTCAATACTCAATGTTTTTGTATGAAATCAAGTGCATAATAAACTAGAAATTTAGGGCTTTCCAATGCACTACAAAACAAATTTTTCTTTGCATTAAAACTTCACCAAAACAGACCCGGAAATCTTGGTCCATGTCGCTAGCGTTAGAGAAAAATAAATAAATAATTTCTAATACTTCTCTAGCCTCCAAACACTCCAAAATAACTGTCCCTTGCTCAGAAATAATCACTAACACAGCAGATTTTAGATCTAGCTCTTATGGCATCAAAATATGATAGAACAACCTCCAATCCAAGTTGTTATGACAAAAAATAATTGCAGCAGTAACAGCAGTAACAAAAACACCCCAAACCCTTCAATAACATGCAGATTTAAGCCCCAAATAAATGTGACAATCCTCTAAACCAAGTTGTCAATTCTTAAAATGGAAAAATAATGCATAGATTCCCTCAACACTAATTGCAAGGAGGCTCACACTCTCCAAAATAGGGTGGTGTTGAAGAAACACTTTTTTTATGAGATTTCATGGGCATACATCCCTCTTCAAGTATGAAGATATTTTGATAAAAACGTCAACATGCCTCCAAGGGGTTGCCACCATCTTCTTATATCGCTTTTGCATTTCAAATCTCCAAGTTTCCCTCCTCTTTTTGGTGCAAATCTTTATGTAAGAGAGTTACTTTTAAAATGGTCATCTTTCTTGGAAAGTCACACTCCAATTAAAACATTAATTTTCTCTTTTTAATATTTTAAATATAAACATAAGAGGAGAATTAATTATTTAATTTAAAAATAAAAGGAGTAATGACATTTTCTCAATTTTTATCCTTGAATCCATGGCAAGGGTGGATTAAATTTCTCCAATATTTTATTAATTAATGTCCCGGAAAAGGGGACATTACAGTCCTCCCTTCCCAAGATTGTTTGCCCTCGAGCAATTGCAAATTTGGATGCTTCAAAACTGAATCACTTTCCCATGTGGTATCCTCTAATGGCAAGTCCTTCCATTTCACCAAATGCTCCTTGATACTACATCTCCTTAAGTTCCTTTTACGTGTATCAATAATAGATTCCAGAATTAAGACCAATCTACCTTCTTCATCTAAAGGAGGCAATTCTAAAGAAGGAACAACATACTGCCAAAGAACCTTCTTAATACAAGAAACATGAAATACATTGTGGATCTTACCATTTTCTAGAAGGTCTAATTCATAAGCCATCTTACCCACTTTCCTTGTCATCCTGTAAGGCCCGTAGAAGCATGGTTTCAACTTTTCCTTACCACTTTGTTTAAGAATAGATTGCCTATAGGGTTGCAATCTAAGGAACACCCAAACATCCACCTCAAAAGATCTCTCACTTCTATATTGATTCGCATACAACTTCTGCCTATTTTGGGCTTGATGCAAGTTCTCCTTGAGTGCCTTCATGATGTCAAGACTCTGCTGCACTAAATCTTGTGCACTAGGCACTCTAATATCTATCATCACCACATCCATAAAAGAATCAGCATCATAACCATAAAGTGTCTTAAAAGGAGTCATACCTATAGACATATGATGTGTGGTATTGTAACAAAACTCAGCTGTGTAGCCATTTGGTCCATGCAAATTGTTGTCCTAAAACATCGAACCTCAAGTATCTTTCAACACACTTATTCACAATTTCAGTTTTCCCATTAGTTTGTGGGTGATAGCTAGTACCGGATGTGAATTCCGTCCCAGTTAGACGGAAAAATTCTTGCCAAAAATGACTCATAAATATGTTGTCTCTGTCACCCACAATATTTTTTGGCAACCCATGTAATCTGAAAATTTCTCGAAAAAACAAATCAGTGATCACAGGGCCATCAAACTTAGTAGAAAGTGGATGAAAATGTGCATATATAGTGAGTCTATCCACAACCACATATAAACAACTCTTACCTTGCACTATTGGTAACTCGATGATGAAATCCATGGATATGCTTTCCCATTTTTGGGATGGAATAGGAAGGGGCTGCAAAAGACCAGCTAGAAAAGTGTGTTCATTCTTATTTCATTGACAAACAATACACTCTCTAACATGTTTGAGAACATCCCTTTTCATACCTTTCCAAAACAAACATTTCTCTTACCATTTTGTAGATTTTGAAGTATCCTTGGTGTCCACTCAAAGGAGCATCATGTGCTGATTTCAAAATCATATTTTTTACCTCTGAATTTGGAGTCAAATACACCCTTCCTTTCTAAAGAATGAGGCCATCCACTATCTTGTACATTTCATCAACAATTATCCCTTCAAACAAATCATTAGAAAACTGATTTTTTGCATATTCTAGAGCAATTAAATCCTTCCAATCAGTTGTTATAAAATACGTAGAGCAGATTTCTACTCCCTTTTGTTAATACTCATGAAGAGTGGAGTTAGCGTGAGTTGTCCCCCTGTCATACCTTGGAAAATGATACTTTGGTCTCCCACCATGAACTTGAGCAACTAGTAATTGAGGGTGAAGTCCCCCAATGAATGCAACCATTGCACTCCTAATACAAGATCCATATCTTCCATGTCAATCATATAAAAATCATCAATAAGCTCATATTCTCTTGTGGAAATGGAAAGCTTAGGAATTCGTTAAATGCATGGTAAAATAAACCCATCAGCTATGGTGACATTAAACCCTTGGAAATCTTCAATATGCAAATCAAACCTTGTTACCCTCTCACTAATGAAATTGTGAGTTGATCCACTATCAATTAGGATGATTAGCTTGTGCTTGTGTAGCCTACCTTCCACCTGGAAAGGAAGCTATTTGGGAGTGTCGGAAAGAGAAGCAAGTGTGCCTCCCATTTCTTTTCCTTCTTCTTCATGTGCATGCTCATCAACAACCTCATCAACCACATCGTTGGCATCACTGAAATATGAATCAAATTCAAAAACCGAATCAGCAACTTCAATAAAATGAATTTGACTTTTACCCTTACAATTATGGCCTCTTACCCAAGGAGTCTTGCAATCAAAACACAAACCTTTTCTTCTCAACTCATCCCTTACATCTTTTTGCACGCTGTTTTGGGGCTGATTCCTATGTGTTGGCACATAGGGCTGATTTGGCCTTTTTGGGGATTCTTTTGATGACCCAAGGGGCTGTCCCCCTTGTGCTTGCATGGGTTTTTGTAAATCAGACTTTGGCTTCCCTTGAATTCCACTTTTAGACAGCGAATGACTGGCATTAGTATGCTGTCCTCTTGGTCCCAAATTATCTTTATAAGCTACACATTCCAAATCTAAAGCTTTAGTAATAGCATCTTGCAAAGAAAGAGGGTTAAATGCTCTTACCAAACCCTTCAAAGGCTCAACCAAGCCTTCCGTGAAGAAGACAACCAATCTCTTCTCACTAACATCCATTACCATGATTGCAATTCTTTGGAAATCCGCCACATACTCTTCAACATCAAGAACTTGCTTGAGTTGTGCAAGTTCCCAGAAGTGTATCTTCGGATCTTTCCAGTCAAACCTTTCCATGATCCTCTTGCTACTAAACTCCTCCATTGTGTGGATAAAATCATGCCCTTGTGTGTGCATGCCATGGAACCACCATTCATGTGCCATACCCTCCAAGTGAAGAGTAACAAACTTAAGGGTCTCTTCTTCGTGCATGGGGTTAAGCAAGAAGTAGGTCTCCATCTTTTGCAGCCATGTTCTAACCGGGATCTAGCTAGACCCATCAAAACTTGGGAGTGAAACTTTTCCCAACCTTTGTTGAAGGTCCTTAGGGGGTTGTTTATTTTCCTTCTTGGGCCTATTACCAACTTAAGAGCACAAAACTCATCAAACCCCAACATATCCCTTGCAGCTTGACTCAAAGAACCATACTCAAGTCTTAGAGCATCAATCAACTCAACCAACGTGGGTTTTTCTTGTTCTCCACTATTGCTTTCCTTGGGCAAGAAAATACCTTTGAAGAACTTGGGAGGGGTTTGTGTAGAGCCCCTTTCCCCACTATGTGAGCTCTCCTCCATTGGAATTATGATACTTGCCCTTACCCAGTGCATCCTCGATAAGCTTAGACATTTTCTCACTCATAGTCATTTGGAGCTCCATGCCACAATTCTGCATCAAATCTTGAAGGAATTTCACTTGACCCAAAGTGAAAGCCCCGTCCTCCATTGATCCCTTATTTCTCCTTTTGTAGAACAAAAAATCTTTGTTTCCTTGCATCCAAAAACACTCCCACAAAAGTAGAGGAAAGATGCTCTAATACCACTGTAATATCCCCTTTAGGGACAAATAGAAATTTGCAGCACTCTTAACACCAATCAAACTAAAAAGGATGAGATCCTCTTAATTCAACCTCAAATAACCCAATGTCAGCGTAATTACAACCCAAATGGGGTTAGAATTAGCCAAGGTGGTGGGTTAGATGGAAGAACCCATTGGAAACCCAATCTTTTCCAATTCAGATTTTTTATTATGGCAGATATTAAATAAAGATGGCACCCAGACAACTGAAACTTCAAAAATTAATATCTTATTCAATACTCAATGTTTGTGTATGAAATCAAGTGCATAATAAACTAGAAATTTAGGGTTTTCCAATGCACTACGAAACAAAATTTTCTAGATTTTTCTGAGCATTAAAACTTCACGAAAACAGACTCAGAAATCTCAGTCCAAGTCACTGGGGTTAGAGAAAAATAAATAAATAATTTCCAGCACTTCTCTAGCCTTCAAATACTCCAAAAAAATTGCCCCTTGCTAAGAAATAATCACTAACACACTGTAATGTCCCCTCTTAGGATAATTTAGAAAATGAAGTACTTATCAAAATCAAGCAAAGAATGGATAAACCCTTTTGCTTCAACCTAAAATATCCCAATGTCACCTATTTCGAACCCAAATGGGGTTGGAACTAGCCAAGGTGGTGGGATAGATTGGAAGAAAACAATTGGAATTTAAACACATTCAAATCAGATTTTTAACAGTTGAAAAATAATTAATAATCACATCCCAACTGTTGCAATCTTCCAAATTATTTACCGCTTAATCGTCCAAGCAAAAACCTTCAAACTTTGAATTTTGGCCAGCAAAATTATGAAAAATAATATGCAAAAAACAAATTTTGCACAGCCAACACGAAACCCTAATTTTTCCCTAAAAAATTGGTCACCCAACACATTTAGGGTATCAAACCAACTTCAAAAATTATAAAATTGCTTTCTCCTTATTCCTTCTAATTTCTACAACCAAATTCAATATTAAGCTGATCTAAAACTGTAGATCTAAAATGAATATTAATTATTAACCAGATTGCTTGCAGACAGCTGAAATCTTCTAAAATTCATAACTCATTCAATACTCAATGTTTTTCCATGAAATAAAATCCAAAATAAACTAGAAATTTAGGGCTTTCCACTGCATTAAGAATCTGAATTTTTTGACTAGTGAAACCCCCTCAAAACTGCCCTAGAAATCTGCCTCCAAATCGTTAGGGTTAGAATAAATTCTGTAAATTAATTTCAGATCACACAACCCTTCCAGCACACTCAAATAATCAGCCCTTGCTCAAAAATGATTAATTACACACAACAGATTATAGATCTAGCATAAACACCCTCCAAACACGATAGAACAAACTCCAAACAAAGTCGATTTGCCTCTAATAAATTGCAACAATAATAATAGTCACAAAGGTATCTCAAACCCTTCACCAAAATGCAGATTTATCCTCCAAATAAATGCACTAACACTTTAAACAAGTCGTCAATGCTTAGAATGGAGAAATAATGCGTAGAGACTCTCAACACAAGAGATGCACAATGATGAGAACAATGGACTCTTCAATATCTTCAACAATGGATCCAAATGAAGCTTATAATGAGAGAGCACAATGCAAGAACCAGGGCATACATCCCATTACTCCAAGCATGGAGTGATATCAAATGATCAATCACCATAACCACAGTAGAGGAAATGCGACCTCCTTTTATAGAGTTAAGGGGTGCAATATTCAAAAAGACTGACCTTTCCCTTTTGGAGGGAAAACATAAACTCTCATTATAATAAAGTCTCTAATAAACTAAGACTATGTGCACTTTATTATTTTTAATTAAATAATAAAAGCAATTATCCTATGTGCACATTTAAACTAACTAGAGACTCTCACTTGTAGCATTAGGCATGTCAAGGGGTTACAATGCAAATGAAAATAAATATTAGTAATGTCCCGGAAAAGGAGGCATTACACACATAGCAAATTTTAGATCTAGCTCTTATGGCATCAAAATATGATAGAACAAGCTCCAATCCAAGTCGCTATGGCAAAAATAATTGCAACAATAACAGCAGTAACAAAAACACCACAAACCCTTCAATAACATGCAGATTTAAGCCCCAAATAAATGTGACAATCCTCTAAACCAAGTTGTCAATTCTTAAAATGGAAAAATAATGCATAGATTCCCTCAACACTAATTGCAAGAAGGCTCACACTCTCCAAAATAGGGTGGTGTTGAAAAAACACTTTTTATGAGATTTCATGGGCATACATCCCTCTTCAAGCATGAAGATATTTTGATAAAAACGTCAACATGCCTCCAAGGGGTTGCCACCATCTTATATCGCTTTTGCATTTCAAATCTCCAAGTTTCCCTCCTCTTTTTGGCGCAAATCTCTATGTATAAGAGATACTTTTAAAATGGTCATCTTTCTTGGAAAGGCACACTCCAATTAAAACATTAATTTCCTCTTTTTAATATTGTAAATAAAAACATAAAAGGAGAATTAATTATTTAATTTAAAAGTAAAAGGAGTAATGACACTTTTCCAATTTTTATCCTTTAACCCATGGGAAGGGTGGATTAAAGGTCTCCAATATTTTATTAATTAATGTCCAAAAAAAGGGGACATTACAATGCTACAGTCAAAAATTGGCCAAAATGTGTTGACGCAATCAAAGAGAAAATTTTAATTTGACTGACTAGTACAGAAAATTGCAGCAATTGCGCCAGGGTCAAATGCAGACGATGCAAGATTATCCTAATGCATTTCATGCCTCATCAACAGAATTCGGTACCCATGATAGTTAGACACACAGAGTCCTCAAATACCACATTGGCTTGCAAATATACATTCAAGAAGAAATAGAACTCTTGGAGGTCGTGACATTGGAATAAGTCGTGTATGTTGTTATAAAATAAATTATAAATTTGAAGGTTAATTAGGGCAAGAAAGAAAATGTTCTTAGCAATTATGGAATGAAGACCAACAATAAGCAGCAAGGCCAACACCTTCAATCGAAGCATCCTTCCAAGAAAGCTTCATTGGATAAGAGTACAAAGGACAAGGAAAATTGGTGCGATGTCTATGAGAGCAACTGATGCTCGAACGAAGAATCCCATGCCATTCTTTCCAGACAAGCACTATTAGTTGAGTTACGGATCCCAACACCAACTCCGACACTAGCTCCAAAACAAGCCTCAACACCAACACCAACACCACCATCCATGTTGGAAAAGGGGAAGCAAATCATAGAGGTTCATCCCTACTCCATTGTCACAACAATTCAAGCTTCTCCCTCAGAGTTGGAGGACGTAGAGCAACTCTTCCACTCACAGCCATGTGTGAATAGAACATCTTGCACTTCATTCTGAACAGTAGCAATTAGAAGAACCTCATTTTTGAGGATGTCATCGCGAGGTTGAATTTGCCAACAGCACCTCACCCTTATACCATCAGTTAGATGAATCAAAGTAGACATGTGAACTTCTCATTTGGAATTGGATGTGGGAGAGGAACTCTTCCACTCACAGATATGGAAGAATGGATTATCTTGCACTTGATTTTGGATAGCAGCAATCAGAAGAACCTAATTTCAGCCAATGTCATTCGGAGGTTGAATTTGCCAATGATAACTCACATTCAACCATATATAACCAGTTAAGTGTATCCAACATCAACTCCAAAATAAACCCATGTACCAACACCAACACCATCCATTTTCTACAAGGGGAAGAAAATCATAGAGGCTGATCCCTACTCCATTGTAGAGGCAATGCGATCTCTCTCAGAGTTGGAGGAGCCACAACTCCTCTTCCACTCATAACTATGGGTGAATGGAACATCTGGCACTTCATTGTGAATGGTAGCAATCAAAAGAACCTGCTTTTAGAGGATGTCATCTGGAAGTTGAATTCACTAACAACAAGTCACCTCAACCATATACCATCAATAGGGTATAAGTTACAAATGTGAGTTTCTCCCTCATAGTTGAAGGGGGCGGAGTAACTCTTACACTCATAGAAATGGGTCAATGGAACATCTTTCACTTCATTCTGGACAGTGACAATCAGAAGAACCTGGTTTCAGAGGATGTTGTCAAGAGTTTAAATTTTCCCTCACCTCACTATCAACCATATACTCTTGGTTGGGTAAATCGAAGTAGAGCTATTCCCGTCATACTATGGTACCACCTCCGATATGCAATTAAGTAGTTTCAAGATGAGATACTCTACAATTTGACACGCATAGAAGCATGTCATGTTATGTTTTGTCAAGCTTTAATATGGAAACAAAATGGTGTCTATCAATTCACAACCCATACTATTATTATCACCTTGGGTGATCAGTCCTACAAATTACCAATGGTAGCTCCTAAGAATATATCCTTAATAAGGGCGAAGAAGTTTGTATTTCATTAGCACCAAGATGTAAAGCAGCTTTTCTACACCTCAAAATTAGTACCAGTTATTCTTCAATAGGAAATGACAACTAAGTGATGAGAACCAGTGGCTTGCAGAATAACCCGGTCTCATCATGGAGCAGATTATAGAAATGCAAAGAAATTTTTCCTAATTTAGAAACCTCATCACTGAAGGATTGCGTTGAACAAAAAATAGATGCAACTGAGCTATGGAGAAGCTCTATGGAGAATTGGCGGCTGCTAAGAAATGTTTATCTGTTTGTAGATACAAAGCAAAGGGTTACGGACTTCCACAGAAGATGTCCAAACAAAAACAGATAAGAACACTGTAAGTCCTGATTTCCAGCAGTTTAAACGTCCATCAAATTGATTTGACAGTTTTGAATAACACAAAGAAATCAAAATTGAAATCCCCAAGGCAAAAATGAGGCCCAAGGATTTTGGTCTTGGATACACTAGAGAATTTTCTCAACCCACGAGAGGTACCTGTTGGTTTTCTTGCTTTCCTATTAAATAATCTTCACAATCAATAAAAATGAATTTTGGGTAAATTATCCCACACAAGTGGAATAAAATCACTTTTCCACTAAGAAGTACTTACGTTCATCAAAAATCCAAAATAGAAGCAACCAGGCACATTGCTTCCTAAGGAGAGATGACTTTGTAAAAATATCAGAAAACTAGCATGTTGCCTTGTCGGGGATGTAACTCCTACACAATTGATCAGAAGTCAAAGTTGTGATATGCATAGGAAGCTTAGGATGTGGCTCTACAATGAGTTGGGAAAAATGATTTGCACCATACCCCTAAAAACACTATGAAGGGCCCTGAAATTGACAAATGTGAAAATCTAAAAAAAAACCAAAAAATCAAATATCTTTCAGTTCTTGGGGGAATGCACGTCACATGGCTTTGCTGATTCCAAGGCGAATACGTAATTTCTATTTTTAGAATATTTTTTTTTATATTTGGGTAAAAAGAGGGTTTTGGCAGGGGCCCTTCCCTGTTACAGCATGGATCTAAAATCCAGATATATCAATGAACATTTCATGAAGCAAAAAGAACCAAATATCAAACACAACTGGTATAATCAGTAAAAACCAGCTCAGAACCAGCATCAAACCAGACAAAACACAAGAAAAGTACGTAAGTTCAAAAAAGAACTAACCAGCTGCCAAAACAGACCAGAGCACATGTCAAGAAGATACATTAACAGTTTAGAATCTGGGTAGAAATTTTTCGAATATTCATTTCATGCTAAACATAGTTATAAAGCAATTGTCATCTGAATGTAACAATTGGTGTTGTAGCTTCACATCTCTTCTCAAAGATTGCTACCATCTTGTAAATAACTCTATTATTTAAAAAGCTTCATTTACATTGTAGTATCATGTGTTTATAGAGATCATTTCCTTGGCTTCAGTTCATTACTTTCATAATACATCAAGTCCTTACAATTTAGTGTGTTGTCCAATGGATTTCCAATTAAATACAAATCAAATATCCATAGGTTCAGCTTCATCCTCTTCAACTACTTTTCTTGCCAATGTTTACTTGTTCAGCCACTTTTGATGTTCATTGAGCCATAAAGCACAATCTCGTCTAACTGGTAGAACTCATGTAACTGTTGATTGTAAAATTCATGTATCCCCCAGCTGACATTCAATTGCCACTCCAAGATTAGGAACTATAAATTTATTGGTGTCAGGACCTCCTTCCCACACAAGTTGAAAAAAAGTACATCAAGTAGCTTCCTTTTAAGTGGTCCTATTTTCTCATAGGAGTTGTAGAAACTCGTCTTACCAAGCTTTCTTTCATATACCACATGTTTTATGTATAATAGATAGAAGAATTTTATTGATGTTCTCTTCTCGTCCATCAGTCCATCAACAGAAGCAGTAGATTCACAACAGTTGATGTTTAACTTTATCATCATTTCATTAATAATTAGATTCAAAAAATGAGTTCCTATCTCGCTTCAAATTCTTATGTGATAATTCAATTGGATTATAACATTTACATAAATAAACTTAGTAGTACTTGCAACCAACTATTTGGTAATGCTTTACTTAGTCATACACTATATTGCAATTGCCAAATTTTGACAATAATTTTTCTAAGTAGGGTGCTAAAATAGACCCATAAACCAACCCCCATCTCTGAAATAATTTGTGTTGGTGTAGGGATATACTTAAAATAAATGCTCACAGGTCCTCCATGTCTTTAAAAAGTATCACATCTTAACACAACTACTGACAATACTCGGAAAAAAAATTGACACCACAATTTTACCAACAAAGTTTTTGCTCCGCTTTTATCGATTCCCATGTGTCCTCCCACTTTGCATGATGTGCTTCCTTAAAGATGGAATTAATTTCTTCTTGTTTAATGCATCTCAAAATATGATATTACCGTGTGTTATAGAAGAAACCTTGAATAAGTTGCAATGGTTTTAACTTATTTATGGCATTTCAATGATATTTTTAGAAAAAAATGTTCTTGTTGTCAAGTATTCACCAATTTCTTCAAACCAAGTAGTTAGCACAACAATTTCGAATAAACAAGCATCTAGGAAATCATCAATCACCCCATTACGAGGTCCACTCAGAGTGGTCTTGAAAACTAAACAACTGTCACGTATACTTTCTCAATTGTATCACAATTGAAAAGGTAAATGCTTGTAGAAGCTTAGATTGGTAAGAATATGTCTACCTCCACCTACTACTATTGGTTCTCTTACTCACATAGCACCCATCGTGGACCCATTTCTACTCAAATTCATGGGCCATCTAGCTCTCGTCCACAATCTAGGGTATAAAGATAGGTGCATATCACCAACTTTCTTTCAACCTACATAGACTCGTCAACCTTGAATGTTAACAGAGGTCCTATAAGGAGTGTCATACAACCTCCTAAGATTTTCCAAGTGGAACCCCTTAGCACAAGACATTAACTTGTGGATATTATCAGCTCTTGCATTGTTCATGTGGTGGTGGGTGACGATAATGTTAGTGGTTCTCCTTCCACTCTAACCATTGATAGAGACGTGACAATGTCAGTTCCCTAACTCAAGCTGCACCTTTAGTCTTCATCGACTTCTTTTCCCTTATTTCCATTGGGGAGGTCCTCCCCTCGCTTGGTTATTTATATTTGTGCTTATGTTCTGTGGCTAGGGTTTACCCACCTTGGGTTGATCCCCATCTTGTTGTGCTTCTATTGTTCGTGTTTTAGCTTTGGTGTCACGTTGTCAGTCACTTTTTCAGCTTCTAGCATTATTTCCTAGCATAGTATTGTTCTATTGTAACTAGATTTACTTTCAAATCCCCTTGACCTATCTTGGTCAGTTATGGACATTAATATAATTTCTTTCTTTGTTGCATATACGCAGCTTATTTTTTCAATACAAAAAGGCTTTATGATCAACACAAAATACAAATAGATTTGTCGAGACATTATATCAAAACATTTGCAATAAAAAGAACCATTCCTAATGCTTCCCTTTCAAAGGTTGTATAATATATATGGATTTTCAATAATAATTAGCTTGCAAAGATTTTTTTTTAATTAAAAAAATGATCTAATTTGTGTATCCCTTCGTGTGCTACTGTACATTTGATGATAAAATTTGAAGCATTTGTGTAAATTATTGATTTCATTTTGAATATTTCAAGCTGCACTAGTTAACATGATTTTAAATTTTTCAAATGCTTCTTGGAGTATCAATTATATTCGTAAGCGACTCCTTTTCTTGAAAAATGCTTTGAAGGGTTAGATAATAATGCAAAAAAGTTAATATACCTTAGTAATATCCAACGCGACCCCAAAAGAACTATACTTGTGATACATCTTTTGGAGCCTCCATTTTCGCTATCATTTTGATTTCATCCCAATTTGTTTTCATTCCTTCTCATCAACATCTCATTATCCTAATAATTTTCCATAAGGAATCAATTATTACTTTTTTTAAATTAAGACAAATTTGATTGTGTGGCATATTAGCTTAAATTGAGAAAAAGATCAAAAATGCTCTATTTCTCTAGGTGTAGTACCCTAAAGTTGGTTTGCGCACTTGGCAATGGCACTTTTTGTACTTATTTTAATATATGGTCCATTTACACATATTTACCCAATTTCAATCATCTTTTCGCTCTTCCCACACCCTCTAAACCACCAGTCAATAGCCCTTCTCCAGTTTAGCCTATCAGAATCACTTGGAGTCTATCATTGAATATATGTTGAGACTACACATCTCAATTTTGATTTTTGTCGCCTGGACAAGTTTGTGGGTCATGGATAAGTTCAATGCCGAACCTATCCACCTACCAAGAACCCATCCTCACATGCTTCAACCGTGACAATTTCAAACACATCCTAACCTATTAAGGACACCTAGCACACCTTTGAACAGTTAGGTGTAGTACCTGAAATTTGGTCATGTGGCACTTGGCATTTATCCTGACATTATCTCATTTATCTATTTACTGACTAACCCTAAACCTTCTTGGTCTATCCTAAACTCTGAGTCCACTACGTCATGACTTGTTCTTCATCTTAACACTTCAAGAATTAATGCACCTTATACAGAAAATATCTTTAGACTCTCTACAAATCATCTCTTCTCTCATATCTAGTTCCATCTTAAACCTGAACGAATTCATGGGCCCAAGACAGGGTCAACTGACGAATCTGTCCCGTGGCCAACGAACTTGTCCCTTTTACTTAGAAGGTCATCCTTTCGAATACACAAGTTATCTTAGTCGACTTCGGGTCGATTAAGCAAGAAATCATTCAAATTAGTCATCTATATACACACATGCACCCTTACCTATTAGGGGCATCTAAGAATCACGTGATCAAAGCACCCTCTAAGGACACTGGGCCAAACATTGAAGCACTTCTCTTTGAGAGCACATTACAACATAGTAACTCACATTTGAATACATTTATATTGTTGCCCTAGATCATAGCAATGCACTAAAATCAAGCCAAGAGACAATTGCCAAGTGTTGAGGGCCAAGTTAAAGACTCCATCTTGTTTATATTTTCTAATCTCCACATCATCATATGATTTGTGAACTACATGTGGTTTGATCCCTCTTTGGAGTATTTGTACATAGTGCAACAATCATCACATCAGTGGGGGTGTGGTGAGGTTAGCTCAACTTTAGTCGTATTAACCCCTTTTTAGATCTAATGGGGAGAGCTAGGGCTTGAAGACAAAGAAGACATATAAAAGTACATAAGCGTCATCACAAAGATCCTAATATAGGAAACAAGACCAACGACACAAGCAAAGCAGCTGCCAAAGACAAATTGCAGATTCAAACATTAGAGGACATGTTCGTCGATACCCAAACATATTTTCCCAACGAATCGATCACCTACCAAATGAACTCATCCTACGCCTAGTTCAAGATCCCCAAATTTATCAAGCAGCATTATGATACTCTGCACAACATTTCCAACCAGTTACAATCCACCGTCATACAATATGAGCCCAAAGTGGGGTGAAACGTTCTAAAAAATAACCCTAGTTATGCTTTTATCTACCTTCTAGAAGTGCAATGAGCAACACATCACCCTTTCATAGTTTAAGACTATGATTTATATGATTTTTGTTATGAATTATTTTATGCAACATTTGTAATATCCTAATTAGATTAACCCTAGATTTGATATTCCACTAGGAATCATTTGCAATATCTTATAATCCTACGAGCACATTATCAAAGCAAAAAGCTATACATCTATAGCCATCCAAGTACAGTCCTAGATCACACATTGAGCTTAATTCTGAAGTAGAAGGTCCAACGTGCATGTTGCCAAGTATTGGGGCTAAATCACGAGCTTGTGTATTATATTCTCTTGTATCTCATTATAGGCTTGGGAGAACTACATGTGGCTTTATCCCTCATCGGAGTGTTGGTATGTAGGCAACGCTCATCACGTCATAAGGGTCTGGTAAGGTTATCTAGCCTCACTCATACTTATCCCTTTTTTAGGTCAAGGCACAAAAAGCTAGGGTTTGAGCAAAAGAGAAGCAAGATCTGATTTTGTAGTTGTCATTGTAAGATTCCAAACTTAAAAACAAACTTACAAACATAGGCGAACCTACACAAAAAGAGCGAATAGGCACAAATTTCCATAAGACCAGTTCAAGGGCCTCTTGGACGCATTCAGATCCGTACCTGTCCTAAGAAAATGCATTCGGCCACAGTACTATCCACCTACTATGAACCTATCTAAAACACAATTCGATATCCTGAACGTTATTGAGCACCTTCACAAGTCTCCTTTCTACCTATGCACATCATCTAAACAATCTTACATTCTGACATCTTAATTTGGTGAGTTTGTTCCACTCCCTAACCCTAATCACATTTTGTCAAATTCTAAAGAGCATAACATATCAGAAACAACATAATTCAAGGCAATTTTAGGAATGCCTTTATTATTCTTGAATCATCATGTCAATATTATTTTGATTGCATAAAAACCTAATTTATATATCACACGTTGGTGACCATTACTTTTGAATACACAATCTAGGGTTTATTTTCACGCTTCAAGGTTTCAATTTTCCTTTGGGTTGACGTATTCTCTTATTTTGGTTTGCCTTCGTACTTTTCGGATGACATCTGATTTAAAATGACTATATTTTCAAAACCCTTTGAAGTTTTTCACAGTGTTTTAAAAGTCGGAACCGGTCGAGAGTTGGACCGGAACGAACGGAACGGAACCGGAACCGCACTGATTCAAACTTTATGAACCGGTTTACTAAAAACACATAAAAATTTATATTTTTAATGAAAACAATATATTTGAAAGATTAGAAACCATGATTCCAACAATTACACACAAAATATGCAAAGTTTTCTCATGTATATACTATATAACATGTAAGAAAGGAGTTTATAGCAAAATGCACGAAATTAGGGTTTAGGTTTTATTAAAAGCAGAAATTTTAATTAAAAAATTGAATTTTTTATCCCTAGCGCCGTATAAATGCGACTTGCCATGACTCGGCCGGTTCAAGTCGAAACCGGACCGGTTCGACCGGTTTAGTACTAAGTCGGTCGAACAGTCCGGTTTATTCACCAGTTCGTGCCTAAAGATGTTGAACAGGTCAAACCGGCCGGTTCCGGTTCCAAATCGGCTGGTTTTCAAAACACTGGTTTTTCATAGTCACATCACATTGATCAAAAAACCTCTTTTGTTTCCTAAAAATCATATCGGATTTTACGAAATTAGGGTTTTCTTATTTTCATTAAAATTGGTCTAACAGGGGAATGATATTTTTATGTTCAATACGCTTGGAAGTTTTTCTTAGTTGCATCAAATTGATCAAAAACCTCTTTTTATTTCCCAAAACTCATCACAAATTTTCCAGAATAGTGATTTCTTTGTTTTGACCTTATCAAATTAATTTGAAATTTTTTGTGCACATTTGTCTATGCCTTTAGATAAAACACATATTTTAAATTCATGAATTGTGACCAAACATCATATGCTTGTGTTTCATATATTTTTAATGGCTTGCATAGCTAATCCATTGTTTGGCAGGGTTCCCCCCCCTTTATCTGACACGGTGAACCAAATTACATCCTCTAGCTCCTCTTCTAAGCTTGTCTTACACGCCATTAGGAACCATGGGTACGAGAGATGATTATTAGAGTAATGGGGACCTTTTTAGTGAAGGATAATTATCTTATACACAAACTATGACAAATGATACAAATAATCTATCTAATGATGCGCCTTCTTCTCCCCCCCAATCTCGCATATTGGTTAAAATGATGCTAATGTTCCTTCCATACTTTTTATTGACAGTTCTATTCCATGTGGTGGTCCTATTCCTTTAAGCGAATTTTACTCTTTGAAGTGCATCATTGATCAGCTTAAAACTCAAGTCACTCACATGGCTTATGGTTGAATGAATTTTGTGGTAAGCTCATGGTACGTAGGCATGTAGGTAAGTTGGTTATTCATATATTCATAGCAATTCAAGACTTCAAGAGACAAGTGTTTCCTAATTCCACTACTAGTACACCTACCTCTCAACCAAGTCATATCTTACAAAGGTTATTAGATAACGGTTTTACTATATTGGCTACTAGTAACTTTCATCCTACATATTGCTTGGAACAACGGCATGGTAGACCATTTTGTGATTATCATATAATCAACGGACATGATACAACTGAGTGTTGTGCTTTGCAAAGAAGGATTGAGGGACTTATTCATGAGGACCACATCACAATAGACCAATCTAGTATGGAGTTACAAAGTATAAGGACAAGGGTACCAAAACAAAAATAACATATTGAACAAACATCCCCACTAATAAAACCAGCCATAAATCATGTGAAAGAAAAGAAGCAATCAAAAGAGGATTTCATGGAGTATTCCCATGTGCACACATTTGAAGAACATAGCAAGACAAGTGAGCAAGTCAACAATGATAGTAATGATCAAGATTCACAAGAAAAGGATTATAACCCAATGCTATAAATGAACAATTCGCAGGAGCGTATTATGATGATTGTGTATGCAAGCTAAGAATGGTCTAATAGAAAATCTTTTGTCTCCTCTTGATAATATAGATTAGGATAATGAGAGGACCATTCTAAGGCCACACACAAGAGGGTTGTAAGATGCTAATGCCATGGATCTAGAAGATGGTATTCCACACTCTATCAAAGAGGTATGGTTCCAAAACCTGTCTAGGATAGGGGGTGGCGTCTTGATAGTATCCTGATTGTAGAATGATGGTATAAGGTGGCAAACAAAATAGAGATTCTAATGTCAGGGTTGTAAATATGGATTGTAAGGATCAATAGGTTGTAAATCCCAAAGGATTAGATTGTAAGGTAAAGACCGAAAGATAATAATGTAATAGAGTAAGAAGATGGTACTATTCCAGCCTATGCATGACCAATTAAACAATAAATCAAACTTGAAATAACATAGAATGAATGGGAGGTTAGAAATACTTTTTCCTTCATCCAAACACCATTGGCACATTAACTTCTCCTCGGGGTTAGTGGCACCTTATGAAAGAGTTGATGTGAGGGACCACAAGCAAATAGAAAAAGACATAGAAAAGCCAGTTGGTGGAGACTCCATAGTAAGTGCAGCTCCTTTTCTTGATAATGGTAAGGGCCCAATGCTCCAACAATAGAATCCAAAAGATAAGCAAGACTAACTTCAAGACCTTGAGAACATCTTGGCGAGCGCAAGTAGAACGAATGACCAACGATGGTGTGATGTGAAAAGCGCCCAAATGCCACCCATAAATAGGGAACATGATTAGTTATTACATACCCTATAGCTGATGGCATCTAAAATGGCCAATGCAGTCAAGATTAAAAGCCAAACAGTACTGACCATGGTCGATGTCGTCGGCTCTAGGTAATAGCCTCTTATGGGGTCTTAGAAGGAAGGCTCGGGAGGATGGATGATGACTCTAGAGCTGATGAAAAGTGATTTGACAGTGGTATAAGTGTGTTCTAAGTGGATGTGGAGGCGCTCATAAAAGGATAAACAAAGTGAGGTCATAGGGAGACTGCAAAAGAATGATTGTAAAGGTGTAAAAGATGAGGTATCTAAGGTATCATAGACTGCACATCAAAACCCTCACAAGCACCACCACTAACCAGCCCATATAACCATTTATGGTCATCCCACTCCCGGCAATATCCCTAAGGACATTGCTCCAAGAAGTCGATGTGCCAATAGTGTTTGCGAAGAGCAAAAGTCCATAAGAGTGAAAAATAAGGTGTATACACATGCCCTTACCAAAGATTGTCACGTATCACAAAAAGTGTACATGAGATGGTCTTTCAGAAAAGAAAATGCAACATCAAAATCAAAATGACTAAAGTGAATGAGTAGTAAACGTGATAAAAACATGAATTCAAATAGAGCATACTTACCTTCCCGTGAGTGAGGCCACATAGAGAATCACCGGAGTGTAAAATGAGTTCTCGAGTGAACCTAAGTAATACGCAACTAAAAAGATACACTAAAAGATAGATTAGATAAATAAGCAATTAACCCTAAGCTAAGGGAAGCTCATGGGAGGATGATAGGATTGGGTCAAATAACTAGGGAGATAGTAAAAACAGGTTGTAAATAGGAAGAAGATGAATATGCATGACATAATGAGAGTATAAAGAGCGTCAATGAAAGGACTCCGGTTTAGCAGGCTTAAAGATAGGAGAAAAGAAGATGGAAGTCGTGAACATGAACAAGGTAGGTAGGGATAATAGGATGGAAACATAGATGATTTTGAAAAATATGCACAATATATTGTTGGATTCGTTCTGAAGACAGTCATGAAACTTCTTTCATAATGGAAATTAGAGTTATGGTTGCAAAGATATCACAGTTTTACAAAATATAGAAGTCGCATTAGAAAGTTAGAAATTTTCAGTTGGAAACCTATAAATAGTAGGTCAACCCATAGTTTGCAAGCTCGGCAAGTACTCTCCGAGTTGGCGAGTACATGCCACATTTTTACTTGGTCAAATATGCGCCCAAATAACTCATAACATAGGACTTGATGAGTTTTCAATAAAAACTCGTCATGAATATTCTCTTAGACTCGGCAACACTCAACGAATATTCGCCATGCGCGGCAAGGACGCGAAAAACCGGTAAAATGCATTTTTAACACCGAAAAAATGTTTTTTTTTGTCAAATAAATGTTTCGCACTCCCTCACTTGTAACTACACAACTATTGAGCATCCTTCACATGAGTCAAAGGGATTTTATAGAAAATTCGAAGAACAAATTTGAAGAGTTTCATTTAGAGGTGAGTTCTATTTTTTCCCTTATTTTTTCAAGAATGTGAAGTCTTTCTATATTGTTTATTAATTGTATCCAAATCTGATTTGCAAGTTTGAATGCAATCCATTCAATTCCAAATGATTTTAATTGTTATGTATGTTTGTTTATCATCATTAATGAACAAAATTGTCGGAATACATTGTTTTAAATGTTATTTGTTAAATTTTTTGGAAATTTATTCTTGTTTGTAGGGTTTACAACTACAAATTTGCATATACAATTACATAAACTTATAATAGCAATTTTTTATTTTTAAACAATTTTATAATATTGTTTTTTAGTTAAATTTACAGTTTTTTAATTTTTTAAACGGTTTTATAAAGTTGTTTTTTAATTAAATTTAAGGTTTTCTAATTTTTTAAATATGCATTGTGCTGCAGATTAGAACTTAGCATACAATGGCATCTAATTCAACATCAAGTTCAACATCAAGCTCAAAATAACTAGCAAGAACTGTTGCTGCTAATGCTCATACTATTGTTTGAAAGCATGTTGTACGTGAAGAGGTTCAGGGGACTGTAGTATGCAATTTCTATGAGAAAACGATTTTTGGAGGCATCAATCGCCTAAAGTATCATTGTGCATGTATTGTTTGTCACAGCGTTGTGGTATGTCCCAATATTACGGAAGAGGAAAAACGAGAGATGAAGGCAAAGATGGCAAAGTTGGACGAGAATAAACTAGAGAGGTCAAGTGTGCAAGCAGTCATAAGAGCAACCATTAGACCTGGAATGGAAGAGGTATCAGAGGACGATGTGGCAACGATTGTGGGCTCTACTCGTAGTCCACGGCTACGAAGTGGAAGAGGCGCATATGTTTCATTGAGTTTTAATGTAATGTCCCTTTTTAGGGGGGCTTAGGAAATGACCAAGGAGTTGAGATGTAAAACTTTAAAAATCATATTAGTGAGTTGTAGTCAACTTTGCAACCTGCAAATTACGCCCTTCCTAGGGGAGCGACCTCCTTGGAAAAGTTAAACCCTTCAAAGGTGGGTTAAACCTTTTTGAAACACTTAGATTCTTATGCCAAAAATATTAAAAAACCCTCGGCAAACACAACCGGATGTTAGAAATCAGAATTGAGCTTAGAAATAATTAATTTTGGAAACCCTTAACCAACGAATTTCAACAAGCTTAGAAAAATTAGTAAATTTCCTCGAAAATTCATGAAACTTGAGATCTTCGATTTTAAAAATATGGAGAATAAAATAATAAATTCACATTGATCAACTTATCATCAACACATACTAAATAGCTCTCCCATGTGGGTCGCTCCACTTCAAATAAATAAATTACAGATCCAAAAGAGATAAGCCATGCAAGAAAATAATAATTCATTTCTATCCAAACCATCTTACATACATAAATCCTTGTGTGAGGGTTTTCGTCCTCCATAAGCCCTCAATCAAGGGTTTTCGTCCTTGAGAGATTCTTGAATCAAGGGTTTTCTTCCTTGAGAAAGGTAGGAAAGGTGCTTCACAAGAAAACCTTTACCAAGATATGAAAATTCACGCAAAACATAACTCTTTAATGGCCAAACGACCTCCTTTTATAACCATAAGGGGTGCTTACAATGCAAATGATGGCAAACCCCTTCAAGAAAATTATTTTTAATTTTCTAATTGGTATTTGGAGCCTACATGACTCAAAATACTTTTATTTTCTAACTAATTAAGTTCTTTTATTGGAACGTTAGGATTCCCAATACCAATACATGATAATTATACGAACAACTAATAAATTATCATCATGACATCATCAAAATCTTCTCCATTTCTCCCTTTCTTAGACCCATGGGGAGAAGAATGGGTCAAGGTCTTCAAGTGAGGCTAGTCTCCAAAGAGGGACAATGACAGTCCTCCCCTCTTCAATTTTTTTTTGTCCTCAAGCAATGACACATACCCATATCCCAAATGAATCTCATCTGCTCCTTCTTTATGCCTACACATGTAGCAATACTGGTTGACAAAAAAATACTCTCCTTCACTGCGTTCTCTCATGTGCTTTGAAGGCATGATGATCAACTTCCCCTTATTCCTATCAAACTACATGTTCTCCTTGTTTGACTGATATGTATCCATGTTATCAATGCCATACAGTTATAACTAGTTAATTTCCCTTTTGGTAAGGAATAAATGATGATTGAAATAAAATATAGGACAGATGGTAAAGAAAAATCAGTCCATATTACTTTTCAAACTTGTGTTTCCAAACTCAGCTATGATCCACCTTTCCTTGGACTTCTGGTAAGGGATAAAGTTCAGTCCCTTTTTGTTGGTCCTTCGTCAAATTCCAACGATCATGATCAATAACTTAAATTATCCTCTTGTAACTTTATTTAGTGACTGAATTTTTGTATTCCCAACTATAATTGTGTCCTTCCAATGAGATGATATATGAAAAAGAGAATCGTAATGAAATTCCCCTTTCTTGGCTACCATGAATCCTCCATCTTCCAAATCTTGAATTGTGGACTTTCCATTTTTATTCCCAAAGATCAGACCTACTTCATGGTGTTTGAGGTTACATTTTCCCATGATTTGAATCATTTGCATTCTGTAAACAATAGTAACTTCAACTGGCTCAATTTCAAGAAAAACATCACATACCTTGCACCTTCCTGTGAGATTTGAAAGTTGTACTATATTCTTTTTGCAATGCATGAAAATATTATTGACATTGGTGACCATCTTGAAGCCTCCAAATTTAATCATGCCCAGCCCATGCTTAATTGTAAGTTCTCCTCTTATGACTTTATGAGTGGTGTCATTATCTACGAGCATTACTACTCCATGGCCAATAAAGAAACCAATTATCCAAAAAAAATTGGTATGTATGAGTGCAAAACCAAAATGCAAATGTGTGGGTCATTCCCAGACACTCAAGTATGAGAATTACCAATCATATTGATCTCACAATCAGACCTTCTTGCCTTATTGAAACCCATAATGGTACCAAATCACACATATGTTAAAACAATTTTGGCATTACAACCAAGCATATATGCACCTTTTTATACACCATTCACATCTTACCTTCTCTTCACTTGGAATAAGGCTGCTCATGAGGATAAAAACACAGCAGTATCATGGAGTGGAGCAATACAACATAGTCGTCATATCTGACCAATTGTGCATGGTGAAAATTGAATTGCATTGGCATGCTGGTAGGAAATGAAATTGAAATCTTTTTGGTCCATGAGCTGTCCCTAACCTTCTTACAACTTGGAATTTATGAGTTAGAACCTGCACTCATAAAATGATTCCAAGGCACCTTGCCTCCATGGAATTTCTCTTCCCAAGTGTCATCCTTAAGGGTTCCTTGCAAAACGGGTTGGTCTTATGGATTATGGAGGCGAAAACATGACAGTGTCATAAGAAAGAGCACATAATTATCATTCCTTTCCCATTGTTCATGATATCCATAGTTTTGACATGGTGCAATGATAGCCAATACTTTATCATTTATCTCTGAGTACTCATGACTTTTAGGTCTAGTTGCTAATTTAGCTTGACTTTATAATACAACAACTTGCTATCCTTGGTCCTTCATGGAGAATTTCTTGCCCTGAGACTGAGGACAGCTAGATTATGGTATTGTTTACTTTAGCATACCCACAAAACTATCCTCTATTGGAGACTGATGTCACCTTGTATTTAGTGTATACGAACTGACTGTAATATACAAATGCAGGTTACTAAGGTTGTGAACGCTCAGATGAGATTGGAGTCTACCAGATTAGCTATACTCTCATTGTGACTAATGTGCACCATGTGCCTTTGTGAAGAGATAATCAGGAAGAAAAAACATGCTTAATCAATGCAGAACTTGTCCCTTTTTTCATAAATACGGTCTTCAGATCAATTCAGTAGGTTTCAAAACAGGGTGTGTGTGCTCCTTACCATTTGGAAGGGTGAGTTGGCATAATCCCTACTAGTGTCTTAGGACAGATCATAAATTGGGTGTGCATTCATTCTAGGTCCTTGGGTTTCTTCAATAATTAGAGCTATGAAAATCTTTGTCCTAGCTCCAGAATACTGGTAACCCCTGATTGCCTTCTGATGTATTTTAATTTGCTTACCAAATGCTATTAGCTTCATCATTATGCTCTTCATCAACTGATTTTATAGACAGTCCAACAAGTTGAATAGAATTCCCTTTCACCTAAACAATTTGAATTAAAATTCTCAATTTCGGTAGCTTGCATTCATCAAGCGCTTCCTTTTCCCTTTTCTCATGCATTACGATTACTTCATATTTCCTTATCAATAAGGAATATTTATTTTCTTTATACTCTTGTAAATGTTTTTTCCCTTGAATAACTATCAATCTAGAAAAACTAGGTCTTCTTTGCCACTCCTCAGTGCATTCTTGTGAGTTTCCATTACATCCTCCACACTCGAATATATGAATTCCTTTTACTGTGTAATTTTAACATTTGGTTCCTTCAAAAACATACCTTTTACTATCAAGGGATTTTCATTGGATGTTGTTAGAAAAACTCCAGCAGGCTGAGAGTGACTATGGGAACCCATAAATGCCCTTTCTTCATGGGTATGAATTCTCAAAATTCCATCCCCATGTTCCTTCTCCAAACTGATTTTTCTCTACCATTATTCAATTATATGAAACTATTAGATTCCAACAAGTTGACATTAAACACTTAGAATATTTCATATCCATGGTGTGCATGCTCCTTAAGTCTCCTTTGTCACAAGTTGTGGAAGGTTAAATCTCGGATTCCCTAGGGCTGAAACAGTGCTCTTCTGATTTCTCATGTTCAACAGGTACTTCCTCCTTTGGCACTAGGGTTGTTCTCACCTGTCATGAAATCTCTTTAAGCTGCTATTGTGCTTTCTATAAAGTTGATACATTTTCAAAATGAGATGCATGACCTCACGAAATTCCTTCGATAATACCTAGTATTCTTCAAACCGCATAGCAAATAGTGAATTAAATACAACCACTAATTAGGTCTTGTGATGTGGTCAACCACGAGGGTTGTAAGAACCCTATCTCTCCTTGAGCGAACCACCACCTTGCATATTTGGGATGGTTTAGGTAAGTCTCTCTAGTTCCTTAACTATCCTTACATGTGTTCTCATGATCATGTCTATTTTTTCTTCCCTAGTCTCCAATGGTTTCCTCTTTTCCATTCTTTGGTATTACTGTATATCACTGTCATCTACCATACTACAAAGGTTTGGAGGATGGCACTTTGATACCATTGTCAATGTACTCCTTTTACGTGCGTGACTCAAGAAATGACAAAGGAAATGACGATGTAAAACATGGAAAAAATAGGACTGAGTGATGTTTTTGTCAGATGACTAATCTCACACTCCCCGAAACTTGTTAATCATGCACAGCCATTAGGGAAACAACCTCCTTTGCATGATTTGAAGAGATTTTATAGGTGAATTCGAAGAGCAAATTGTGAACAAAGTTCAATTATTATGCCAGGGGGATTAAAATAATCCTTCTTTTTAGAAATATTACAATCAACTGTTCTATATTATTAGATTTGTAGCTTCCGAAATAATTGATTTTGGAAACCTTTGAATGCATTCAAACTTCAATTCAAGCATAGATAAATATAGTAAATTAACTCAGAAATTTATGTTTGTTTATCATCGTTGGCTTCATTAATGAACAAAATTGCTAGAATCTATTGATTGTAAATGTCATATTGATAAATTTTTTTTTTAGAACATACTAAATAGTTCTTGTTTGTAGGATCTTTACACCTACAAATAAATGAAATTACAGTTACAATAGAGATTATAATCATGCCAGATTTTTTTAGTTTTTTAATGGTCTTTATAACCATCTTGTTTTTACATTAAATCCTTGTGGGACAGTTTTTTAAATTTTTAAATGGTTTTATAAAGCTATTTTTAATTAAGTTTACGATTTTTTAATTTTTTAAACATACATTGTGCTGCAGATTAGAGCTTAGCAATGACCTTTGGGTCAGCATCAACTTCAACATTTGGGTCAGCATCACTAGCAGAAACCCTTTTTGCAAATGTTTGTACCATTGCTTGGAAGTATGTTGTAAGTGGAGTAATTCAAGAGACTGTAGCTTGCAATTTATGCAGGAAAACGTTTTTTGGAGGTACATGCTGAAAATACTTTTAGTTTCTAACTAAATAAGTTCTTCTATTGTAGCATTGGGCTTCCCAATAGCAATACATGATAATAATAAAACTACTACTAAATTAGCATCAAGACATCATCAGAATCTTCCCCTTGCTCCCTTCCGTGGACCCATGGGGAGAAGAACGGGTCAAGGTCTTCAAGTGAGGCTAGTCCCCAAAAAGGGGCATGACATTTAAGCAAAGGGATACATAGTTTTTGTACCAAGACACATACCTGAGGCACAAGCTTCGTTGCAAGGTACAAGCTAGAATAAGGATGCGTGCGAGGAAACAGATAAGACATGTGTGATTTTCTAGTACTACAATAACATTCCCTTCAATGTGGCAAAGAGTTCGTACTAGAAGTATTTGGTGACAGCATCGACACTTGTAGGAAAAGGGTACAAGGCACCCTCTTCAAAAGACTTGAGTGTAAAATTGCTCAAGGGTGTGGTTGCAGATGCAACGTCAATCCTGGAAGATCAAAAGAAGTAATGGTAGAAATACAAATGCACCATTCTTCAGATAGGTGAATAAATAGAAGGAACTACACCCTCGTCAATTTTTTAGAGGCTTCTAATGGTGAGATGGTATTTTAGAAGTCAATTGATGCTTTTAACATAATAAAAATGCAAAACCTTTGAACCTTATGTTGGAGGAGGTTGTCTTAGAAGTGGGTATCAAGAATGTTATGCAAGTTGTCACTAACGATGCAGCATCATATGTGGCGGTTGGGAGACTACTACAAGAGATTCATCCATCACTCTTTTGTTATTGCCTTGACCTTCTTTTGGAGGTCATAGTCAAAATTGATTGGGTGAGACCAATTATAGAAGATGCAAGAAATGTAACTAAGTATATATATAAGCACCCTTGGGTTCTCAACTTGATGAGAAAACACACCAAGGGGAAAGTGCTTGTATGAGTTGATGTCACGAGGCTTGAAACTAACTTCTTAAGGTTGAAAAATATTTCTAGTTTGTTGTAATTGTTGAAACAAATGTTTGTGAGTCAAGCATGGTTAGACTCATAATATTCAAAGAAGCAGATGGAGAAAGGACTCTAAAGATAGTTTTTATGATGTCTTTGCAAAGAGAGTTGTAGAGATAATCAAGGTAATTTCAAACTTCAATTTAAACTTCAAGTTGATTCCTTTATTTTCATGTTTTAAATATATTGTTATTTACTTTATTTGAAAGTTTGTAACTTTAAAGTTTAATTTGTGTAAGTGTTAGAGCCGTTGGCGAGGGTTTTGCGCTTGGTTGATGAGGAGCAAAACCCAATGGGATACATTTATGAGGCCATGGATATGGCCAAAAAGGCTATCCAAAACTATTATAAGGGGAATATAGCCAGATTTGGTTCTTTTTGGGAGATAATTAATTGAAGTTGGAACAATTAACTCCGCCAACCTACTCTACAACGAGGTACTACCTCAACCCCATTTTTTCCTTCTTTGATGGCTTCACAAATGTTAACGGGGAGATTATGGGGGGCCTCTCAACATGCATTGAGAGGATGATACCAGAGGTTGAGGTGAGGAACCTCATTATTTTAGAGCTGTAGAATTATAAGCATGTTAAGGAAGACTCTTTTCTTCGATGTTGGTTATCCAAGGGAGAACCACCCAACCACCAAGTAACAAAAATTAGAATGTTTACTTATATGTTACAGGTTACAAATTTAAAATTATTAATTACTTATAAACTTTTGATTATTTTGTTTGTAGGTTCTTGGTGAGAGGATTGGGGAGAAAACACCCCACATCTTCATAAGCTAGCCCTCAGAATTTTATCTCAACCTTGTAGCACTTCTAGATGTGAGCGCAACTGGAGTTTGTTTGAAACCATTCACACACAGAAGTACAAGTTAACTCAAAAACGCGCTTCGCACAAGAAAGGTGGAGGCCAACTCTTAAGAGCCTATTGATTTGGATGAGATTGATCCATACAACGGCGGGACTGGGCAAGAAGAGGAAATTCTTGCGTTCATAGAGGGCAAGATTGCTGCTTTTGAGAGGGAAGCTATGGAGGGAGCAGCACAAGTAGGAGATATCGGATTGGATGATATCTTTAGAGGTAATGTCTAAAATGCAGCAGAGGAGCCACCGCCTACTACCAGGGTGGAGCCACATTCGTAGTCTTCTTGGAGGAGCAAGCAGTCACAACCGAGTGTGGGGACTAGTAGAGGCAATAGACATTCTCCCCAATATTCCTCTAGAATGAGGAAGAGGAAAACGTAAATTATTATAAATTGTACCTTACATAGAGATGCAATTTATGATGATAATTTCCAATAACAATCATCATAAATACATAATAAATATCGGCTAGTTGTATTCGCATGATGATGAGATTTTCTACTACATTTGTATCCAAATCAATGAAATGTCCCACATGCTAAGATAATCCATGTCAAAGACCCCTAGCCCATTTTGTCTCCCCGACGGATAAGGGATGAACACAAGGGGAACTTAAGTCAATAAGTTATTATAAAGTGCATATAAAAGAAAAAGAAGTAAATATTATAAAGGCACTTATAGTAAATTATTATAGACTTAATGATAAAATAAAATTAGAAAGGGAAAAAAGGCATTTGATAATGTTTATTTATCCTTTGGAAAATGTGACCTCCTTAGGAGATGGAATAAAGTGGCAAAAGCATTAAATGGAGGAAAAATTTGATTGGGAGTTGAGGGTGGCCATTTGGCCCATTACTTTTATAAAAGCAAGTGGACTTGCTTGTAGAGATCATCCTTGTCTATTTTATAAAATCTGATTTGTATGTTGAGCTTTGAGCTTGCATCAATAATCTTCTAAGGATGAAAACCCTTAGAGATTGGGAGACTCTGTGAAGGACGAAAAACCTTTCTACGAGGTTTTGATTGTAGCAAGGACTGGTTGGCCTACTGCTATTTGTGAGTCTTCTTGGTGCACATATTTATTTATTTATAGTGACAGCTGACTACGACATTGGTGTGGTAAAATAATTGGTACATGCGAGGCAATTTTGAGGTCAAATCTGGAAAATACTCTCTTGATTCTCTATATTTATCTAATTTGCCAAGATTATGAGTCCATTGATGAATTCAGTGGTGATGTTGCCTACTCATTTTGTAGCAGGCTTGGGAATGTCCTATGCTGGTTAGGGTCATCCATGAATAAAATTCAGATTTGCACATGCAAACCTGATTTTATAACATTATGCATAAATTGTTCTTTGGCTAAGGGTTTTGCTAATAATCCATTTGGGGGTACATAAGTTTTCATTGGAAGGACATTTTGCAAGGTCTAATAGACCCCACTTCCCCAAGGGCTTTTTTCACCTAGGGAAGCCGCTGCCCTAATTGATAGGGTTCTGATAGTTAAGTATTTTGCAGGGTTATAACAGCATGTGCCCTAAATCAGATTTGCGGATCTTTTTGCCAGTTGTCAAATGAGTCCCCCCAAAAAGGGACATTACATGTTTATTCCTTTTGGATTCCTTGATGACAGCCAAAAGGTCCCCCTTGGTTAGATACTAAAATGTTTGGTAAATACGAGTGCATGTGAAAACCATAAGGTCTCAGGGCCTTATTCCTTTCGGAAGGAGGAGAGCATTAGCCTTGATTTCTTCAAATCTAGTGCTTCAGGCCTCATCATACTGCTTTTGTCATATCTCCAATCCATGGCGAGATTTCAAAGTGGTGGTTTCGGTTTATGAGCTAAATCCTTTTGAGGGCATGTGCCGAAGAGGATCTCAGGCAAGTCTGGGTTTGTATCTGTATGAGGATACGGTAGTTAGGTGAAATGAATGGCATAAGTTCAGGTCACTAGGCAGAAAGCCAGTTTAGTATGATAAACACTTTAGAGCTGTCAAATTGTAGGTGTTGACAATGAACCGACATGTGTTCTGTTTAACATGGAAGCATTAAATCAGTCGGTTAGATTTCCCATGTTTGATCCCTTGAAAATCAACGATCGACTTTCTTCCACATAAGTGCACCAACCATTTTGTTGTCGAAATGGCTAGTTCACTGAATGAGAGCTTGTTCAGTTGGGCTGTCCCCAGTGCATGGAGTGAAGCCATTGTCCCGGATTTGTCTGATGTACCATTAAGCTAAGATTGAGGTGCTTTAGTTTACCCATAAACTTGAACATCTCATGGCCATGTACGTAGGTTTGCTTTTTTCAAGGCCAATTTCATCTATATTTTGATTAACATGGCCAGAATGCAGAAAGATGACATTGATTTTAAATCCTAGAAATGAGGCCAATGCACTAGTTTTGCTTCATGTGTGTGAAAAGCATATTGGCCAATGGTTTGAGAGAGTAGTACTCAGACTATCAGCTAACTCTTGCATTCATTTTATCCATGATTAGTCTAACCATTGATCTGAACATTGTGCATTTTATTCCAATGTTTTGCAAGCTCATGTAACAAGTCTGTCCTATGGCTTTCAATGTTACGCCTCCTAGGTGTACAAATCCATTGAGGGATTTGTCAAAGTCAATATCAGATCAGAGTTGGATATGGTAGGATTCGGGAGTATGTATGCAGATGCATCTACACATCCCATTTGATATAAAACCATGTACCGCCTTTTTTCTCTTCAGGTTCTTTGGGACTGTATTAGATTGGATACCATCATAGAGGATGATGTGTCAGAGAGGATGTTGAATTGATCACCCACATTCACTTGAGATGTTCAAGCATGTGACAATTCTGTTACTCTACCCATCGGAGGGATATGGATATTGACAGTACAATAGCATGCCTGAAATTCATAGGAACGAAGTAGTAATTAGCAGACTAATCTCCATAGGTGTAGGGGTGGTTTGATTGACAGGGCATGATGATGCAAATAAGGAACAATTCCGAGTTTCCTTGCAATCGTTGCATGAACAAATCTAGAAGGCAATTATAGGAGATGTTTATGACATGCAGTGTGTGTAGCCCTTAAAGGTTGAGAGGAACCTAGAGTTTGTGTTTATTTGCGCAGCCTGTGAAGCCTGTGTCGCGACGTCATTGGTCTAGGGCAGCTTTGTAAAGTTCTTGTGATCATGCCTATAAGTGCAAATTGCACAAGAATCTTTATGCAAGGCTACGACCTAGACTACAATTGGCAATAGGGCTAATGATTTTGCTATTAGTCATGTGCTGTTTGAAGACACGTGCAACATTTGCCCAATTTCTGAGCCAAGCTCTGTGATATCCATGTAAGCTTCTGTGCAGAAGTCACCTAGGATTGAAGACGTCAGGTGGAATGCTGACCAATCCTTCTTTCTATGCTCGGGTCACATAGCCAATTCCTTGTAATCAATGCCGAGGGACTTCATGATCAGTATGCATGACAGTATGTGGAGACATCATGCAAATTGCTGTGAGACATCATGGCCATTCGAAAGTGAGATCGTCTGTGAACTGGGCTTTGCAATGTTCTGCAAGGTATCTGGCATCAGATGTCATTATCTTAGAGAGACCACTTATATCAGCATAGAGTTCCTTTGCAATTTCTGTTGCCGTTCAACAAAGTCCTGGTAGCAGTTATGCACAGACTTCCACCTTTCCAACCAGCAATGAAGTGCAAAATGGACGCATGATGAACAAGGAGGCATAGGTTGATGGCTTCTGCAAAGAGCCTGTGATCCCACCATTGAGACCATGTCACATTCTATCTTCCGGATACCATCAAAGATAAGATCGCCGACAAAGTAGGAAATCAAATGTAGAGGCGTGTTAGCGAAATAATTTGTCGCAAAGATAAATTAGTAATTTTTCGCCAACACTCTGGGACTAAGTCCCTACTCTTGGTAATGGAGAGACTCTCATTTAAGGAATGTTGAAAAACTATTTAGCAACTGGCCATAAAGTCGAGGATTTGACATGAATACTGCACTATACCTAAAGCAACATTGTTTGCCACTTAGTTCAAGGGAAGAATTAGCTTTATAAAGGTTGGCTAGAATGGACTAAGAATATGGCCAAGGGAAAGTTAATTTTGTGAATAGGATCTATGAAGGGTGCCACAGGTTAGTCAACCGGAGCTAAGGCCGAGCACTGAAGTTTGAAGAATTCAACCGTGCAGACAACAATGTTGACTGAGCAATGCAAAGTCTGATTTGAGTTGTATGGCATTAATTCATGTCCTAAGGGACTGATTGTAACCCTGCATGGTTTCTGAAGTATCATTATACACTCCAGAAGGACGTTGAATGTTCAAGTAGTTTTGTAATTTCCTCAGAAAAGATGCAATAGAAGAAAGTAAAATGTGTTGCTTGTCATCTAGTTGCGCATGGACTGCTATGTCTCTAGCAACTCACATTATTGACAGGTGCTTGGAATTTTGAGGTACAGTCATTCTAAGTTGTATAAATTACAAAATTGACTCTTCCTCTAACTGTCATTGCATGAATTTGGTATCTCGTAGAGCAAAGGTCTATCCACTTGGAACTCACAGTTGAAGAAATCAGCTTGGAATGGAGCAGTCATTCCAATTTAGGAAAGTGTATCAGAGCTTGGCTGGAGGCTATGGAAACTGCGCAATGTCTTTTCACCTTGGTCCCATCACTTGAGTGAAGATGATGAAGATGAAGCACCCAAAGTGCAGATGAAAGAGCTGAGTTAATGAATCTTATTAAAGATTAGTAACTCTTGAAGGCCATTGTCAAGATGGGAGGTCAAGCTTGAGGTTGGACACCCCTCATTAGTGCGGGCAGTACATTGTGTTGTGAAGAACTCCAATATGACAAGAGATCACTGAGTTAGATAAGATAAGATAAATATATTAAATGTCCAACGAATGACCACAAAAGTAGGTCAATGGGACTGCAATCATACAAAGAAGGTGAACAAGATTCCAACCAGAGGACCAAAAGGTCCCTGAGAACAACCAGAAAAGAGGAGGAAGAGAAGAACGGGCAAAAAGAGAGGCTCAGAGAAAGCCTGCAGAAACCAGCAGAACCCAAACATGCAGAGGAAGAAGAGGAAGGAAGAAGAGGAAAGAGATGAGACCCCCTCACCTAATCTAATTTCCAAGGCCGATTGAAAGAAGCTAGTAATGTGTTGAAGCTCGGTATTTGGGGCTATGGAAGATTCGGGGTGCCGATGCCTAGAGGAAGGATGAACTCTTTGTGTATCGTCTAGTAGATCTCAAAGGCCATCTATGAAAGGGTGGCCTTGACCACGTATGTGTTTCGACGTCCCTGGTCTAAGAAATAGTGCCCCGATTCCAGACTGATCTCGTCTGGTAATCAAGGTTGGTATCACCCTGCCACTTAGTGCCCCTCCCAGGGGAGAGCGCTGTAAAAAAGGAAGTGATCTACCAAGTAGTCATCTGCCTAGAAGGAAACTGAAGGGGGGTCTCCTCCCGAAGCCTAAAAGTCTCATGCAAATAAAGAGCAAGGAACCTCTAATCATAGTATTTGAAGGAGTCTGTGAAATTCGGATGCTCTTTGAACAAGAAGTGGAATCTCCCTCTAATCTCGTAGTAGATGGGGCACCGGAAGATGAAGTGCTCTTCCGTTTCGATCTCCTAGTGGGAACAGAGCTGGCAAATCCGCTATGAACGATCAATCCGATGATCACACTCAACACAGAGCCTATGAGAGCCAACCTTGAACTGACCCAGGGGGATTTGCAAAGGGCATGCATCCAATGCCGGGAAATATACTCAGGTCAAGAAATAAGACCATTATTGACCTCAAAAAAGTGCGCAGCATAGAAGGCCATCTTCAGATGTAGCCCACCCTAGGGGTTGGTCTAGGTGCACTGAATGAACTGCCTATAGATATCATCTCTGATGATTTTGTTCATATCCAGCTTGCCCGGAAAGAGAAGGACAAGAGCGTCTAAGGAATAACTGTAGGGTGGGAGGTGATCTGTCTGAATACCAATAGACTCGAGTAGTCGTGAAACTCCGGCATACCAACAACCGGATCCACCAGTTAGATCAGTTGAAGCAATGGCCTCAAAGGAGCAGTAAGCAAGGTAGGGATACATGTCCCTTCCAACAAAGGAATCAGCCAGCCTCCGAATGTGATGTATGAGGGAAACAATGCCAAAGATTGCTTCCAACCTAAAGGGGCAAGCTCCAAATTCTCCCACGACAATATTGTGGGGGACCGTCTTCTTGCATCTGATGATACGTCTTAGAAGAAGGATTTGAACTCTCTCCACTACAACCCAGTCGGACTCAAGTAGGGAGGGCCCCCAAACCTCCGAGCCATAAAGAACCGTGGGCCTAACAAGAGAGTCCAAGAGGGATAACTTGGACAGGATGTCCTCGAAGTGATGGCAAAAGCAGTATCTCTCCAAGATTTCCAAGGATCCATAGCCCTTATTCACCTAAAGCTGGTGTGTCAGTCGTAAAGTGAAGCGAGGTCCAGAGAAGAGCACTCACAAGTGTAGGAGTTGGTGATCTCAAGCTCTTCCCCCTTATAGAAGAAATGAAAATTAAGTGTCTTCGGGGCATTGAATATCATAACTTGGGTCTTACTCAGGTTAATTGTTAGCTGCATGTGGTCACAAAAGAGGGCTAAAACATCCAGTTGTCTTTGTATACCTTCTGCCGAGGAGGCAAGAAGGACCACATCATTTGCAAATTGGAGGATATAGATCAGGTACTGGTGGAAAAGACAGTCGTCCCCCTCCTAGATGTGATCCCCAAGAAAATCCTCCAACTCATCAATATAGATGTTGAACAATGTAGAAGACAAAGGGCAACCCTGTTTGACCCCAATGGTACTCCTAATGAAGTCAGAGAGCCCAGTAACAGTACGGAGACGGCCCAGAACTTCCTCATAAAGGTGCATGATGGTAGTTAAAAGAGTCTCAGAGATGTCAATCTCTCTGAGCCTCTAGAAGAGAGCTTCCCACAGAGCAAAGTCAAAGGCTTTCTGAAGGTCAACAAAGCAAATGAAAACCTTGGAAGCTCGGTGATGTGCTTCTTCAATGATGGCCCGAAGGGTGAGGATGTGGTCAATGGTCTGGTAGGTTGGTCGAAACCCCGCTTGTCCCCTAACTTTGCATTGACTCTGGTCCAAAAATTTTGAAATTTGCATGTGAAGTATTGTAGCATATAGCTTGGCGAATGTGTGACCCACCATGATCAATTTGGTAGTTGTTGGGATCAGTAGGCAGGACCCGATTTGTGGATGGGGTCAATAATGTGGTGGGACTAAGACCACATGGAAAACCTTTACAAACCACTTGGTTGAAAAGATCCACTAAATAGTTGTTCAGGATGACATGCCCTTGCTTAAAGAGTTCTACCTGAAACCCCTCCTCATCTGCTACTTTGCTACTATTCATGGCTGAGATGGCATTTTTAACATTCGTATGGGTGAAAATTTGGCAAGTAGAAGGTGGGGATACTACTCGGATCTAGGGTTGGCCAAGGGCGTTGTAAAGAGTAGAGGTATGACCATACATGGAGCTGGGATGTAAGTCCTGCGAAGGAGGAGAATGTCAAGGGAGAATAGTACGCCAGAAATGCTTGGGAGAGTGTAAAGAGACTCATGGAGCTCATGTCTCCATTGAGAGATGAAAATGCGTTTCTTGTGGAGGAGGAGGTGGCAATAAGCGGACTTGAGAGAGGGAAAGGATGGGAGAGCATGGACAGAAGCAAAGCGAAGCTGCCAGTGAAGGGCTTTACAGTCCTCATCATACCATTGGTTCATGGGGCACATTGTTTAGTTATGATGGGTGAGGGTGATATGGAGGTAGGAATTCAAGGAAACCTCATGGATAATGGAAGAGAGGAGGTCATACTTATGTTTGTAGGGAGCGAGGTGAACTGAGGCTCAGGGGGGAGAAGTTGACAAAAGTGGGATGAAAAGGTTTCAGGGTCACCCTCTCCAAACTCCATAATAGTGCGCGAAGGGTAGCGAAAGTGAGGCAGGACCTGGGGGGATCAACCTACAAAGAGAAGGAAAGGGTAGCATAATCAGCAAAAGGGATGGGGGAGACAGACAAGTGGTGGATATGAGGAACCAGGTTAGGGGTGGTTAAGATGTAGTCCACTACACTAGCCCCTCCATCGTGAGGTATACAACTGAAGAACCTGGAATCGGGTAAGTACGAAAGACCATTCAGAATTAGCAGCTCGTGAGACTCCCATCTGTAAGAGATGTTAGCCGTAGGACGTCAAGGGTCCTGCAGAGTCCTCTGACTCCCTCTGAAGACCAGTGGAGTCGGGATCTATCTCAAAAGCACAGAGAACATCACTAGTCCAGTCATGAAGAGGGACCTAGAAGATTTTGGTTCACGCATTGAAATCCCCCAAAATGAAGACCTCTCCAACCGCTAAAAACTATGAAATACCTGTGTAGAGGTCGAAGAAAGGATCCCCATCATAGACATTATGAGTGGCGTAAGGGGAGGAAGTTGAGGGAAAGTAGCAAACCACTATATAGAAGTCTTTAAGGTGGGGTGAAGTCCGTCTGATCCGGACCCAAAGGAAGCGGGCAAACTCATCCGCAGCGACCACTAAAATGTTGTTCTAGAAAGTATCTCTGACCAAGCAAGCAACCCCGTCAGAGACCCTGACACCACCTGAACTCCTAGTCTCCTTCCTGCAAACAGAAATCCAATGATACCCCCAAACCTCCGAGAGAGGATGAATAGGGCTCTCATGGGTCTCTGTGACAAAAAGGAGGTCTAAAAAACCCAAAGCGTCATATAGTACACCTGGAGAAGACTAGAATAACCTGTTACCATTCCAGCAGGCAATGGAAATACCCATGTTCTATCTTCTCTCCAAACGAGACCGTCATTTGGGACCAGACCTGGGAGCCCAGCCGGGAGGGAAGGAGTCTCGGATAACAAGTCTGAGATTGCGAATTACTGCCCACTTGCCTAATTTTCTAGTTGTCATCACCGCTTCACAAGATTGCTTGAGTTCGGCAACTTGGGCTCTGGTGAGGTCTTCATCCAGGAAAATCTTTTGGGGGAAGGAGAATAGCTTACGTCTGGCTCTAAGCGCTCTAAGTCTGTCTTCTGCTGATTTAAAGACGAGGAAAAGGGTTGAGTCCAGCCCAAGCCAAGCCCTGTCAACCTGCACATCTTGAAGCTCCAATTTTTCTGTGAGAAAATTGGACGCAATGGCCATCAGGTCTGAAGGAGGAGTGGGCAGCCCTCTCACTTTGAGGTTAAGTTCCCTAGCCCGCCTGGTTAGTTCCTCAATCAACTTGGCCTGCACCACTTCTTCCACTACTGCTAGAGGAGGAATTGTACACTTTCCCTTCACCACTTGGGCCCAAGAGTCTGTTTGTTGATTCAAATTTTTGTGTTGGGTTTTGAACTCTTCTTATTTGTTTTAAAGGTCCAGAAGCTCAGCTTGCAACTGGTCGTTGATGATACTGGGAGTGGAGTGTGAGATGGTATCTGTCAGTGATCTCCGTAAAGAGATATTATCAGCTTCCACCTCCATCCGCGAAGTAAGCTCGAAAACCTCCGTTCGGAGAGCCCTGTTGGAGGATTCAACGATTTCCAGTATGTGTAGAAGTTCCTCAATTATGTTGGGTAAACCCCCTCAAATTGTCCTTGCCCTGTCCTCCTTGTGATATAATCTACCTATACAACTGAGTTGGATGGAGACATTATTGGTGGATGGACTGCTTGAAGTGGAGTGCAAGTGTGGGCATAGAGCGAAACAATTCACTAAAATTAGATGAGTCGAACCCTATGCACACCAATCACAGCAAGGCTACGGTTCAAGTCGAGGTGACTCGAGGGCTTGGTTCATGTATACAGATGAGCTTTCGCAGGAGAAGACCAACAGTTGGGGGCTTGAATCATACTCTGAAGGGAGCTCGTGGGTAGAATCTGAGTTCGTAAAAGCACGGAGGATTCCGCAAAGAAGGGAAGGAACTCGAGAGCAAAGCTTGGGAGACACAGTTGAGCAGCGAGGGCACACCAGTCGCCGAGGTCACTGGGAAAAACCACGACAAAGGACGCAGAGCTCATGAGAAACCTTCGAGCTACGAGGGCACAAAAAAAAGTCTTTATGAATTTTGTGAAGACAAAGCCTTCGCCGATGAAGAGCTAGCTACTGGAGAACATTGAGGGAATACTCCTAGAATGATTTCCTCACCTTTAAACTCTTTACTGAAATGGGCCGTCGTAAGTCCCACCTTGTCTGCCTATGGAATACAAACAAAACACAAAGCATTGATCCAAGTTTTAGGAACACTGCCAAGGGCCTTGCATTGGTTGATCTAGACTTGATGATCTCTTGCAGTATTAGAGATTGAACCTGTAATTTCCACGAGAGATTCCAAAGTGTCATCATTGAATGAGAAGGGATCTCCAGCCTCTTTCTTGACCAACTCTTGGAAGGACTTAAGGAGCTCTTTCACGGATGAATGTTCATTGAGTGGAGGTGACCCGAGCTTCTATACACTGTTGCTAATACCTTCCAAGGTTTGGTATGCATGCTCTCAACAATGGGCAAGCTCAGAGATAGCATCGTTTATCATGTCATACCTAGCACTCATTGTGTGAAACCATATGGGAGACAAGTTGTCAGAGATGGAGGTGAATACATTTTTGCTCACTAGGGAGTGAGAAATCAAGATTGCTCATTTTGGATACCAATGGGAACACAATGTCCCAGTGGGATTTTTCTTTCTCAATCTCCTCCTTGGTCACTTTCACTTTGGAAGTAGTGGCGAGGTCAAATTCATACAATGAGAGAGCTTCTGGCAACAATGCCTTTCCTTTCTCGAGAATCCTTTCAACCCACTTATCATTAGCTCTTTGTTACATTGTGTATCCTTGTGCTCTCTTAATCATCTAAGGGTCGAAACTACTAATGGGAGAGATGACTTCCGCAAGAAGAGGTGGCACTGCATTAGGTTCCAAGAAGGATTGCACATAAACAGTGAAATTTCTCACATGCTCCTCCAATTGCTCCATTGATTGTTTGTACTCCTCATTCCTAACAAGTAAGCGGGCCGCAAACTCTTTGAACAAATGTGCATCTCCTTCATGTGTCGCTTGCCCCAAGAAGATTCGGATCAACTCATAGTCATCCTGAGTCATCTCTTCCACAGCTTTTGCAATTTTTGACCGAGCAACCTCCACATACTGAGTTCCAGAAGCCCCACTGAAGAAACATGAGGTTACTTGTGCTTTCTTGCTCCGCTTGGTTTTCATGAATGTTGAGATAGCCTCAAAATTAGGTGTTGCGGCTTGTTGCACCGTCCTTGACTCACTCCCAAGAAACTCCTGAATCCACGAGAAAGTTTCCGCCGGAGTAGACATAATATCATGCATGGGGGCACTTTTAGGTGCTCGGTAGGCGATCACAACTTGCTTGCGGTGGGACGACTCCATTGTAGAGGAAGATACACTTGGATGTCATTGGTGAATAGGCGACTGTGAAGGATCATTATCACCTTGTTCGAGAGACTCAATGGCATCTTCAATGATTTTAGCCTTCTTATGGAGCCTCCTAGGATGGGAATCTTCAGTGTGCTCTTCCTCCATGATCTTTCTCTTTGAAAATTCTTTTGAGTGAGTGGAACACATGGCCTTCTCGGATGCCCTCAGAGATGAAGTGTGAGATACCTGTTTACATAGAGTCAAAAGACCAAATGACTCGATGAAAGCAGTTCTCTTTCTTTTGAACTATTCCCTTGATCTTTGGATTACTACCGTAGTCCTCTCCTTAATATCACCTAATTCTTTGGTGTTCCACGGAGTCGGAAGAAGGGGTGAAGATTGCACTGCTTGGTACTCGGGATCAAACAAGTTTGACCCATCATCTTTTATCCCCTCAAGGAACCAATCAAATTTGAGATCTCTCATCTGGTCTACTGTCATCCGCATATAGTCCCTTTTCCGTACCTCGAAATCATCAGTGCAATCGGCCTCGTAGTCTTCAATTTGGGGCATATTGTGTAAACTTGTAAAAGGTGAAAGTCTTTGGATTTCTCCTAATATCGAAGTTAGACCTAGATGTGTAAGAGTAGAGACTAAGGACAACGAAGGATGCTTCGATGTTTGCCATATCTGTGATATTTTTGCATAAATATATTCCAATGAGATGGGAAATGACACACCTTTATTTTTGTTATTCTTACAAATGACATGAAAATGAGCCAATTGTCTACACAACTCGAACATTATGATTTTGTTACTCGGGTACCTCGGTAGCCTACGAGGAGCGAGATCATAACCCGCGACTCTGATGTAGGTGAAGGTAGGGAACTGGATGAAGTGGCTCCCATACTTTTTAATCAGTGCAACTGCTTGAGAAGAGATCCTTCGTTCAGGATTGCCCTCGAGGAGCCTAATAATGAACATGGTGAATGCATGATTCACTCTGGCATAGTGGGAATTGCTCTCTTTATGAGTCACCTATGGATACTTCTCGTATGTAGGTGATTTCTGAGGCACATGGGGAGCTATGGACAATCCTTTAAATGGTCTTGTGAAGGCAAGGGCATACACCAGGTAAGAAGTCATGGTGAACTTCTTAGTGGCGGCCAACTGCAACAGCTAATGATTTTCCCCCAATCCATCACCTGGGTCCCTTCAATAGCCATAAGGATGAACTGAGCCATCCAATCTTGGAAATTTTTCATTGTTTCTTCCCCCATCACTCTACTCAATAGAATATTGGCATGAGAATAGGCCTCATGAAATTCACTCATTGACAGGTTCTTGGGAATACGAGAAGGCTTTCTTCCTAGTTTGAGCCACAAACCGAGTGCGAGGCCTTGCAAATATGAATCACTCTTTGCCCACTCTTATTAAGCAAACTCCTTGGTTACGATGACCAAGTTGCTACTGGTGGGAATTTGTAGGCACTGTGAAATGCCCTTTGGAAAGAACACTGCGAGGAGTGAGTTCTCCTTTGCCCAAATTGTTCTGGAATCAGCATCGTCGTGTTGTGCACAAGCTAGGACTAATTCAATGCTCTGAACAGACTGCGGGTGACCACCTGCTCTGAATAGCCCACTCGAGAAGATGTTCTCCTCCACTGGTTTACGAGGTCCGCCAAGCATTTTGTCTTTCAATTCTTCTAGGTCCATGTGGGTGACATCATTGTCCCGCACATCAGGGCATTTACTGATTAGAGTGAAAATTGGCTCCATACCTAATACTTGAACTTTATGATGTCAAAAAGCAACGAGATAGGCGAAATGTGAATTGACACAAGTGACTTGGGCTCAATCGCAAGACTTTCTATTTTTAGCAGGTACTATCTAGGATATCTATTTTTAGTAAGTTTTGACAATTTTCATCTTCTGATTTTTTTGTTGGTTTCAAGTATCATGGGTGCTGAGAATTTGTTGTTTTTGGAAACTTAGTATATTTGGACATGTGAAGCCTTGCACACTTGTTATTTTTAGATGGAGGTCTTTTGGATGTCGGATTGCAATGAAATTGGTTTCAAAATTTTAGGTTTTACTTGAGGATCTTTTGCTCCAGTTTTTAAGGTTTTTGGTCCCGCCAAAACCCCGTAGAACTGAAAAGGTAACTTTTGGGCCTGCAAATTTCAAATGGCTGTTGTAAATTATACAAAGCATCAACAGAAATGCTCTCTTAGTCAGCTATAAGGTGTTTTTGGGAGGAGTGCACAAGTAAAATTTGGTTGAAAACGGGTGCACGATTAGAGAGTTATGAGCATTTTTCTGTTTTGGAGCTTGGATGTCTGATAAAATTTCAGTAGCATGTCTAGTGAAAATGGGGGTTTGGGAGGGAAATACAACACTCAGAATGATAAAAATGGCAAAGTGTTGTGAGAGAAGGAAAGTTATTCAATTTTCTTGCAAGTTTTAACTCATTCATTTGACTCGACATCTTAACCAAGGTTAGGATATGGTTGAAGTGAATTTGCACCTGTACAAGATGGACAAAAGGGACATAAGGGGCACAAAAGTGCGACTCGCACTAGATGGTGACAAGTGGCAGCTTCCGATTCCTTGTGGATGAGATTCAAGGAGCTAGGAATGGTCACCGGGGTAGAAATTTAGTTTTCTATGTGACCAGGGTTGGATGGAAGGATGGGGGTTGCACTTTTGTGTCCCCCTTGTCCCCTTTTCTCCTAGTGCAATCCAAGGAGACAACATGGGTGAGAAAGTGTGAATTGGGTTCAAGCACATAAAAGGTGGACAAGGCAGAATGCAAGTTTGTGAAACCTAGGTGCAAAAGTGGTGAGGAGTGGGTTGCAAGAAGTTTGCCATGATGGGGGGTCGCACTATAGTGTCCCCCTTGTCCCCTTTGCACCTTGGGGACAAGCCAAGGGGATAGAGAGGGTGAAAAAGTGCGACTTGTTGGTCGTCAATTATACACCCCCTGGTGGCCTGACAGTGTCCTCTTAGGAAGGAGGAATGCTTAGGTGGTGGTAGACTATGTGGTATGTGTCGTTTGCAGCTGGGGAGGGGTCTAACACTTTCCTTGGTATCAAGCCTTGAGGTGATTGAGAGGCACGTATAGAGGGGATGGCCTCATCTTGCTACTTTTGGTCCTGCCTTGAACCAAGGTGAAAGGACCAGTGGGGTAACCTGAATGCAGAGGGGGAGATATGGTCTTTGTTCCCCTCGATTTGTCAAATGATGGATCAATCTGAGATAAACATGGCCATGAATACAACACTTCACTCTCACGAGTTGTCACAAAAAATGTTGTATATGCTTACCGTACCAAACACAAGTTACTATAGACAGCAAAGCTCGATTGCTCCTACAATCTCTTGACAGTAGAATAAAAGTTGAAGGGCACTTTCAATGATATTCAGAGACAGAGCAGCAAAGCAACAAATGGAAGTTAGTATGGGGTGGGATCAATTATGGTAGTTGTAACTTCACAAAGGGAGGATTTATATGATGACAGATTCCTTGTATCAAAGCATTTAACACTTACTAAAGCAGCCTACTATTCTGGAAAGTACAGAACACTTGATAAAGTAGTGACAGTTTCTCCAAAGGAAGATTTGCATTCATTGATACTCAACAGATGTAGAGTTTCAACCCAATCTCTAAAATATTCAACACAAGTGCAAATATTCTAATAAAGTATTTACTGCTTCTACTCTAGTACGCCCAAGATACACTCAAAGGCTAACAAAAATCACTTTGACAAAATGGCTACAGTAAGGATTTTAGAGTTATGTCCAATATTGCAGAGTAAATGCTCACACCACAATATCGAATTAATGACCAAAGCACAACCATTAAGGATTGATCTAGTGTACTACACAGAAGCAATAAGCACAAAATTGCAGCAAAAAATATAACTCATCAGTCAACAATTCAAATACAGAACCCAGAACACAGAAATCAAAGCTCATAAGCGGACATATTGCATTCAGATCTTGAATTTCTTAACAAGGGAACATAAAGCAAATGCTCTCAATGTTTGTCAATGGCTGTACATTTGCAACCACCTTGACTCAGAAATTTGGGAAACCGAAATCCATATGCATTTCACAAAAGAAACATGCAGTCTTACAATTGTATCTCTCGACCTTTTCATAAATAGAAAAATTTAACCCCCCTGATATGAGGACAAGCCCCCATATTTATACAAATTTGGTGTGTTCTTACAATTCGATTTTCCACCCCAAAATAGTGAGTCTCCACCTTGTTCATAAAGAAAGATCTTTAATCAAAGTGGGAATGTACTTTGTCTGAAAATATCCGATTTTTTGTTAGTATTTTGAGATCGGTTCCATGCCTTTACTGCCACATGCTGGTCTCTGGTTGGTTGCGGGGTCAAGTTTTGCCTACATGTCTGCTTCCCTGACCTTTTATGTGTTATGTGGCTTTGTGCACAGGTATGTTCCATTACGAAATGCTAGCCAGTAAGAAAATGCCAAGCACCTTCGCCTTCTCAGACTGTTCTCTTACTTGTACTGGCCACTATGAAATGTGAGCCAATGAGAAAGCTCCACGCTCCTTCACAATGTCAGATTGTTATTTTGATAGTACTGGCCCCTGCAAAATATGAGTCAATGAGAAAGCTCCACGCACCTTCGCAGCATCAGACTGTTTGATCGCCGCGAAATGTGAGCCAATGAGAAAGCTCCATGCTCCTCATAATGTCAGTCTATTTTTTTACTTGTACTGGCCCCCATGAAATATGAGCCAATGAGAAAGCTCCACGCACCTTTGCAACATCAGACTGTTTAATAACCTTGATTGATCGCCGCGAAACGTGAACCAATAAGGAAACTCCACGCTTACTTCAAAATTCACTTTCATTTACAAAAACCTTATTAGAGTGCGAAGCATAAACGAATGAGAAAGCTCCACGCTACTGGTAATGTCAGTCTTATCAAAGTGCGAAGCATAAACCAACTAGAAAGGTCCACGCACCTTTGCGGTTTCCCAGTGTCATATTTTCTTGTTTTCGTGTTCGCCTTTCATTGGTTACAAGGTCGGGCCTTCACATTGCGACTTCTATCTAGGCAGACTTCATTGTTGGCTTCATAGAAATGTTGTCACATATCCGCCTTTACCTGCCAAACCACCCGGACCCAAAGCCTTATGAAACTTGGTTCATTCCGCGGACTTGAGGTCCGTTGGAGCCCATTTGCTCGCCCTGCGCCGGAATGGTGACGCGGGTCCACCATCGGTCGTTGATCTGATGACTTCATTATTCTCCTATACAACTCTCAAATGATTTGAATCTTCCCTGTAAGCTTCCTGAGGATGTTTACCAGTTGCAAAATGGCTAAAAATGGCCTTTTCTAGGCCTCTGGGGGCTGTTGTTCTTCCTTGAATCTCAATAACTTCATCAATCACCTTAGGCATATATCCATACACATCAAACACACTTGAAAATCTTGTTACCACGTTCCTTTGAGCAAGAATGGGGGTGACACTGACGACAGGTTGGCTAGAGGAAGGGTTCACAGTGACAAGGAGCAAAAATTTTCAAGTGTGGGCTTAGTTGTCATGGCCAAAATTTTCAATTTTGTATGCTAGACATTTAGCATGACAACAAGGCGACAAGGGGGCCGCATATACAAGGTATATACAGTAGTCTTGAGCAGGATACCCTAGCTCAAGCTGATTGAGGGGGATCCAAATATAGGCATCAAAACTAGCGGCTACGAAGACCAAGCAGTGGTTATCTACCACCCATAAGGGTCGAGATTCATGACATTTTGGTTAGGGACCCAACGAAAGCGGCACGGGCATAGAGGCAACCACTAGTGATGGTTGTGTAGAGAGAGATTGAAGCATTTGGTTGTTGCGAGGTCACAAGACAACAACGATGATGTCATTTTAGACGAGTGAGCAAATGGGATGGTCGTAAAGGATCAACTAGGGCATCGAGGTAAAAAAAAAGTTTTTGTGATTATCTTAAGTTATTTTCTTTCCTAAAGTAGAGATGCACATTGGAAGTAGGATGATTATATATTAAATTGTGTTCTAATGCATGACTTTTTGCAAAGAAGCGAGCAGTCAACGAGCGAACACTGATAGAGGGCTCACATGTAATGTCCCTTTTCGGGACTGAAACTGAAATAGAAGGAAACCACACAAACCCAAGTGAAATGAAATCTGATTTTTATAACAGCAGTTGTAATTATCCTTCAAACCCTTGGGTGAACTGTATAAGAGCTTAGAATTCACCATACACCTATGCACAACAATCGAAAAATACTTGTAAATAATTATTTTAACCACGGCAATCAATATTCATCCAATTTGGCAACAACAAATGGAGAAAATCAGCAAATATATATTGTTGTAATTAAATTTAGGACAGCAGCAGAACAGCCACAAGCCAATGCTGAAAATGATAGTTAAACATCACCAAGAATCATGAAAATATAGATTTCGTCCTTATAAATTATGTAGAATCAGAATATAAAATCAGATTTGCACTTTGTGCCCTAGAAGACACCCAAATAGCGCCAAACTGTAGTCGTTCCCTTTAGGGAGAGCTCCAAAATGCATGCAAAGCCTTTGTAGATATTTCCTTGATTGCCCTAAGTCCAAATCTGCAAGAAGTCTTCAATGAATATATTCAAGTCACCCATAATGGAGGGTTTTCGTCCTCCACCAAGCCATAAGGAAGGTTTTTGTCTTCCTTGGAATGCCACACAAGAGGGTTTTTGTCCTCAAGTGGAAAGTCAATGAGCTCTATGCCCAAAAACCAAGTATAGATAGAAATGCGCCAAAGATGGGGTGCAAATGAAGTCCTTATGTTCCTTTTATATCCTTCCCTTGGCACCAACAGCCAATTAGAAATGGACCGGCCTCTTTAAGCTTCTTTTAATCTTTTAATTTGCCTTTATGATTCTCTAACACAGCCGTCCTGCTAATATAGAGGAAAATACGAAAAGAAACATTAAAATTAATAAACTTCCCTTGCTCAATCAAGCTTCATTGCCACGAAAAGGGAATGGCAAGAAGTCCATTGTTAGGCTCTTAAGTCGAAAAAGGGGACATTACATCGCACCATGAGAGATTCTAGATAAAGTTCTCTAGAGGAGAGACACGGCATTGATGTCAAATCCAGTAGTGCCATCTTTGGAAGAATATGTATCTAGAGGGGTAGGAAGCAACTCTTGCATCTACAAAGCAAGGAGATATGGGGGCCTTAGTGCGGAGCTAGGAGACACTCAGAGAGCACTAGCTGCAGAGCAAGCCACAAGATTGGAAGACACTTATAGAGTTGTTGTCCATTCGTGGAGTAGGGAGATATGGTGGCCTTAAAGCAGATGTTAAGAAATAGGGAACATTAGCCACAACGTAGGTCGGGAGATTGCTAGACACTCGCACAGTTGCTAATAGACATCTGCATGATGTAGAGACTATAGCCGGATTACCTGTTTGAGTGGATTGAGTGGAGGGCGAGGCACAGGGGAGCAGTCTCGGGCATCATCCTTAGCTTGCTCTTTACAAGCAAGTAGTTAGAATCCATCAGCTCATAGTATGGCACCTCATCCTCGTAATAGGGCGAAGGAGATGTATGAGCAATTGATAATTGTATATATGATGTATTATGCACCTATTGTTGAGAAACATTGTATATATGTATATGACAACATTTTGAACTCATTATGTACATGGCTTGCGTGATTGTATTGTTGGATTTATGAAAGCAATCAAAGAAATTACGAGGCATGACAATGATTGTGAGAGAGCTAATTAAATCTAAGAAATAAATCAAAGAAATTACAAGGTATGGCAAGGATTGTAAAATACCTAATAAAATATAAGAAAGGAATTGAAGAAATTATAAGATGTGGCAATAAAGTAGTAATAAACATCAAATGTAATCTAAGAAATGGGCAACAAAAACAAAAGCCCTGATAAACTAGGAAGCACCGAAATGAATAAGATCACAATCAATGCTTACACTAGATTTTCTCGGGAGATAAAACACTACCATCAAATGTCACTACTAGGTTGAATGCAAATGGTGTGGATGCAAAGGATGCATTTGTGAGGAAGCCTTGAAGGTCTTACAGCAATACTCACAAATTTATAGCAAGGGCATCAAGGTCATAAAATAGGTAGTAGTCTATAATAAGATAGTAGAATTTAAAGGGTATAGAGCCATGGTCAACTACCAACAATACCCCTCAAGGGGACTAAAGGAAGTGAATGTGAAAGAAGAAAAACTAAGCTGCCATGATGATGATATAAGATTCTTCACAGAGATGAGACACTCTAATGAAAAGGGTATATGACTGAAGGGTTTCTTCATCTAGGTGAGGAGGAACCCAAAGTAGGTAGATTAGGCTTAGGGTAACTAGTGAAGTATAGAGATATATCCCATGTCAGCTAAGAGATGCTATGATGGTAAACAATGTATCCTACCTTCTATGACATTTTACGTGTTCCTCAAGACCCCACTTAAGGAGCTATTGGCTACTACGAGGATTAGGTACTGGCATGAAAAGGCAGTGGCACTAAACGATAGATATGATACCTCCTACCCCAGATAGAAAAACCTACTGCACCCCAAAGGACCTCAAGCTATGTAATAAGGCTAACTGTGGAGTTGAGTTTTCAACTAAGGTAGGGGGTGTGCCAAATGATTTATATCACGTCTTTTTGTTTGTGATTGACTTTTTATAGTAATAATTGCCTTTCTTTATTTCCTTTTGCTTGATGTTTCTTTGATAGTATTGCTTTTAACTCTTTTTTTTGTATTTGATTGTTCTTCCTTTGTACAGAGTTGAAAGGTTGATCAAATGGACATGAAAGATGACTAATAGAAGAGAGCTTACACCTAATCGCTGCAAAGAACCTAGAAACCATGATGTTTAGGTACCTCTAGATGTACCCTAAAGAAAAATTGTGATCTCATCTCCAACTAAAGTGTGTGTCAAGTGAGAGAAGAGTGATAAGTGAAACTATAAGGATAAAAATGTAATACGGTGATGGATGACTTTATAACTGATCATAAGAAGAAATATAGGTTTTCCTTCATATGGGATGAAACCTAAAAGAGACGAACTAGATAGTGTAGAAACTGTAAATTGTTAGAGAGGGCAAGAGATAAAAGTATAAACCTATGATAGTTCCAACACAAGCATGAAAGGTGATAATTTTCAAGTGGAACATAAGATCATAAAGTGGATAAACAACATACAAAAAGATCCAAGAAAGAAAGAAACGGCAGAAACAAACCCAAAAGATATCGCAAGGAGGCTGTAAAACATGATTGTGAAGTAAATTACCATAGTGACAAACAAGAAAACAATGGCCTTATAAACCCAAGGGGGAGGTTGTCACAAGCAGTCTATAAAACATAGAACTAGGTTGTAAAGGTGTAGCCGAAAAACTCATACTAACCAGCCTATGCTGATATTGAGAATCTAAAAGGGAAAGCCAATATATTCAGACTAATTAGCATGAGCTAAAATAAAGGATGTAAAGAGGCAGCCGAAACATTTAGACTAACCTGTCCCTGCTAAAATAGAGGATGTAAAAGGGTGGCCAAGAAAATTCAAACTAACAGACTTGTGTTAAAATAGTGGATATAAAGGGGTAGCCGAAACATTCAGACTAACTAGCCTAAGGATGTAACATAGGAGTGCAGGTAGTAAATGCTTAAAAGAAAGGGTAGTATAGGGACATGTTAAGATGGTCATAGAGGTCATACGATAAAACTCCACTTATCCTCTATATCCTCATGAACCTGTCACTGGATATCATAACATGTGTGGATCATGGTGTACTCAATGTCTTCAAGGACCTCAGAGATCTTCTGGCAGATCTCATGACGCACAACCACCATAGAATGCACCCTCGTGGAAATCCGTGATAGGATCTCCTAGCACATGTCCATCATAGAGGAAAGGGATAAAAGGAGAGATCTCCGCCTAAGAAGATAAAAGTGTAGTACCTCAGCTGGTTGAAAAGGTGGCTGTAGAGGTGGGCAATCCATAGGATGGAGATTCGGCATAGGTAATAAAGGGGAAACCAAATCCTCAGCTCGAGGTGGAGAAGAAGGCAACCATTATTGCTAGAAATTCCGAAAGTCAGCAGATGAATGAGAGAAAACGCTGTGATTGGAGCAAAAGTAACAGATAGGAGAGAGGATGAAATGGTTGCTAGCTTTGTTCCTCACAAACTTCAGCTTCAAGCTTTGTTATATGTTTTCTATAGGCTCGACAATACTTAACATTGTGCCCTAGTGCCTCATGCCATGTATAATATGGTATAGACTCATCTAAAAAGTTTGTAGTTGTCGTGACAGGCGGTAAGGGTGAAGATGTAGGGTAATGTGAGGGGATGTTGAGATAGTAGAGCTAACCGAAAGATGCTAATGTGAGTTGTGGATTAGGCACTGGGTTGAAAGGAGGATCAATAATAGGCGAGCTAATCAAAGGAACCAACACGGATTGTGGTTTAGGCTCTGAGTTGCTCAAAGAATCGATAGAAGGCAAGCTAATCAAAGGAACCAAAAAGGATTGAGGTTCAGGCTCTAAGTCACTCGAAGGTCATGTGAGGGAAACACGGTTTTGAGATGGTTTGTCCAACTCTTCCATCTCCTCTACTAGAAACTCACATCTTCATAATCAAAAGGCAGAATTAGAAGGGAAACATAATGGACCATATTGATGTTGTGGTTAAAGGAGGATTGTAGGAATTCTCGGGAAGACTTGCTGGTGGACGGTCTCTTATCCTTAGAATCACAAGAATCGAGAGATGAATGTAATGCTTGTTGGTATCGTATGACCTCCACATTCTTAACTTGGGCATATCCAAACAAGAACGGGTTGTCAAGTGACCAACTGTCGTCATACTCTCAAGTATAGTAAAATCACTTCACTTGGTGGTAAAGAAGCAAGCTCCTTGGTAGGAGGCAAGGTAGGGGAGATGGTGATAGGGGTTGCATCGGTTGCCTTTTTGTGAGAACGGCATCGTAGAGAAGGGGCAACTGAGCAATAATAGAATCGACAAGGTCAGACATTTTGATCTTAAGGTAGATCTCATCGGGCTTATCATCATCCAATTCAAGGAGGTGAGGTGGGATGTTCCCGACAATCTCAAGGTGTCTACTATATCCTTGAAGGGATTCGACTAGGTAATTAAAGTGTTAACACTCTCAAAATAGGACACAAGGTAATTCCTCAAGATAGTGAATTTTGAAGACCCCACATTGTTGGAAGTGTTTAAAGTTCCACACGTTGGTGCCACCTTGAATCTTATACACAAAGCCTAGGTAAGGGAACTTGATGCATTGACATGCGAACGAGATGATTGCGCATTTGATGTGTCCATGGTCAACCAAGAAGGATGTTATATGTTTGCTTGACTTGCACATTATCGATCTTGACGGAGATGAAAGGGGATCATCTGCTCAGAAGAGCAGCTTGTTTAGGATCATAGAATTGATTTGAAGCAAAGAGATAAGTGCACTGGATTACACACTGAAAGGAATAACAACTACATGGTGGGTTGTGCATAGAACAAAGAATCTCGCATGGAGTGAATGAATAGGTATGTTGTATGTAAAATTTGCTTTAGCATCCAGATTAACTAAAGTTTGACCTCAGTATTGTGCAAATCAATGTCCGGAAATCCACATTCTAAAGAAGACATGGAACTTACAAGAATATTCTAACAAAACGCTTTGAAACTCTTCTAGTAAAAAAAGAATTGTGCGACGAAGACAAAGATTTGTGCAATCTAAGCATAGAACAAAAAGAAGGCTCTAGAAGAGTGGAAGACACCAGGAATCAAGACAAGGCTAAAATGTATGATGAACCAGTGCGAAAGATGGTGGAAGATATAGGCCCTTCAGGCACAATCAAGTTAGCTACCATTGGAGACTACTGGTGAAAAAAACAAATGCCTGAGATTCTACAATTACTATGAGACTATGAAGATGTGTTCCCTACTATATGCACCCGTAGTCTTTTCCCAAGTTGTGGTCATTGCGTTCAAAGACTTCATACATAATTTTTTAGACGTATACCTGGATTACTAGGCAGTTTTCTCCCTATTCAAAGAGCACATCTCTAAGGTACATCTCATGCTAGAACTTTGTAGAGCAATGCACATTGCGTTGCATTTGAAGAAATGTTTTTTCTTTACCCCTTTTGGAGTATTACTTGGACACATTGTTTGCAAAAAGGGATTTTGGTAGATCAAACGAAAATCGCGATTATAATTGGCCTTAAAACTCCTACAAACCCCTCTGAATTGCGTGCATTCCTCGGACATATAGGATATTACAAAAAAATTATCAGGGGATATGCCAGCATTGTATGGAACAGTTATAATTCAAAGGAGCCAAATTCGAATGGACAAAGGAGTGTCAAAATGCATTCACGCAATTCAAGCAGAAATTAGTCAGTGTATCAATATTGGTATTTCCTGACTGGAACAAAGTGTTTCATGTACATGTTGATGCTTCAGGGAGCGCAATCAGAGCAATCCTTATGCAGGCGGGAGGAGGAATTGACCATCCAATTCACTTTGCGAGTCACAAGCTATCACCAGCAGAAAGAAAGTACACGAGTACAGAACAGGAAGCTTTAGCCATGGTCTTCACACTCCAAAAGTTCAGGCAATATCTTTTGACAACACCATTTGAGTTCTTCATAGAGCATCAGGTATTGTGGTATCCAGTAAACAAGATATTATTGGGAGAGAGGATATCAAGATGGCTCATTTTATTTCAGGAATACAAGTTTAAGATAAATGTTGAGCCAGGAAGAGAACATGTAGGGCCAGATCATCTAAGCAGAATAAACACGAGAGAAGAACCCGAGGAGTTGGACGAAGATGCTCCAAATGCACACCTATTCAGAGTCATCACAATCCCAAAACAACTTGAAGAAATCGCACAATTCCTTCAGGATATGAGATTCTACCAGATCATTACTCAAAAAAGGAGAAGGTAATTGTGAGTAAAGCCTTGTCAGACACAATTATCAACAGATTCCTATACAAGTTGGGGTAGATAAAGTACTGCGCAGGGCTACCTTGGAACATGAAAGAGAAGCAATTTTGCAAGAAGTGCACGCAGGCATAGCAGGAGGCAATTTTGCAGGAGAACTGATTGCAAAGAAGATTTTGCAGGGTGGAATTTGGTGGTCAACCTTATTTCAAGATGCACATTATATTGCAAGGCACTACGATGTTGTCATAGAATAGGGAAACCCAACCAAAGGGATGAAATGCCACTCAACCCAGTTCTAGCCACACAACCGTTTGAACAATGAGGGATAGATTTTACTGGCCCAACCCCTAATGTAGACATGTGACTGGTCTCTTACTAAGGTTTCCTACTTTCATCTTCTTCAACTCAATGTCTCATTGGGGTGTCCTCTCACAAAGCTATGTGTAGTTGTACTTAGGTCTTTGGTGTACTTAGCTATTTGTGGATCTGCTTTGTTTTGGCGATAAGAGCTCCCCCCTTGCCCACAACCACAATCAAGAGGCGAGAATAAATTACTTATTTTTTTCTCTTCCATCAGAGGTTCACTGATTCTGGAAGTTGGAGAGGTTTTTGAGGGAGTATCTGACTTCCACATAGATGATAGGATCGTTGCGCATGGCCCCATCATCCCTTGACATTTACCTATGAGCATTCTCAGACCTTGCATTGGAACTCTTGCAATGATAGAGGTTGCTGTTGGTTCTTTAGACACAGGCCCTGATGTAGACATGTGACATTGGCCTCCTACTAGAGTTTCCCACTTTCATCTTCTTCAACTCAATGAGTCATTGGGCTGTCCTCTCACAAAACTATTTGTAGGTGTACTTAGTTCTTTGGTTCAAAGGAAACCTCTCTAAGCTAACCCAATCTGTGTATTTACATTTCTTTAGTGTTCTGTGTTTATTTGTTTCACATAGCTTAGGGTCACGTTTACCCTGGTACTGCTCTATTGTTATTGAATGTACTCTTCGAGTACCATCCATACTTTTGGTCATTTGTGAGTATTAGTTCAATTTCTTTCTTCCTCCCTTTCTATCTTCATTCTATAAATGGACTAACCATCAACAAAAATCTCTAAATTCTTTGTCAACATCCCACCGAGTATAAACATTATAGTCCTTTGGAAAATTGCAGAAACCTTGACTAGACCAAAGGGTGTTCTATTTCATGCATAAATGTCGATCTCCAATAAGAAAGTAATCTTTGGTTTGTCTTCTTCCACAATTGCATCTGGTTATATCCAAAAAATCTATCTGTAAAGGACTTTATTTTAGTTCGGCTTACTTCCTTCAAAACATCCATAAACAATGAAGGAAAAGGATATTTTAAGGTTATGGCAATCAAATCCTACAGTCCAGCCAAATCCTTAACTGCTGTGTTTCTTTCTTTATGGAAATCGCAACAAAAGAAACCAAATCACATGTTTCTATGTTAAAAAATAATACCATCCTTCGGCATTGTATCAATAGGTGACGCCAACTCCTAATAATAGGTCCTGAGCATATAAGCTTAGGATGATTCTAGCGGAGTAAAGGATCCAACAGAAGGTAGTTCTCAACCTCCATCTAAACAAAATCTAGAAGATAATGGGAAGACACTTAAAGAAGTTGAAGGGGATACTTCTCATATTGGTATGGTGTCCAAAGATAAGAAAGTTGTGAAGCCTCAAGATTTTCTGACACAAAATGACATTGGCCCAGCTGGGAATGTTGAAGACAAAAGGCTTACAACTGATTCTATTCCCCAACAGGTTAGTGTATAGGGTCTTGTACCATCAATGTCTGAATCACAGGTAATGAAGATTTGGATAGGGGATGCTTCACAGTACAGCATATGCCGAGTGCAAACACTAGGAGGAATAATCTGCTCAAACAAATCAAACTAGGAAAAGAACATTGAAGCTGTGTGCTCATCGATGTCTAAATTTGTCGGTCAAACCAAATAATAAAGATAATTCTTTCTTGGCAGTGATTCCCCTGCAAACACTCGTCAACACTCCACCACAGATGCAACCAATAACTTAGGCAATCATCATTGATTTGGTGGTGATGGTGTTAGGGCATGTTATTAATGTGCTAAGTGTGTTCACCTTAAATTGCAGAGCAGATTCATGTCATACATATTTCAGTTAGGTAATATTCAAGCCAACTTGAATAGTTGAGGGAAGAAATAGCAACTCAATCTCAAATAGCAGTGCCTAAGAATCCAAATGTCAACACACTGGTGAAGACAAAGCAAGTAGTCCTGACATTTTCTGGGACGATGCCATCTGAGATTATTAATGTGCAGAGTGCATTCAACTTGAATTTGCAAAGCAGATTCATATCATACAAATTACATTGGACTAAGTTCAAGCTCAATGTGAAGAGTTGAAGGAAGAAAGTATAATTCAAGCTCTAACAGAATTGCCTAAGAATCCAAATGTTAATATACTGATGAAAACAAAGCATATAGCCCTAGCTTTAATTAGGGTGACACCATATTAGGTTAAGTATCGGAATGAGGAAAAAGCAGTATTAAAAAGAATCCACTGCTGATCACAAGTCTGTGATGTATGAGACCCCACCAGGTGGAACTCACTGGTCAATGACTGTTTTCCCATCCTCATCTATTTACAGAATTGGCCTAGGCTAAGTCACAAGGTTCGAGTTCGTGTTCATCTTCGATGAGGATAAAGTTCAGTTCAAGTTTGCCAAGGGATAAAGTTTGAGGAAAAAAACGTCTTTCAGTTCGAACAATTTTTTTCTATCATTTTTTATTTTTTGAAAAAATGCATAAATATGCCAGAAGGGCAGAGTGGAGAGAGCTTTATATCCACTACTGTCAGTCGGTATATATATATATATGCAAAATCGCGTCAAAAACTCCCCATGTAAAAGTAATGGATAAAGTTCGAGTACATGTTCGACAAGAATAAAGTTTGGCGAAATTCGAATTTTTTCAGTAAAATTTGCCGAACCTTGTGACATAGGGCCTAGGTTGTTGGAGGAAGGGCAGAGGTATAAAAAGCAGTTTGAGAAATTTAGTGCCAAATATTTTGTTTTGATTAGTTCTCCAATTATAGAGGGAAATTTTTTGTTCTGATTAGTTCTCCAGTTATAGAGGTTTCCAAAGAAGTATGAAGCATGAGAAGGGAAGAAGACGAGAAGGAAGAAGACCCAGAAGAAGCATTGGGGAATGCCTCTCCGGGAATGGTGGACGCATCTCTCCTAGCATTTGAGGCCGACTGGAAGAAACTCAGAATAGTATGATGATCCGAAGACAAGGAAGAGGAGGTAGGATGAAGAGATCTCCCCCTGTTATTGGAAATATTGTCATTGATGTCAAAGGAGTGGCTGGACTTATGAACGGAAGTTTGTCAAAAAGTAACAGAAATGTCAGAAAGTAACGGAAATAACCAGTAGTGTTTGGAGCCACAATAAGAGAAGTTAAAGTATATGAAAAGGATCGTTTTTGCATAAAAAGTCATCGATATGACCGAGATGTGAACAGTAATCAATAGAAGGAAGATATCAGTGTTTATTGAAGGATATAATCAGCAATATGATGCAGAAAATGATCAGCATTCATTAAGGACAAATCAGTTTTTTATAATCGAAGCTAGGCAGCAATAATTTTTTGTATAGTTATTTAATTAATGGGAAGCATTTAATATAGTTATGGCCGACATATGTATTTGCATTGTTAAAATACAAGTAATTAAATTAAATAAAAGGGTGTGTCCGTAGGAAGAAAAGATGTCTTTTCGAAAGGGTACGAATGGCTATATAAGGAGATCATTTAAGATTTATTTTAAGCATTCAAGTCGAATATCTTAAGGGAAAGAGAAGAAGAGAGAAGAAGCATAAGAGTGGATTTTTTAGAGCAGCAGATCTAAAGTTGAAGAGAAGAGTTTTGATCATTTGTTGAGACAGCAACAGTTCAAAGGTGGTAAGGAAGTTTCGTACGGTGGTTGGTGCCTTCATATTCAAAGAGATTGGTATCTCTTTCTGAGTTGGTGATTGGCGAAAGGGGTTGGTGCTCCAGTAGGTTGGTGCCTACAAAATTGTAATTTAGGGATTGGTGTCTCCAATAGGTTGGTGCCTACATACATTTGAGAAATATATTAAGAAAGTTTTTCTCCGTGGTTTTTTCTGAAAGGGTTTCTACGTAAATCTGGTATCTTCTTGCATTACTTTGTGGTGTGTTCTTTGAGTGCTTTGAATATCTAAATTGCGAATCTAAGATTAAGTGGTTGAAAATAAAAAGAATATATTATACTAATTCACGCCCCCCTCTCAGTATAATATTGTGCTCAACACCTGTGTTGCTATCTTGCGAAAGTAGTATGCCTCGAGGGCCTAGTGGATGTAGTCTGCCCTCTGGTACTGGGATTGGTATAATAGTGCCTGGGAGATATCGGGGGGTTAAATATGGACCCCCTGAATCGAACTGATCTAGAGTGTGATGTTGGGCAGGTATCGATCTAGCGCATAGCGCCTCTCTCCATAGGTAAAGCCGGAAAGAAGGAAGTGATCCTCTAGGGAGAGTCTACTCTGTTAAGTGTCTGAATAGTGTGATCCTGAAGCCTAAGAGCCTCTTGCATGTATAAAGCCAGGCTCTTATGATCAACATATATGAAAAAGTCAATAAGTGACCGGGTCCCTCTGAAAAGACAATGGAACCTCCCCCTAATCTCATAGTAAATGGGACAATGAAAGATGAAGTAGGCTTCCATCTCGACCTCTTGAAGATTGCATAGCTAGCAGGTCCTATCTAACAAATCGATCTGGTGGTATGTCTCAATCCAAAGCCTATGAGAACCCACTCTAAATTGACTCGAGGGGATGCGAAGAGCGTGCATCCAATGGCGAAGGGTATGCTGAGGACGGATAATAAGCCCGTCCCTCAACTCCAAGAAGTGCTCCGCATAAAAAGCCATCTTTGGGCGTAACCCACCATGAGGCTTCACCCAAGTGGTGTTGATGAACTGTTTGCAAATACCCTCTCTGATGAACCTGTTCAGCACCTGTCTGGAAGGTAGGAGATGATTTGGCGCATCCACAAAGTATTGAAAAGGAGGAAGACAATCCATCCTAATACTCATTGACCTTAAGAGAGAAAAAGCCCCAGCATACCAACAACGAGAGTGACCCAGAGAATCAAAAAGGGCAATGCTCTTCGATGAACAATAAGCCAAATACAGGTACCTGTCCCTCCCCTCCATCGAGTCAACAAAACTCTGGATACAATGCAAAAAAGAAACCAGGTCAAAAATGGTCTCCATCCTGAAAGGACGAGCCTCAAACTCCGCAAAAATGATGTGATGCGGAATGGACTGCTTGCATTTGATGAAGCGACGAAGGAGAAGTGTGTGGACTCTCTCGGCTGAAGTCCAATCCGACTCAAGAAAAGAGGGTCCCCACACCACAGAGCCATAAAGAACAGTGGGTCTGATATGAGAATCCATGAGGTACATCTTGGAGGAGATGTCCTTAAAATGGTGTCGGAAGCACTGTCGCTCGAGGAGAGCTAAGGAACCGTAACCCTTATTGACACGTGGCTGGAGGGCTTGTCTCAAACTAAAACGCAAACCAGAGAACTGCACACCCAAGTAGATGTAGGTACTGGTAATCTCAATCTCCTCCCCCCTGAAGACAAAATGGAGGTGTGAGGTCTTCAACCCGTTCAAGACCATAACCTTGGTTTTACCCAGGTTGACCATCAACTATCAGAGATCACAAAACAACTCTAAGACATCTAGCTATCTCTATAGTCCCTCAGGAGATGAGACTAGAAGGACCACGTCATCAGCAAACAAAAGGATAGATATCAAAACCTGATGGAGGAGGCACCCATCACCGTCTTGGATATGCTCACGAATAAAGGCCTCAAGCTCATCAATGTAGATGGAACAAAGACCAATTCAAAATAGTATTATCTTTCAACTTCCACTCATTATGGTGGTCCCCTTTGATTACTCTTAATGGGATCCCTCAAGCTAAAGTGTCATGGTTAAAGCCTTTTGATTTTTTTGTAAGGATATCAAAACCACTAGAGATCTTGTTACCTACATGAATTGAATCTCATGGCTTAGTCTTTAAAAGAAATACATTTCTGGCCTCAAACCTTACCACCATGCAAAGCATTCAAGAATGAATGTCTAAGGTTATGCTTCACAAGCTTGGCCTTACTCTCAATCCCAATAGTGGAATGTGGCTACAAACTCTCTTAGATAACATAAACCTCGTTGATGACTCGCTTTCATTTCCTCCTGCAATTTCTAATAAGCTTAATTCATGGAGAAATTTACCATCTTCAACAAGAATCTAGCATCAACGATTGCAGAGTGTGGTCTTTTCCCCTTGAGCCTATTAAAAAAATAGGCTCAATTTGCTTGATGCTTTGTATATTCCCATTGGAGAGAGGCTTCACAACACATGAATATAGATTGTCCTCTCCCTACAAAAACCTAAAAAAATTAAACATCTAATTTAGTATCATTCACAAAAAATCAGCTTAGAATTGTATTTACTTCTTATTCAAGAACCCTTTTCTATAAGCTTGGCACTCTTTAGGGATTCGCACAATCACCCAAATACATTCCTAAGCTTTGGCACATCTATGAGATTGATATTTTATTTTAGACATAGGAAAAGCCATAATCATGCTATTTTCATATATGAATCTCGTGAACCATACTATAATCGAAAATATAATAATTTTCTAATGTGTCGTTCAAATTTGAAGCAAGATCGAGTAGGTGGCCTTAGAATTCAAGAATTTTTTTGGGAATTTATTGTTTGTTGGGGTGACACCTACGCACAATGAGAAGGATGCATGCAAATCTTCCTTCCGACCATCTTCGGCATGAGATGAAGATTGAGTTCTACCAGAGAAGTCACTCCGAGAAAGATGGTCTACCCGGCTGCATTCTTTGCAGCCAACTGAGCTGATAAGTGGATGGGCCCACTAGTTATGTGAATTTTTTAAAATGCACGAACGCCAAAAATAAATAGAGGAATTGTTTACTTTCAGGAATGCACTACAATAAAAAATCATGGCCTCCTATCCCTTTTCCCTTGAGTGGGTCTAATGGTAAAGTGCTTGTGTTTGAGTGGGATTGGTATAGGTTTGAATCTTGAGGAGGTAGAGTATGTCTGCTCCATAGTCTAAGTACAGTCAAGGGTGTGGGTTAGTCTCATATGATATTAGCTACCCTGCAGTCTAAGCACAGTTAGTACACATGATGCATGAGTATCCAAGGTGTACAAGCAATCTTGCATCAACCAAAAATAGTTGGGTTGTGTTCATGTGGACTAGTTAGTCCGTTCATCCTCTTGACATGGTGAAGTTGATTCTAGGGAAGCATTAGCATTCCAACACTTTAAGGGCATTAAGTACATCAGAGGATATCAATTTCAAACATCCACATGGTTCCAAGTGAATTGGTTGAGTTTCTCAACAATCAGTACACTTTGCGAAGTGGCCCCGTACGTTGAAGGGCTAAAAGTGATAGGTCTTGGTGCAAAGGCAGAAAGAACATGAAGAACACCTCCAAATTAGAACGCAATTGCATATTTGCATTCAACTTGAAAAGTTATGCACTTTCAAAAACATGGTACTGAATTTCGAGTTTGTATGCAAAATATATGACCTCAAAAGTTCTTGGGTTTTGCACTATTGCAACACTGTCAATTTGGCTTAAGTGGTACCACGGTTACAAAACCGCCAGGGTGGTTTCACAACCGTTGGTCTACTTAAAGGCATGGTTTCATAACCACTGCTATATTTGGAGCAGCTATTTCACCCACGACGAACACAAAAAGAAACGCCCTAAAATGATTAGAATTCTCTTCTTGAACATTTCTAACATTCTTGGGAGTTTGAAAAGACACTCCAAGGTGTCAGAGATGGTGAAGGATTTGGATTCTTGCAATGGGAATTAAAAGAGGCAGAGGAAGCAAGCAAGAAGGCACTTGTAAGAGACCAATTGAAGTTAACTCCACTTTAGAGAAGAGAGAGCTTTGGGAATTGGGTTCTCCGAGAAGAGAGTGGTGAGAGAAATGTATCAAGTTCGTGAGGGACTTAGTGAGGTTCAGAGATCTGCTGCATGTAATGTTTCAATAATCCTGTTAAGGCAAGTGAGTATGAGTGTGTGTGTGGCTATATATAAAATTGTTGTATTCAATAAAAAGAGTGTGTTTGGATCCATGTGCTCTTGAGTCTCTGTGTGTCTATTTGAGTATGGGTGTGAGTCCAATGCTGGGAAGTAAGGTATCCATTCCATTGGTCCCCTCACTCACATCTACATCAATTGGTATCAAAGCAAGGTTTGCCTTGTTGGGTTGAGTTTGTAAGGCTCTTGTTGAGTCAATTGCAGGTTGTGAAAAAGAAGTTTACGCTGTTGAGAAGATATGGCACATAGAGTACCTCTTGGAAGACGAAAGGCACCTAGAGTTGTAGACATGGCAAAGATGTTGAGAGGAATCCAAGTGAGATTGGATGGAATTGAGACTACACAACGTAGAGGAACTATTGTTGATGCATATGCAAGTGAAGGTGAATGAGGAGGAGCACAAGAAATTCAGTTTGAAGATTTGGTAGATGAACTAGACAAGAGATGGTTGCAGACTATTTCCCGGATGGGAAGCAAACCAAGGTTGGACACTCCTAGCTATTCAGGGAGATTGTGTCATGACTATCTAATTGAGAGGATAACAAAGATAGAGAAATCCTGACTATGAGTCAATGGAAGAGACCACGAGAGTAAAATTTTCTTGCATGAAGTTATAGCATCCTTATGGTGGGATCATGTGCAGCTCGAAACGAAGAGATGCGGCAAAGACAAAGTCAATACTTGGGGAAGGATGGTTGCAATGTTGAAAGGTAAGCTTTTACTTTCTACTTATCATTTGGATTTGTTTTTGAAGTTGCAGAATTTAAGGCAAAGAGATAGGAGTGTAATAGACAACATGGAGGAGTTTGACAAGCTCGCCATCAAGGCTGGTCATGTTGAGGATGATTAGGAGAAGATAGCAAGGTATGTAATTGGCTTGAGGTTGAGCATACAAGATGAATTTTTCTTGAGGTTGAGCATACAAAATGAGTGCGGAATGGTTAAGTTGCAGTCAGTAGAGGAAGCCTATCAATGTGCTTTGCGGGTGGAAGACAAGTTATCAAGGAGGCAACTAAAAACAGTGAAGGTTAGAAACAGCGTGATGGAGGATACAAACATGCATGGAGAAAACAACTTTCACCATATGAAGTAAATGAAGAGGAAGATGAGGAAATTGATACCTCATAGTAAAGTGAATGTTTTGAAGCTCAAGAGGAAACATGGACATTCCATGGAGATTGTTACCAATGTGGTGTATGGGTATAGGGAATTTGAGTGTCCTCAAGGGATGAAGCAAGTTATGAGAGTGGAAGCCAAGGCACACAAGGCCTGTCATGTTACCAATCAGCAGAAGATGAGTGGAAAGAAGGTGAACAGGAAGAGGATATGCAAGAGGCTTCAAAAGGTTCAGTTGCAACCAAGAACCAAAGGGTGAGCTCAATGCTGAAGAGAAGGTGCTTGAATAAACCGAGGAAGCAAGAGGAGCCATGGCAAAGGAGTCATATTTGAAGATCTGTTTGCAAAACCAGAGGTTAGTGTTGTAATGTTATTGTTGATATTAGGAGTACAAGTAATTTAGTATCCTTTGAAGTCATAGAGAAGCTGAACTTGAAGTGTACACCACACCACCCAACCATATAGGCTGCCTTGGTTATTGAAAGAGCATGAAATTACAGTACAGGAACAACGCAAAGCAGATGTGAATTAATAGGTTAATATCATGATTGATTTTTGTGTGATGTTTCACCTATAGATGCATGCCATATTGTGTTGGGGAGACCTTGACACTTTGACGATAAAACTAACTATAATGGAAGAAACAATGTAGTTTCAGTTGAGAAGAATGGAGAGAGGTGGAGTCTACTTCAATTGACAGAAGAAAGCAAAGTCAAGAAGCACCAGTCATTTAGTCTTGATGAATAAAAGAATAGAAACTCTAGCAAAGGAGGAGAAGGAATGTGTATTTACTGGTAATGATGCAATTAAGTTTGTGGATGAGGAGGAAAGAGAGGTTGAAGAGATATTTCTACAAGCATTGGTAGAAGACAACATTGAGAATTTGGACAAGGGAAGAGGAGGAATGTCACTTATTTGGCATAGAGGTTACGGAGGAGATAGAGATGGTGGATATGTTTCTACCATTAACGCTATAGGATGGACAAAGTGGTGCATATGTGGGAGCAGCCCATGTAGGTGTTAGAGGCTCTTATGAATCAAGAGCTCCATTGTTTCTATATGGGCAATGGGAGTGCAATGTTCTTTACACGTGGCATGCTTGTGATGCCTAAGAATATGAAGAATGGAGATAGCAATCAGCCCATGCCTCAGATAAAGTGGGACGGGGGGGAAGAAAGAAAAGAAGACGAAGAAAATGAGATGAAGGAGTTGATGTTGTGATCAGCCCAAGCATGTGTAGAAAAGGATGTTGTTGAAGATGGAGCATGTCAATTAGAGGACATAAAGTTGGAGGCGAATGATGTGCAAGTGAATGCACGTGGTGCTGATTCAGAGGGAGCATTGAATAAAAAAGAGAGTAGTGTAGCAGCAAGGTGGTGTTGGAGGAGATGCATGTGGGAACGTAATTTCCCATGGTACTATGTGTGACGAGATTGTTGCAGCAGTTGAGAAATGAAAATATGTGGAGAGCATTCAAAGAGAAGAAACAGAAGAGGAGTTTCAAAAGAGTGATGTTGCAGCAGTGGCAGTGTTGAATAGGCTAGTGCCCATGAGTATTACTAATTCTCAAAATGCTCGGTAATCTGATTTTATTGCAGGCATAAGTGAATGCACAAGAGAAGAGGAGAGTGTTGTGCAAAAGAGCTCATACGAGTGGGACTTTGGAAGCCAAGCATGGGATATGGTTGCGAGTATGATGAGGAGTGGATATGTTGTGTTCTTTACCAAGAAATCTATGAGAGAAGTGGGTGATGAGGTATACTCTTAGGAGAAAGGAGTATGTGATTGAAAGAAGAATGGTGTGCGGTAGAAGAGGGAGGAAAGCGTGAGTTGCATACTTGTATAGAAGGAATTCACGAGATAAGAGATATGTTGAGTTTAGAAAGAGGTGGTTGGTTCAAAGTCAATGGAAGCTTTAAAAAACAATAATGTCAAACACACTTGGAGGAGGTGGACAGACTATGGCCAAGCAGTGTCAAAGAAAAGATAAGGGTGATTAGAGCTGTGTTGAGGAGGATGGTTTATGGACCAGCATGTTGTTGGGAGTCGAGAACGAAACAAATTGGAAATCTTCCCACGTAACTAACAAGGTAAAAGAGGACACTGTGGTCATGCGAATCAGCCAAAAGTGGCTCTACTACTCTCCCTAACTTTGTCAGCAGGAGCTCACAAATTTTCTACGTAGGATATCTAATGCTGGAGCATCTAGGGTTGTGTTCGTGCTGACTAGTCCATCATTTCGTTATTTTGACATGGGGAAGTTGATACTAGGGAAGCATCAGTGTTCCAACACTTCATGGGCATCAAGCACATCAGAGATATCAGTTTCAAGCATCCCCATGGTTCCAAGTGACTTGATTGAATTTCTCAACAATGAGTAGAATCTAGGAAGTGACTGTGCCTGTTGAAGGGCTAAAAATGATATGTCTTGGGGCAGAGGCAAATACCACATGAAGAACAACTCCAAATGAGAATGTGATTGCATATTTGGATCCTACTCGAAAAGTAATGCACTTTAAAAACAAGGCACATAATTTCAAGTCAGCATACAAAAGTTATGACACCGAGAAGTTCTAGGGTTTTGCTCTGTTGCAAAATCACAAGTCTGACTAAAGTGGCAATTGAGAAACCGACAGCACCGGTCTGATTAAAGGGGCCATTTCCAAGCTACAATTCTCTTCAATATATGAATGCTACAGTGCAGTATTATTATGTTCATTCGTAACCTTTTATGGGGAAAAGATGATGCATGTACCAATCCTGCTTAGATATTAAGGATATTGGGAATAAGGAAACATACTGAGAAGGGCGAGAGCATGAGCGGCCCCACAGGCAAGGGTGGAAATGGGGAGGGAGGCCAAGGAGGTAACAAATTGGGGAAACCACTCGTCCTGCTCCCTTCCTGTGCCCAGCTGCCCATCTGTGCCTGCTCCCCAGCTCCAAATAAAAACTCGTCGCTCCTCCTCCTCTTTTATATACGCCGCTGCCATAACTAGATGTGTCGAATTTTGCTTCTGCTCTTGTCATTTCTGTGCGGAGATACCTTTTTGTGCTAAAGGTTAAGGTATATTGTCCTAGCACTTGCCCATCTTTTTGCTAGCGTTAGTGGACTCTGGAACTGTGGAACCACGACCACTTTGGGAAATTCAAATGCTACAAGGGAATGGAAGATTTTAATAACGTTCATGGTACCGAGGAGTTTATGGGACTAAGAGCATAGTAAACTAGCAAAATATTCATAGGTGCTTTTGAAAGGCTCATATGTAAGATGAATATAGATAAATTCCTACATAATAGAATTAAGGGAGGATTTGTACAATAGTTATCGATTTAATATTATTGTATTGTAAAGTATTCTCCAAACAAATTACAAAAAAAAATGATTGTATTAATGGAACATTTATATAGTAGTTTGGGTTACCATATAAAGAAAACAATCAATATAGAACGTGAATAACCTAAAAATTATGTTTTACCTCTAATTTGTTATTCAGAAGACTAAAGTGGTGACCTAGATTGGTCTTGTTGTTTCTAATGAGATGTCCCTGAGGAAACCATTATTGATGGATTTAACATAAGTGAAACCTAGGCAACGCTTACATATCAAACGCAATTTCAATTTTATGGTGTTGAATTTTTTTCAAATAAGCCATATAGCACATGGGGGCAACTATACTAATCAACAACTATCACTTGAAGCTAAAACCTTTAAAACCTCTAATTTTTTCATCAAGGTTTTCTATGTTGAAAGGTAAGAGGATCCATGAAAATTAGATGTAAGATATGTCTATGTAACTCAACTCATGTCATAAAATTATTATAATAGTGAACTTTTTAAGTGGTTCTTTGTCTAACGTGTTATGGATGTAATATGTCTATAAATTTTTTAACCAAAGGAACGAGATCACCTTACCAGGCCCCTGGTTTTTTATGAAGTCATATATTCAATTCAATTTTAGGCTTCTCCATCTCATTTCTAGGCTTTTCCCAAAAGATATCCATGTGTCTAGCTTATGCCTTAACAACGGAAAAATTGTCCTTGAAATGGATTAGAATAAAGTTTCTATTTTTCAAAATAATTATTTCATACATAAATGTCAAGTGTGTCAGTTTAGGAGATGCATGTGATTAGTTTGGTAAATGTACTTGAACACTTTGAAACAATGTCTAAAAATGTGATCTTATGGAATGTTATGATTACAAGATATGTTCATAATAAGAGGGGGGGCTACTATAATGATTGTATGGGCTTTGCAAATTGGGTTTAGATCCCAAACAAACATCTATCTAAATAAAAGAATTATATAAATGATATGTCAACACTTTACCAAATGTCTAAAGATTCAAGGAAAGTAAGAGCAATATTAATTCTTCATGTCAATTTTTCTAGTCATTGTATACTAATAAAATGTGGAATGGGGTATCTGCACGCTACTCTAGATGTTGATCACAACACTCACCTTGTGTTAGAGTCTTTCTCTTTGAAGATCTGAGGTACTAGGTATTTACGAATCCCTCCATATTATCATAAAAAATACTCTTCATGTCAATATTTTAGAAATCCTATTTTTTTACAAAAGCAAGCAAAACTTGTTTATTATTACCAATATTTACATGTTTACATGTGCTCTTGTGAATGAAGCTCAGTTTGTGAAATAATGTCCATCTAAAATTTGTGCTCAAATCATTCAAAATATCCTCTTATAACTCCAGTTGTCATTATAAAAAATTTAAGTCATATTGGCTACAGTAAAATAAACTCATTTATGATCTATATCTACATATATTTAAATTTTCGTTATATGCATTTTTATTTTCTGAAAATAATTTTGTGGACATCTTGGCTCTGATTTTCACTATGAAAATACCGGTGAAAATGTGAATCGCATTGCTCACAATGTATTTGACCCCAAAAGAAAAGGTCTATGTTATTCATTATTCAAGAAAATGTCCTCAAAATGGAAAATCAAATTCCCATGTTCATTTTAGAAGAGGCTTGCCGTAGCCAAAACTTTTGCTCTCATTAACCTTATCAGAATCGGTTAATGTAATGTCATCTGAAACTAACATAAATTGTTAAAGGCTCAGTAAATTTTCATAGCCCACTTCTAGAATCGCCTCATGAGAGATTTTATTTTCCACATTTGAGGTCCTAATTCAAGTCTCAAACTCGGGGAAAATGTTTAATTTGTCATTGCACTTTTCTCTCTAGACTCTGGGCCCAGAAGTAGAACTCTAAACTTTAGAACTAAAATCCGCTCTCATGTCGATCTCAGAATTCAGTCGTCAAAAACTCAGTTTCAAGTTTATTCTAGTCTAACTGTCTTTGGCTTAGAATATTATTTTTTAAATTAAAATCCAGCGCCTTAGTATATATAAACAAGATAAATACAACAGATCAATTACTGACTTTACATCCTCATGTCATTACATTATTCCATAGCACAATCTTCAATGTTAAGATATTGATGCTTATACAACAAATATTGATGGATAAATTTAGTATACAACAAAAACTGTATATTTTAGTTAATAATATTTCACCTTAACCAAAAGTTATTTCATGTTAACCTTATCAAAATTTGTTGAATTAATGTCATCTGAAACCAACATAAAGCATTAAAGGTTGGGTAAATTTTAAACGCCCACTTCTGGAATCAACTTGTGAGAGCTTTTTAGTTTCAACATTCCAAGCCCTACTTCCAATGCCAAATTCAAGGGAGAAATGTTTAAATATCTGCTCTTGCACATTTCTCCCCTAAATACGGGCCCTGAAGTAGGACTCCAAACTTTAGGATTAAAATTCACTCACCAAGGGATCTCAAAATTCAACCATCAAAAACTTAATTTCAAGTGTAAAACTCATTCACTTTAAATATTATTTAAAATTAAAAAAATAAAAAAAATCTAGCTCCTGAATTTTTACAAATAAGATAAATTGTTAGATCCAGCAAGTCAATTACTGACTTTACTATAAAAACTACCATATCCTCCTGACAATCCGTCATTGCAAAACACAAACTTCAATGTTATATGCAAAGTGATAAGATATTGATACTCATACAGGAAACATCGATAGATATTTATTCTCATACCACGAATACTAAGGGAAGAATTAAATATTCATAAAATACTAAGAATAAATTATATATGATTAGCTAATTACAGAGAAGACGGAGGCCATAATTTACTGAAATAAATTCGATATGAATAAAATGATAAGCCAATTCCAATTAAGACAGAGACGAAAACTTAAGGGAAATAAAGATGCAAAACATTTACTGAAATTTTCAAATACAGAGGATACATCTAACTGAAAAGCAAAAATACCTTGACACGACAAAAATTAAACATGGAAGTAGAAGCAACTGAAAACCCTCTCTAACCACATCAAAAATGTATGTAAAACGAATTTAATTTCTTTGACGTGGGTATCTTAAATGCTTCCCCGTAAAGGCGTGTTAGGCTAAAAAATAGCATAAAACCACGCAAAATATCTTCGAAAAAACCCAAAACCAGCCATTGAAAGCTTAAAACAAAAAATATCGAGGGTGGAAGCAAATGCTGGAGTATATCTACAACAAAATCATGTTACCCTTCATGAGGATGAATCATCTTAGTGTCTCTGCAGATAGAAAAATGATCAACACCAACGATGAGGATAATGTCTTGATGGGTTTCATCCAGGATTGTATATGATGTTACAGCAACAACATGGCCACCATCGATCTTCCATCAGCAACGAAATTGTCGTAGATGGGTGAAATTTGAGGCACATGACATAGGTTTTAAATTGCTCAATTTTTATTATTCTATTTTGTAGTGCTTCCTCTTCTGTTAAAGGAATCTATAAAATTAAATCATTCATCTTCCATAAAAAGTATCTTTGATGCAGGAGCATCTTGTATATATTCAATTTTGGCTTGAGTAATCTTGTTAGGGTGTCTTATGAGGTTTAGGAAGTGTTTTAGTCCGTTTGGACCCATGAATTTGTAATAAGAGCTCATATGGACTTTTTCCTCCAAATGACTCATTTGAATATTTGAATTGTCTTTATGTTGTGTTAGTGAGTTAATAGGTCTAATTGTTATCATAGGAGGATTAAATGCTGCATTAGAGTCATAAAGTGTGTGTGCACCTAATTCATGACTTGACTAGTCCCTATACCTCACTAGGTTAGGCTAAGCATGGTTAGGTTAGTTGGTTTTTCAACCTAACTACATACTCTTCTCATAAACGACAAATGTATTCAAATGAAAAAGGGGATGAGAGGTTGTTGAAGTTGGAGAAGGAAGTGGAGAGGGAGGAGAACTCTGTAATTGAGCCATATGGCTCTTGAAGCTCTGCAAATTTCTTGATTGTATCTAATAAAATCTTCATTTTTGTGTAAAATTGTGTTTGAATGCATATTTGAGTACATGAGGGCTTGGATTGAAGCAAGAAGAAGAGATGTTGAAGAAAGGGCAGTTATAAACAAGTGTATGTCTTTAAAACCCTTAAAACGATGATTCGGTACAGTCATGATATCTTTTTATTTCCACATCCAAACGATCTGAAATTTTTAATGTAGAAGCATGATTACCTTTTAGAAATGATTTTTGAACCATTTTTCTTTATTATATGTTTATCTAGAGTAGTGATGAAAACTCATTCCAGACCCTGTTATGAGAACACAAAATCATGATCATACCTGGTAAAATGAGTATAACTAACGTGTTTTAAGGAGATAGGTTCTTAAATTTTAAAGGTAGAATAATGAGAACATTTTTCAAGTGGGTTTTGAAGAATATTTTTATTTGAGAACGTTACAAAAAGTTATGCATGACAAAATTTTATGATATAAATAAGAAATTTGGGATAGTCTTGTGGGTTTTGGTGCATTTTGGCAAGTTAATCATTCTAACTTTGTGTTTGTTGATAAATTTGGTGTTGTATACGGAAAATTTCAGGGTGTTATGTATTATTCTTTTACTTTGAAAATAATATAAATATATATATTAAGACGACAATGACAATGAAAAAAGGAGTTACAAAGAAAATTTACTTTAGAAAGGCCTATCCACCAAATATATGGCAACCGCTTTATAACAAGGTTGTCTGGTTATTTTTGTTTAAAGTTGGTTTCTTTTATGATGCAAGTTCTTCTAATATGGATCTTAATCAAGAATTTTTTTGTTTTGTCAAGTCTCTTATCCTCAAACAATTTAGTTAGGTTGTTAACGTTTAGGTTGTCTTCGTAATTGATTTGTATGTCATGTCCTTGTAGGTTATGCACTACATAGTGTAGTGTTACTATTTTTCCACAACGCCTTGATTACAAAATATACATATTCTCCTTTCTCATTCTTTTCGTGGTCTTGTTTATCTGCCTATTTCACATCTAAGATGATGTAAGCTAGTCCTTAATTGAGCCATTAACATCTTTACTTCCATTTCATGTTTGTCCCTACGTAAGACTTGTCATCATGGGCCCATGTGGGATTAAAAAAATTGACATAGCAGTTTTTTTTCCACCCAAGTTTCTTTGTCCACATTGTTTTCTTGAATTTCCCTTTCACGCTTCTTTACTTCCTTGTTAGTGTTTGGGCATTCTAACATTTTAATGTTTGATTTTCTCATCCTTTTGTTGTTTTATTTCATCCATGTGTTTTTCTTCTTGTTCAGCTATTCCTTTACTATAATTTTGGGCCATCGATGTCTTTCCGCGTTTGATGTTTTATTTGTGTTAGTCAAAAACCGAGCCATCATTGTTGCCTCCAATGGGAAAGTGTTTGTTTCAACTAAGAGGATTGTATATGAAACTAATGTTTTATTTTTAAGACTGGAGTTTTTGGAGGAATTCGATACTCTAAAAATCCTCATTCATCATTGTGGAACATTTTGGAAAATGCTATGAGGGTGGTTATGTATATGTAGACACTCAATTTTGACAGAAGATAGTTATGTGTTTGTCGATTATTGGTCTGAATTGAGTGTTCCTTTTTTTGGTGTGCTTACTTTTTTCCTTCTTTTTTGTGTTCTATTTATGTTTTCTCAAGAATTGTGTATGGTCTTCATCACTCAAAAAATGTGAGGGTATAATAACGGGGATTTAATTATGGGAGTGAGTGGGTTAGTGCATTTAACACATCATGAATAAATAAATACATGAAAGCAAAAGTTATAAAGAGACTCATTGTGAATTCAAGCATCTAGAATTGTAGCCATAAAGAACTTGTTTCTTTATCAAGCCTTCATTCGAGCATGAGAATTTATATAAATAAGTTCACAAGACATTGGTTGAAGCATTCCATTAACTTGGTGTCATGTTTTTTATATGCACATTATTAAGGGGCCTAATAAATATCAAGGAAGTGATGAGACTATAATTGTATGGTCATTTTGAACTAAAAGTAACACTTCTTCTCCATTTTGAGTAAGTTTTGAATGGACTTAATTTTGTTTAAAGGGTTTTTACTGTTTTAAAGTTAAAACATAAGATATATAATGAATTAAGTTCCAAAGACATTGTGCTCAGATTGTTTCCTAACATCTAATAATTCTTTTGAGGTAGATAAGTTGTTATGAAAAACATGTCTTAATGGCCATGATTGAAGAATGACCAAGGAGTTACAAATTATTTGGTCCACATTTTTTAACATAAGAAGAAGCTTCAAACTATACCATAATAGCTTTGAACCTGTGCACAACAACTTCAAAGTAACACTCAAAAGCTTCAAAGTGAAACACATGAGCTTTAAACTAGGACACCAGAGCTTTGGGCTGCACAAAAATAGTTTCAGATTGTCATGTGTGTGCCAGAAGAATATTGGAGGGTTCTTGGTGGTCAAGATTTAAGATATCCTAAGTGTGTGGTCCTTTGTTTGAGAAGACATGTGCATGGTAGTGAGTGCCATTTAATTAGAAAATAGTAATGAAGATAGGATCAAATTAATCTCTCATCTTTTGTACGATGAGTCTTAGTTGTTTTGTAGGAGCAGTGAACTATTATGTATTCTCCACACTTGCATTTGGCAAGGTGGAATCATAATTGAGTTCTATTAGGATTTTTTGTCATAATAAAATTGCCCATGAATGTATTAGATAATTCTACAATCATGGAAGCATTGAAAGATTCAAACTTTGAGTACTTCTTATAGATATTCTATTTATAAATTGAAGAAGGGGATCATCATCATTTGTCTTTTATAAAAACATTGAAGAAATTAATACAATTTTAGTTGTTGTATATTGGTGTTAAGTAGTTATTTGATAAGTCTAGTGAGCCAAATTCAAGGGAAGAGAAAGGGCCACTCTCACCCAAAAAAAGAGGATAATTATTGTATTTTCATAGAGTAACCTTGTGTTTCATTTCTTTTAAGAACATACTATTAGTGTGAAATCACAACACCCCCAAATGGGCTCTAAAAATATGTTTTTCTAAGGCAAACTCATTTGGTGTGATTTGCATAACATGGGACCATCTCTCAAGCTGTAGGACTTGTGGACTTGAGATGGCCCTCTGGAGAAATATGGCTTCTTCTTCCTAATCCTAATGCTAAACTACTTTTAAGGAAGGAAATGCGACTATCTACTCCTAATCTAACAATTCCAAGGGACCAAGGAGAGAGAGAGAGCATGAAAAGGGAATTCCTACACTAACAAGGTGATAGCACCAAGAAAAGGGAAATGTTGATCATCTACCCAGACTGCCATGAAACAAATAGAGGTGAGCAATGGAGAGGATGGACAGCAACATCACAGAACAAAGATCAAATTTCACACAGGGAACATTTCAACCCAATGAACACAGCTCCCAGATCTACAAATGAAAATCCAAAACATGCATAGAATACTCCAGAATGATGAGAGGCAAGAAGATGTAATGAAAACAAGCTAAGGATGGACAAACGCATCACAAAAATGAGTTTTATTGCTTCAAAAATTTGCACAGCGCATCATACATGAGCAAGAGGCAAAAACGCCATTTACAGAGCAAGGGAGGAGATTCAAACTCCATTTCAACCTTGGGGAAGAAAAGAAGGGGGAGGTAGAGAAGAAGAATGAACAACAACTAATTAACCTTTTGAAATGATGCCTCTATTATAATATATAGAAGAATGGGAGAGAGAAGAAGGAAAGAATCAAATCCTGCTCCAACCACTCTAAGATACGCTTTAAATCCCATTTCAAAAGCTCAACCACTGAAAATCAATGCCTTCTACAGATCCACCCACAATATGTCACTTTTGGTTCCCCAACGGATCGAATCAAATTAGATCTGGTAGTTGAAGAGATTGGATTCTGTGTTAATGGCTTGAAAGACTTTTCTTCATTTTTTACCTACCAGGGCCTGCAAAAAATTATTTTCTATCCTTCCATGGCGTAGAGGACGTTGAGACACTTCCAATAGTATCAGATTCGCTATATTTCGATCCCTTAGTCGAAATATATGCCTCTTCGAAGTTTACATCGGGTCCGTACAAATGGGCAAGAAAACTAGTTTGAAAAACGGGCCCTCTCTTTAATATGGGACACATGGCATCTAGGTCATAACAAAAATCGGGTTTGCGGGCTCAGAACATAACTTTTCCCCTTTTTCGCAAGAATTGTAAAATCGAGAGAACTCTCGTGGCCCCATTGCTCCGCCTGGACACGCGGCTCTTTTTGGTTGGCTAGGAAATGCGCTTCCATTTTTACCTTTATGCTTTTTGGACAAAAGGCAAAATTTTACTTTTTTCCTTGACTCTCCGCCTTGGCTTTGACTTGGGTCTAAATGTTGACTTTTCCCTTGGGATGAGTTGCGGGCCATTTTGCAACTTTTACACCTTTTGGGGCAAAGGGCAAAAAACTAACTTTTTCTCTGACAACCCACTTTCCTCTGGGACACACGTCAGTTTGGTGCTCGTTTGGAAACCTTTTCTTTATTTGACCCTTGAATCAGCACCATTGAGACACTTGGTAGCCTTCGGTGGCTTGTTTATGCATTGACTATTCAACTAACTCTACCCCCTTGATAGAACACATGGAGGCACCACGTTTGTTTGCAAACCTGACCCAAAGTTTGCCTTTGGAGGAGCACCGAGTTGACACTTGTCGACCTCTGCTGATCTGTGGACTTTTCAACAGTCTTTCTTGCTTTTAGAATTTAGACTACGTGGCAAGCTTGTGCTCATTTGGGTCTTCACCTTGGGGTGCCATGCTGACACTTGGCACTCTCCGCTCGCACGTTCATACTTAGCCGATTTTGAGGCCTGCCATGTCTGCCTTTGACTTTGTTTGACCATTTGATCTTGCCTCCGTTCCACCCTAAGACACGTGGAGATGCGGAGTTTGTTTGATCCTCTCTATTTGGATCCATCTTTGGAGAAGCACTACAAGGACACGTGGCTCGCTCCGCTGGCTCCTCCATACTTAGTTGATGTTAGACCTTTTCCTGAACTGTTTCGAGCCCAAAAAGTTCAAAACTTCACCGTTTCTTCTATTTTCCGCATCTGGCCTCTTTAAAACCATCTCCTCCTTTTTGTCTGACCCTACAATTTCATTGTTGAGTTTGCTTGAAGCTTGCAAAATAGATTTAAGACATGGAAATGCTCAAAAGAACCGTTTCTTTTATTTCTTCTTGTGCAGGGTTGAATTTAACTTTCTCGGGCTTCTGTTTTCACTTTGCCTGGCTCTGGAACTCGAGTTCGTGGGTCTGAATCATTTCCCTTCATGTTTTCTTCATGTGTAGGGCTCATTCTGACCAAACTTTCTGGGGAGGTGAATTTGGGATAACACATATATTTTTCTTGTTGTTAAATTACAAAGTTGACAGATCATACAGTTTAGTTTTCAAAATTATTTACCCTTGTTATTTTGGTTGAATAACTTAGAATTGTTTTTTGGATGTATAATATAGTTGTGAATTGAATGTTTGTTTGCTTTAAATGTAGGTAGATGAATTGTTAGAGAAATGTTTCCCTATTTTTCTGATAGCATATAGCCATTATATGTCACCTTGATTTGATAAAATATTAATTAAAGTGAAGGAACAATGATCCTCATCACTTTTTAGCATAGTTTTTAGGGAATTTTAGGTATCAATAAAAAAATTGTTGAGTTCAATATTGTGAAAAAAGTTTTTGTAAGTTTATATTTAAAAATTAAAAATTTCTTACTTCTTTTGACAATGCAAATCACTTGTATGTGACAACAGGAAGACTTTATGATCTTTTTGAAGTAAGTGGAACGAGAAATCTCTCATAACTTCTTAGTTTAGAGGAAATCTTGATGTAAATGTATACAAGAGAAAATACAAACAAGAGAAAGAAATGAACAATAAACAAAGTGCAAACCTTTCTCAAACAAGTTCCTTGCAACCTCATATTGGACTAGCTAAAGAGTGAGGTTGAGAGACACTCCTGTTGGATCCAGATGAGAGATTGATTACTTTTGATTTGTCGATGCTCCAAGATATTTTGAATGGAAGTGAAGCCAAGCTACAAGAAAATGTGGATTGATTGATGATTGATTGGTTGGATTAGTGATTGAATGATCAATTAGACAACATAACGGTACGCAGGAGTTATTTCAAATGGAAATTTGACAAAGTAATACTGCAAATTCCTCAAGATTCCAATGATGATTTGAGAGGAAAGGAGCTTCTTATTTATAGTTGCAGAAGAAGCCATGGATTGAGGAAGGTGGAATTGACTGAGTTACATGCTATTGATTTCATTTTCCTTATTTACCATGGTTGATTTATTTTGTGTAGTTGGATCTTTGAATGAGAAATTAAGAGGCTTTATTTCAAATTAGTTAGATCTTGAATTCTTCCAAATTGTATGAGCATATTTTCTTCCATGTTTATAGGAATCTAGAACTTGAGTGGGGTGACTAGTCAACTTGAGTGAGTTGGCTAGTGAAGTGGAGATGAGTGGAAGGTGAGTAGATAATTGATTTCTATTTATTTAAATAACTAATTAAATCAGCCAAAGGGGTCTATAGTGTATAGTGAGTGTAATAGAATTATTTAAATTAATTCTAGAAGTGGGATATGGGTGAATAATGAACCAAATATTATTGTTGGACATTGTAATCTGTAATGGGCATTTTTGAGGAGTCTACAGTTTCCCCTCTTTAAAGTGTTATTACAAAGTAATAACATTTTAAAGATAATAGATGCATGTAGATAAGTGAACGAATGATAAAGAAGTGTTCTGGACTGCTTGATTTTCCCCATTGAAGCATTTGGATGCTCCAACGAATCTGGATTGTGTCAAGGGAGTTCCCCCTCGAGTAGATGGTTGGCATGATAAGCAGTGGACAACCACCTGATATGAGGAATAAGAGACTACAACGTGAGTGATAAGTAAAACATGTGCAAAAAATGAGAAACTGAGGGTCAAAAGCCAAAATTAAGGTTTTGGGATGGTAAAGAGGGTTGGAAGAAGAGTTAAATAAGAGGGACGAGGTAGTAGCAAAAATCACTGGTCATTTTTGGTATTAATTTTTTTGTGATAGAGTTGATTTTTTTTCTCTGATATTGTGAGAGAGATGACTCGATATCCTACATGTATTCATCGTGTAAACCAAGTTCGAGAGTATGAGAAGGGTCGTAATGACAACATTCCAGTGAGTATACAAAAAACTTGTAGTTGTGGATACATTTAGTATAGTAGTAAGCTAGAGGAAAATAGGAAAGTGATACTAGCGCTAGGACTTGTTTGTGCCGGTTTAGCCCATGAAATGTGTTAGCATAGGTGTCCTTGCACTAGCATGTAATTGAATGTGCTAGTGTGTGCTTGAATGCACTAGCGCAACATGGATTGTGCTAGTGTGAATGGTGTGCTAGCATTATGTTGGATGCACTAGCATGCAAATGAATATATTAGCGTCATTTGTGTTAGCATTATTATGAGTTCACTAGCGTTATGATGAGTGTGCTAGTGTGACATGAAGTGCACTAGCATGGTTAGAGAAAAAAATATAAGTGTTTATTTTGTTAATTAAGGAATGTTACAATGCTTGAAAGAGGAGCTAGTGAGTGTTTTACAATGTGTGCAGGAGTGACTGAGTGCACTAAACATGAGAGAGATACATGTACAATTGAGATCATTTGAGATGATGTGTACAGAGTGGAGAGCCTTATGGGTGGTGTTTGAGGACACAAGGCTGACATACGCAACATGGATGTCACAAATTAGACTAGACCATGTGTTATTGAAGGCCTTGGTGGAGTGATGACATAGTGAGTTGTAGGATTTCAGACTATCAACTAGGGAGATGTCAGTGGTATTGAAGGATGTTTACCACATTTTGAGAGTTTTGATGCAAGGTAGATTCATACAGTGGGATGATAATGAGGCACATATCCAGACACATATGGAGAAATTGTTTTGAGGGATGATGATCCATGGAGAGTGGATGGTAATACATTTGGTGGATTACATGCAAGATGATGAGATAGAGTGAGTACCAATATATCTAATGGCTCTTATCAGTGGCATTTTGCTACTTAATAAGACCAGGAGACACATTCAGTTGGGGTTGATCGGGGTGGTGGTGGACTTGATGGGTGCATAGATTTTTGTGTGGGAACCATGTATATCATCCCATTTGTACATGGATATACACATTATGACATACAAAATCTAGAGGATTTTGGGTCTAGCGACCCTTTTACAGATTTGGGCATGGGACCATATAGCAATTGCACGACCTGTGGGAGTGTGGAGGCACAAACAACCCAAAGATTCATTATTATTTGGATGATATGTAGCGGGAGGGGGTTAGAGAGGACACTTAGGAGAGATTCCCTATTATAGGTGAGCGATAGATGATTTAAATCTAAGACACATCCCATGGAGGTTGTATAGGTCCAATGCTTATGGGACATATGCAGTGAAGTTGGGCATAATAGAGATTGAGCATTACATTGTGGGGAGTGTTAGAAGCATAATGGACTGGGGGTGAATCAATCCTTAAAAAATTAATTTCAATTTCATATTACTCACATAAACCATTAATCAATTAACCATCCATTATAGTGTGCATAACAACATACAACATACATTCAATTTAACCATGAACAAGAGAAACAACACCATAACACAAGATATAAGTGGGAAACCCTCAAGGGGAAGAAAACCCACTAAAACTTCTGATTATATTACTCAAATAAAAAGTGTTTAGTGAAGCAACAACTTCACAAGGAGCACCAACCCCTAGTTTAGTAGAGCACCAACCCTACAAGGAGCACCAACCCCTAGTTTTATGAAGCACCAACTCCAGAAGGAGGATACAACCCCCCAAGATGATCAACCACCCAAAACCAACCACCTTTTGATGAATATATATGATTTCTTGTTTCTGCCACAACTTGTTGAGATCATTGATTCATTTCGCTCTAATTGAGACCACCCTTCAAACCCTAGCTTCTCAAACTTGCTTTATCTTTCACTTTCTTCACTTCTCTTTACATCAAACCATTGTGCACACTCTTGAAAACATTCTTCAACATTTCATTCACTTTCTCAAATATCAAAACATTCCTTTTTACCTAAAAAATACTCTCACATAGGTCGCACTTTTCATACACAAGCAACTAGCTCCAAATAACACCCAAAACATCACTTTTATATGTTCTTCATGATTAAAATTCAAACTAAGTCGGTTTTCATCATTTGTTTTGAAAAATAAAACTTAAAAAAATCCCAATTGAGTCATTAAAACACTCAAATATGACCCATATATATTCCCAAAACCATCTCATCTTGCACAAAAAATGCTCAAAACCCCATCACTAAGATGAGCTAAAACCACAAATCACAAAACCATATTATTCAAGCTTCAAAAATCACCATACATGTGTAATATAGCATATAATAAGCATCATGCATGGCCACAAAATTTACTTTGTACCAATCAAATAAATCATAACATGGGCCAAAAGCTCATATCCTTCACCAAACATCTGTTTCCAACACCCTGTCTTCACCTTTAGGCCTCAAGACAACCAAGAAAAATAAAATATGGTATATAACCACTCTATGGAATCATCATGACCTGTATAATCACATACATGCATGTTATATTTCTTGAAACATCCATGTGTTCAAACCAAATCTACTTTCCTCTTCAAATCATGTTGCCCAGAAACCGATTTTGCAAACTCAACTAGTTTGAGCCCTTGATTCCACTTACAATGTCTAAAAATTCTTTCAATAGGAAAAAAATTCAACCCTATTCAACTCTCCATGTGATAACAAGCATCAAATCAATCATCTCATGCTTCAACCAACTCATTCTTTCAGCCTGAGCAATCCTGTCCTAAAAATCAAGAAACCTTCTTCTCCACAAACTGACCTGGATGGCCCATAAAATATCATAATCATGAGACAAAAATTATACCAATATAAATATCTCTTGATACTCTTTCCATAACATATTGTAACTCCTTCCAACTCCAAGTGGAAGGCCTTCAACCAAGCTCATCTCTGTAAACTACCTGAAACTGCCCCAAAACTGTCCTTTGACTAGTCATCACAAATAGAGCACACTTTGCCATTTTGATGCATCACCATGACCTAAAATAGACATAAAAAATCCCATGGACATCAATAACAACTCACATACTAAAAACAATGTCCATTTATTATGCAACTCCTTTGGACAACCTTGTCCCAAACTGAACTTCTTTAAAAATAGGTCTGTTTGAGTGGGGTCCACTCATCACCACAACCATTACCATACATTTATAGAAACCTGAAGGATTACTATACATAATCCAATCATCATCCATGTATTAGAAATAAATTATGATCACTTATGATCATTATCTCTCCTACCACTTTTGAGTTAGGGTTTCAAACACACAAAAATTTGTTTACCTTCTTAACATTCGTTCATAAAAATATGACAATTAAATGACCTCATTATTTTTTTGAAACCTTTTAGACTTAATTTAGAATCATCCCTAAAATCCAAAAGGTCCCATGAAAATCATATAATTTAGGGTAAGCATCAGAAGGTGCAATTCGAGCTAGGAAAAACCCCTTTCTTGGACCCGGTTTCACACAAAACTGATCATAACTTGCAAAATTACTCTTCAGAATGACTCAAATTTTTTTCTCACACCTCTAAAAAACCTCTGTTCATCATCTCCAATCATCATCATATCTCGAAATAGCTCTCCAAATTCTCGTCCCATCTCATTTTCATGACTAGCCCTTAGGGTTTTGTATAATCTAGACTAAGGTCAACTGAAATAACATCGTTACTTAGTATGAAACTTATCCAAAAGGTCCTAACATACTTGATAATATCATGAAAAAACATCCTTCATGCATCCACGAGCTCACATGGCTCCACAACTCATCCTCATACCTCCTAGCACCTATACCTAGGTCTACATGAACACCTGAAACTTGGTCTCCAACCTGTATCTATACCATTAAGCTCATATGAGTGCCTAAACACTCCCCAAACATGAATTCCATGCTACCAACATTCTCCTCAAGCTACCATGAATCTCTAATCATCATGCACCATCACCTAGGCTAGCTAGGTCACCTGATTGGGCTTGCTTAGAACAAGCCAATCTCACTGAATCACCTCATACCATCATATCAACACCTAAATCTCTATGTCATCAACATACCAAGCATCCTTTAACTCACTCATCATCCTCTTTTCATTAATGGGATTTACATCAATGATAACACCTAAATCACAACATGCCAACAATATCCCCCTTTGTCATTGATGGAAAACCTCTTGAACTTCTCCCCCTTTTTACATTAATGAAAAATCATATGTACCTGCATTCTTCAACCTTTCTCAGCTTCATAGGATAATAATTTTTTATAAACATCAGCCAAAGATTTCATTGTAGCTCATAATCTAGTCATTTCTCTCTCAAAAATCTGATTTTGCCTTCTTTTCAAGCATATAAGCATTGTACTCCCTTAGGAAAAGCATATACAACACCCAATCATGCCAACAATGATGATAAATGGCTAGGAACATCTTTCTTACCTCTCTTTGAGTGCAATTATCACAGAAGATCCTCATTTAGGCTCACAAGAACATTATTTCATCATCTCATACCTTGTTTTGACCTCTTCAGACCTTGAAGTATTGTAGCAGCCCTAGAGCAAATGCATACACCTTATGATCATGCCAATACATGAAATCAAAGGCTAAAACATCATATTGCCATTTTATGCCTTTTCAAACTCAAACTTTGCTTTCTTGACCAGTCTTCAATCTCTTGACTTCATTCTCACAACTTTGGAACTAAGATCCACTAAACCAACTCTTCAGTGTATTCAAGACAAAGTTTGACAAGCTCTAGAAGCACTCATACCTCATGGAGTAACTTCTCACCACTACCCCTGGGCACTTATACCATCCAACTCTAGTAGAGAGACACAAAAATTTCCTACTTACCTTGCTTACATGAGTCATGAAAGCAACTCAAACACTTTGACCAAACCCTAACCATTTCTCAGTGATTTCAACCATATTTGATTGATATTATGCATATTTGATTCCTAACTTTCCTTGAACCATATTAGGTAGTCACAACAATTTTACACATCTTGTAGCCATCTAGAGCACCTCTAGAAGTGCTTGAAAACATGCTCCCCCTTTCTAGAGAGGAAATGCTTCCCTAACTTGTAGATATCTTTACAATACCTTGTAGCATCACAAGTTTTTTTGAACTTACAGTCTTACTATAGTCATTTGATGGTCTTTTAAACTTTCTTCTTGCACTCTTGAGATGAGTATACCACCATAAATTTTCATAAAGGTATTCAAATCACCATGTACAGTCTTCAAATGATCATAGACACCTCTAATTCAACATTTTCTCATTTAGACCTTCTCTGCTATGTTTCAGATATGAAGATTATCACTCTTAGTCCATCAACCACTCCCTATACTTCATTTGTAAGCAAATTTTTTACCATCATGCCAATCCTTTGGAGATTTTAAGACCTTGATAAGAAACTAAGAGTAGCCCCCCTGGTTGATTAGGCAATATAGGGCTTTCCATACCTGTAAAATGTCACGATTTCCTCAATTTATCTTAGAAATGTCATCAAGGATGAATACATACCTTGTTATCTTCTTGACTACCTTCCTTGACTATCTTTGAGCAATCTCACTCACTAGACCTTTCTGAGACTATCTCATCACTTCATAAGTGAATTTAGTAACCACTTTATACCTATAGAAGCTCATGTTCTACCTCTTGCACATTCTCAATACTTGTAGCATGGTATCTTAACTTATGGAGAAACAATTATGTCACATACTATTTTTCATCTTTCTTGCACATCATAATCCCTATAAACACCTTCACATATGCATATACATACTCTTTGAATCTCAGACTCATCAATAATGCAACAAATCTATCTACATACCTATAGTAGCTCAAATCAGACTTTTGAGCTCAATTTTCCTTATAACCTCATACCATTCTTCACTGTGATTCCACATTTGAATGGAATGGACCCATGTAGGACACTCTCCTTCTGTCTCAGATACTATCTCAGACTATGTATAGTCTTGTAGCATACTCATTAATCATTTGTAGTACTCAGTCAACTGATGACCTTCATGCCTATAGCTTAGACATTTAACTTCGAACACTGTACATGATGCTCTAGAATTTATTTTCAAATACATCACTTATTCATCCATCATGTCAATCCCTTTTACTTTTGCATAAATTTGTGACTATATTCATGCTTGAAATACTTGCTAAAACATTGTGATCCCCTAACTTCAAAATGTCCATACAGTCTTGTAGGACTCAATTTTCATACTATGACACATAGATCTACTATCCCTTCATAAATGAAAAGGAATTCACACATCTAAATTTTTAATTCATTCTACTTTAACAAAGAGATACCATTACCTGATTTTGATGTACCCATTTGGCTACATTTAATCACCTCCATGAACCTTGAAGTAAACCTGACTATTGTGATAAATTTTCCTAGCTTGCAATGTTACTTCTTTGATCAATTAAGTCATTTAACTCTTTCACTGTCAAATTTGGGAAATTTCATGGATCTCCAAATAGACTGTGACAACTTCTAGGTCTGAAACCCACTTGATTCTCAAATAATTCACTATTAGAGGTGATTATTATATCCAAGTTTTTCCTTTGGACTCCACCATTTACACCTATAGGCACAAAATCTTCTTTCATACCGCTTCATATAGTGAACTCCTAGGACCCACTCAAGGTACAAAGACAAATCAAAAATGCACATATTTTGGTATCAAGATCTCACATTTTCTATTAACATTCCATCAACATCTTCTATTGTCCCGAGTACTCTCTACTTTGATTAATAACCATGAAACACCACTTGTTTACCTTGAACCCATCCTTAGATTTGTCACTCATCACTCCTTCAAGAACACTGCTACATAAACCTTCTTGAGATGATGGTTTGATCAATTCATCATATTTTATGACTTATTTCATCTTCAATTCATCCTTTACAAAGCATTCAGAACTTCCTCTGATCCACTTACAATGTATGACACTATAACAGTTAATCCAATTGATTATACAGTGAAGCAAATATTTTAACACATACACAGTCCTAGACTTCTTAAACACTTAGACAATACTCGATGACATGACCCAACAAATATTAATACTTCAATGATTATATTTCATTAACTCACACAGACTTAACGTTCATTTGGATTATTCATGAAAGAGTATACCAATTTTATGAAATATATTTACATGACACAGCCTTCTTGATCTTGACCAATCATGGACTCAAAAATATCTTCTATGACGTAACACAAACCTTTTATACTTGCCATCAACACTAATCACTGACTCAGAACTAAGAAATGACTCCTACACATTTAAATACCATGGCTTATCATACTTCCTTTTGAGACAACATCATGACCTTTTGACATACCAAGATGTCATTTAGTACAAATTAAGTGATCCCAAACTGACACCACATCATGACAAGGAAAGATACATATTTTGAGAACATAATCGTACCACACTTTAGAGACACTAAAATACAATGACCATAATTATCTTCACAACTTGAACAACCAAGTAGTAGCCTCAAAACATGCTTAAATACTTTGTGACAACCATTACCTTTACGCCTAGTGGTGGAGATCAAACATGAAATCTAGATAGATCCCCCTCTCTCCAATGATTCATATGATCTAATATACCTCTAAGAAGCCTAGTAGAGGCATATGAACACCATAATCACCTTAAAAAAGGTCTTGAAGAGTGTAATGAAATTACTTGTATAATTTAGATTAAGAGAAACAATAGAACACCAAATAACACAATATTTCAGAATAATGATCTCAATATGCAATTAGAATAGCTTCGCCACTTTGAGGGGGCAACCTCCAAACCATATAATAAGACTCAAATGCTCAAACGATAATGAAATACTACATATAATCCCCTATATATACTATTCATATGTTATGGCCATCACCAAGGCCGACCTATTAAGCATGAGAAAGTATAAAAGATATAATATACATGATATGGTAAGCCACAAGTTGGCTACTCATATCCTAATATAAGCAATAGGTTAAGGGTGTAACATGCCCTTCACCTTTAAACCAATGTTGTCATCAATGTTGAATAATCCTAGATTTTGCTGTAGAAAACCTTCATCCTCCCAGGTGGCATCTTCAACTGCTCAGATTCTTCCACTTGATCAGGATATTCCTTAATGTCTCTGGTTCTCAGCCTCTTAGTACGTGTTTGCAGAATCTTCTCTGGCTCCAAAATTATTCTTCCTTCCTCGTCAAGTTCTGGTAACTCTTTATGGGCTTCAAATTTATGTCCAATAACCTTCTTCAGGCATGAAACATGGAATATTGGGTGTATGTGTGAAGATGGAGGCAACTCTAGTTTATAAGCAACACTACCAATTTTCTGTAGAACCTAATAAGGGCCATAATATTTAGGAGCAAGTTTGTTTTCCTTTTTTTGTTGCTTTAGGGACATCTGTTTATAAGGTTGGAGACGTACAAAAATCCAGTCACCAATTTCAAAATGTCTTTCACTACGGTGTTGATCTGCTTGTTGTTTCATCCTGTTTTGTGCTAATGCTAAATTCTCCTTCAAACTAGCCAAAACCTATTGTTGATGTTGAATGTGTTCCTCGACATCTCTGACCTTAGTTTGCACCCTCAAGGAGGAAGTGAATGAAGGTGGGATGGTAACCATATAATGCTAAAAATGGGGTCATTTGAGAAGAGGTATGAAAAGATGTGTTATACCACCATTCTTCCAGTGGTAGCCTTTTGATCCACCTTTCTTGCTTATCTGATACAAAACAACGTAGATACCCCTCTAAGCATTTGTTGACCACTTCTGTTTGCCCATCAGTTTGAGGATGATAAGATGAACTATGAGCTAGCTGAGTACCCAAACATGAAAATAAATTCCGTCCCAAAAATTACTTGTGAAAATAGGATCACAATCACTTACAATTATCTTTGGGGTTCCATGTAGCCTTTGAACTGTCTCCAAAAAAAATAGTTGCGACTGTACTGGCTGCAAATGGATGTGATAGGGCAAAAAAATGGGCATATTTTGTGAGCCTATCCACAATCATGAAAATAACATTCTTACCCTCTGAACAAGGAAATCTGGTGATGAAATCCATGGAGACCTCCTCCCATCTCTAGCTAGGAATTAGTAAGGGTTGCAGCAGACCTGATGTCTTAATTGTTTCCCCCTTTGTTCTGTTGGCACACTAAATACTTTGATACAAAATTTTGTACATCCCCCTTGAGTCCTTCCTAAAAGAATTCTATTTTTATTCTATGACATGTCTTCAAAAAGCCACAGTGTCCTTCAACAGGTGAGGCATGTAGCTCTGGAAGAATCTTATGCTTCAACTCAGAAAATTACTCAAGTATAACCTATCCTTGTACCATAGGGCATTACCTTTCCACTCAAATTTGTTAGATGTCATAGATCCCTTGCTTGATATTCTATATTAGAGATTGTGTATCCTTATCTTGATTCCATTCCAATCTTGCTTCATCCACCCAATCGGCCGTCAACATGGACATTCCACATGGTAAGGCATCTACGGATGTATCCCTTCTGGACAACTCATCAGCTACTACATTTTCTTTACCTTTTTTGTATATGATTTCAAAATCATAACCCAACATTTTTGTTACCCACTTTTGTTGTTCCTTAGATGATAACCTTTGCTCTAAAAAGTATTTGAGACTATCATGATCAATTTTTACCTTGAAGTGTCTACCCATGAGATAGGGCCTCCATTGCTTGACCGCATGAAGAATAGCCATCTTTTCTTTCTCATAGACATGTTTGAGCAAATCTTTTCCTTTGAATTGGCAACTCTCAAATGTAATTGGTCTTCCTTCCTACATTAGAAACTGCTCCCCAATCTTGATCTTGAAGCGTCACATTCAATAATGAAGGTTTTTGAGAAGTTGGGAGTAGCCAAAATTGGGGTGTTGCACATGGCTTCCTTTAGCTGCTCAAAGGATTTAGTGGCAAGGTCTGTCCAATGGAAGGCATCCTTCTTTAGTAATGTAGTGAGTGGGGGTTTCTATTCTACCATATCCCTACACAAATCTTCTGTAGTACCCTGTTAGTCTGAGGAACCCACGAATATTTTTTAGATTTTTGGGCCTTGGCCATTCCACCATAGCTTTGATCTTCTGAGGATCAACTTTATCGCCTTCATGGGATACAATATGACCCAAGTACTCTACCTCTTGTACACCAAAAGAACATTTGGATGGCTTTACATATAGAGTATGTTTCCCCAAAACTTCCAACACTTTATTTACATGTTTTAAGTGTTCTTCCCATGTCTTATTGTAAATCAATATATCATCAAAGAAAACTAATACAAATTTCCTTAAAAACGGCCTAAAAATAGTGTTCATCAAGCTTTAAAAGGTTGAGGGCACATTTGTAAGACCAAAGGGCATTACCAAAAACTCATAATGGCTCTCATGAGTCTTGAAAGCCGTTTTATGAACATCTTCCTCTTTTATCCTAATTTGATGGTACCCCGAACGAAGATCTAATTTTGTGAAATAAACAACACCATGCAATTCATCAAGTAAATCATCAATTACTGGAATAAGAAACTTATCTTTGATGGTGTACTTGTTGAGTTCTCGGTAATCTGGACACATGCTCCATGTTTCATCCTTCTTATGTACCATGACAACTAGTGAAGAATATGCACTCTGGTTATGCCTGATGATACCTGCCTTCAACATTTCCTCCACCATTTTCTCGATCTCACTTTTCTGGGAATATGGGTATCTGTATGGTCTGATATTAGGTGTTTGGCTCCTTGGAATCAATGAATGGCATGATCATGATCCCTAACTGGTGGTAGTCCCTTTGGAATTGCATCAAAAATAGATGAGTGAGCATCCACAATCTTCTGAAGATCGGGTGGCATTGAAGACTCTGTATTTTTTACTTCTATGGAAAATAGCTTTGCTATAAAGCCATCCATTCCTTTTCTGAGAACCTTCTACATCTGATGAGAGCTAATAATCTGTGGAGACTTAACTACCATCCCATTCAATTTTATTTTCCTTCCATCTGAATGAAATTGCATGAACAATTCTTGGAAATTCATCTCTATAAGGTTGTGAGCCATTGGACACCCAAAACAATATCTGCCCCTCCCATGGAAATAGCAAACATAGGTGAGTCTAACATGCAGTCTCCCATGGATAGATTGATACTATGGCACTTTCCTGTGCACTTGACTATCCCACCATCCGCAATCATAACTTGCATTTCTGGAGCTGGGTAAATAAAAAAATTGGGGCGGGAAGCTAACTTACTATTTATGAAGTTATGAGTACTCCCTGAGTCAATCAACACCGTCATCTTCTATTTTTTGAGATAGACAATAACATTGAGTGTTTGAGGAGTACTAATACCTGACAATGCATGGTAAGAAATTGTAGGTTGGTGATCCTCTACTTCATCTTCTACTGGTTCCTCAGCCTCTCCTATAATTTCAGCTTCCTCATCATCCTCATTACCTCCGTCAATATAGAACAACTTCTTCTCATCACATTTATGTCCCAATCCATATTTGCTATCACAATTAAAACATAATCCTTTTACTCTCTTTTCTTCCATTTGTTGAGGAGTCAGTCTAATTTTCCTAGCAAATGAAGGGGGAGAGATACTATGGTCTCTGGTGTTAATGAAAGGTGGCCTCCTATTACAAAGAGCTTTTTCCTCTGCATGACGTGCCATGATAATAGAATCTGAAAACTTGAGTGGATTAAACATACGTACCTCATGCTCGATGTGGTCCTTGAGACCCCCAAGAAATAGGTCATTCAAATTCTCTTCTAGAATATTCTCCACCCTTAAGGATAGGTTTTGGAATTGATGCACATAATCTTTGATTGATCTTGTTTGTCGTAACTTTGCTAATTGACTAAAGTAGTTCTCTCAAACACTGGAACTATAGTGCAATTGCAACTCCTCGGTAAAAACTGTCCAAGTGACACCTAGACCATTCTTCTGCCTCTGAGCACATAACCATCGATACCAAACAAATTGGTCAGGTTCAAGATATAGGGATGCCAATGTCACCTTTTGTCCTAATGGTGTTTGATGTAACTCAAAGAAGATCTTCATTTGATTTATCCAATTCAGGGGATCCTTATCATCAAATTTGCGCATAACCACTTTCGGCATCATGTTCTATGGTTGTAAATAAGTTGGATTCTGATTGGACTGGAAAAGTGATCTAATATGGTTAGTTTGTCCATGATTTTGAAATGAATTTCCTCCTTGGTTGATGTGGACCAGATTTGGGCCATACTAGTTACCCTTTACATGTTGCATGATATCATCCAACCGATGATTGATTTGGGCTATGTTTCCTTTAGAGGCCATCTCAGATTATACATTTCGCAACTCATACTCAAGTTGGCTCACCTTATGATCAAATGAGGTAAAATCTAGTGCTAAGGAATCTGTATTTACCCCTTCTGACTCCATCTCTTCAATCACTACCCCATCTTTATCTGGGGTTTTACCTGGAGTAACTGGATTCTTTTTTGCTCTTGTGGAAGGCCCCACCATGATTTCAAACCTTAGGGTTTAGGGTTTCGATACAATTTCCACTTAATAGGAAAAAACACAAAGAAGATACTAATACTATTTTTTTGAGATCTTTCCGAAAATGTAAAGAACTTGAAAATTTTCCACAATTTGCACCCTTGGGAGTGATTTTATGAAAAACCCTAAATTTGTAATAACTTTTGCAAAATAAATTTAAAAAGTCTAAAATTTTTAGGGAACCTTACTTGAAATGTTTCTAAACTCGGGTAAAAATATCTCTCACCAATTTTCTATGGTTCGCAATATGTGGTGGAAACAAAAAATTAGGGTTTTTACCCTTATGTTGGCCCAGATCGCAGCTTTGATACCACTTGTAATGAAATTACTTGTATAATTCAGATTAAGAGAAATAATAGAACACCAACTAACACAATATTTTAGAATAATGATCTCAATATGCAATTAGAATAGCTTCGCCACTTCGAGGGGGCAACGTCCAAACCATATAATAAGACTCAAATGCTCAAATGATAATGAAATACTACCTATAATCCCCTATATATACTATTCATATGATATGGCCATCACCAAGGTAGGCCTATTAAGCATGAGAAAGTATAAAAGATATAATAAAATGATATGGTAAGCCACAGGTCGGCTACTCATATCCTACTACAAGCAATAGGTTAAGGGCGTAGCAAAGAGGTCCCAAGACCTCTTAGACACTTGAAAAACTCCTTCAGATTATTTTTGATCTATACTCAGAGAGACACCCTGTCTAGCATTCACATCAGCCCTTTGTGAGTCGTTGTCAATCCTTCTAGGCTTACATATCTTCTCTTGACTGTTATCATACATTCTTGACCTTATAAATCTCCTTTCTTGTGTCTTATGACCTTGAAACCTTTGATCTTGCCTTGTGAAACCATAATATCACTCTCTAGTAACATGAACAACCTTATTACAGCTGAAATACACCACTGAACTCTTTATTTTATAGCCCTTACCTTGACTAGGTGGATCATTCAAGCCCAAGCTAGCAACATGACCTTTCTCATTACAATTGTAGCATACCACATTCTTAGCTTACCCAATCCTACTATCTCTTCATGGATGATCATTTGTAGTAAACCTTATACACTCTTTTTCCCTAATGCAAAGCCATTACATGTAAAACAATAACCATTAAAATATCTTTCATACCTTGAGGCATTAGGTTACCTAATTGACTTTGTCTTCACATTGTTTTTTATGAGATCCTCATTATTTCCTTCCTTGATGCTTAGTTCACGTACTTCCTTTCTTGAAAGAAGGTCTTATTGCTTCATTTCTTTACCTTTGGAGTCCTATTTGAAATCTAGACTAGCTCTATCACGTGCTGACTTTTGACTGCTAAGAAGATCATCAAGATCTTTGGAACTTTTCTCAAATTTCTGAGAAGAGATGGGTTTCTTGCCAATCTCTAACAATTCTACCCTTAGGAACTCTATATCTTCTTTAAACTTGGTGCACATGCTCTCCTTATCTTACAAAATTGAGATAAGAAACTTTACCTTTTCTTCTAGTAATTTGATTGACTCATTGAGTTTTCTTGTTTCAGAACTATTCTTTTCTTCTAGAACATGAATCTTATTTTCATATTATTTGACCTGAAAGTACAACTTTATGTTCTTCTTTTCACCATGCCTTAACTCACTTTGGATGCACTCAAGATCATTTTTAACATCCTCTTCATCCTTATCAGAGTAACTGCATCAACCTGATATAAAATCACCTAATAAAGAAGATCCATCACTAGAAGACCTCATTACATCATTGGTCATGAACAATACCTCATTTCCAACATTTTTGTGACTAGATTTAGACTCAGAATCTGACACACCACTACTAGCATCAAATAAGTCATCATATTCCTTTGAACAATAGATTTTTTTGCCCTTCTTCTTGTAATCAAATCTCTTAAAGTTATTCTTACCTTTATTGAACTTATGATTCTTCTTATTATGATCATCCTCACGATTTTCATCTCCTTCTTTTTCATGCCTATGAGGACACTTAGCAAAAAAATGACCTACTTTACCACAATTGAAAAATTTGAATGAAAGTTTACCTCTGTACTTACCAGATCCAACATTTAATCTTCTAACCACCATTGCAAAGAGTTTTTCATCATCAATTTCAGGAGCAACATCATGATATTTGGTATTCTTGCATTTGGTATTCATTTTAGACTTGAAAGCAACCTCTCTCTTAGCTAGTTTGGAATCACCAATCCTCATTTCATATGCAGTCAAAGCCCCATGTAACTCATCCATCTTCAAAGTAGTCAAATCCTTTGCCTCTTCAATAAATTATACTTTAGAATAAAACCTAGGAGTAAGGGATCTCAAAACCTTTTGGACTATAACTGCCTCTTTCAAATCTTCTCCTAGACCTTTCATGTTATTGAAAATCTTGTCAACTCTAAGCAAATATGATGTAATTAACTCATCATCGCTCATCTTAAAACCTTCAAACTAATTTCTAAAAGTCTGATGCTTAGCAATTCTTACCATTGAGTCTCCTTCATACAAAACTTGAAGTTTCTCCCACATATATTTTGTTGACTTGCAATGCATTGCCTTTCCCATATCATATTTTCCTAGGCCATACATGATAACATTCATAGCCTTTGAGTTGTCATCACTTGCCTTCTTTTTTATAGCAGTAGTTGGTGTAGTTGCAGGAGCAATATAACCAACTTCCAACGCTTACTAAATATACAACCCTAGGGACATAATGTGATTCTTAATCCTCAGACTCCAAAAATCATAATTCATAACATCAAATAAAGGTGCTTTTCTAGTAGAGAAACCACTCCACTAACTCGCCATTTTTTTCTTCAAAGGATCTCCTTTCAAGTGATAAAACTTATCCAAAAGGACCTTCTCTATTACCAATTATTAAAAGCATAATGGACTGGGGGTGAATCAGTCCTTATAGATTTAATTCAATTTTAGATTTCTTACTTAAATCAAAAACCAGTTAGTCATTCATTAATGTGTGCACAAACATCATATAATCATGTACATTTAAATAACTAAGAACAAGAGAAATAACACCATAACAAAAAAATGTAAGTGGGAAACCCTCAAGCCTTAAGGTGAAGAAAACCCACTGAAAATTATTGATTATATTACTCAAACTAAAAAGTATTTAGTTAAGAACCAACTTCATAAGGAGCACAAACCCCGTAAGTTTAGTAGAGACACCAACCCTACAAGGAGCATCAACCCCTTAGTTTTTTGAAGCACCGTCTCTCCACAAGGAGGATACAACCCCCAAATATTATCAAGAACCCATTCAACCAACCTTTGAATAATATATCTTGATTTCTTTTGTTCTATACCAAAACTGATTGGGATCACTCAATTCAGCTTTCGGCTCACCTTGAAACCCATGTTCAAACCCTAGCTTCCCATACTTTCACTATCTTTCACTTTCTTCACATCTCAATGCATCCAAACCCTTGTCACACACTCTTGAAAAAATTATTCAACCTATAATACAAACTTTAATATCTCAATGCATGCATTTGGTACCTGCAAATCTCACTCTCACAGGTCACATTTTTCACACACACTCAACTAACACCAAATAACCATGCAAAAAAATCAAATTTATATCCTCTTCTGTGATTTAAATTCAAACCAAATCCATTTCCCTCATCTATTTAGACCAATAATTTCCTCTTCATAAATATGCCATTTTAATTATTAAAACATTCACATGTGACCCATATAGGTCAGTCATGCCCAAAATCATCTCAACTTGCACAAAAAAATGCTCAAAAACCCTATCACTAGGATGAGCTAAAATCCACTAACATAAAAATCCAAACCATGCTTATTCAAGGTCTAAAAATCACCATACACGAGTAATATTACATTTTAAGCATCAATAAAGGGTTACACTTTTACTTTAACCAAACAAATAAATCATTAACATGGGCCTATTGTTTCATATCCTTCACAAAATAGTTTTTTCTAGCACTATGTCTTCACCTTTGGGCCTCAATAACACCCAATATCAACTCAAACTATGGAATGTGACCACTCTATGGATACTAATCATGACCTTTAAATCACATATATGTAGAGTTTTATAGCATGAAAAATCCATGTGTTCAAATCATGACTAGTTTCCTCTTCTCCAAATCATGCTACCCGTAAACCTATTTTACAAACTCAAATAATTTTGCACCATTTATGCCACTTAAAAGAAATCAAAAATTCCTTTAATAATACTAATTTTCATACCATCATCACTCTCCAGAGTGATAGACAATTTTTAGAATCATCCATCTCATTCTCCAACCAATTCATTCTTTCAGCCTAAAAGCAGTCTTGTCCTAGAAAATCAAGAAACCTTCATGCTCCACAAACTAACCTCAATGACCGGTAAAATATCATAATCATGCAACAATACTAATACCACTTGAAAATACCCATGAATCAATATTTATATAAAATATTGTATTTCCTTCGAACTCCAATTGGAATGCCTTCAACTAAACCCATCTCTACAAGACTGCCTGAAACTACCCCAAAAATGCCCTTCTGACTAGTCTTCACAAATAGGGTACACTTTTTCCATTTATATTCATCACTCATGACCTTCAACCACCATGTAAATTAATAACAACTCACATACTCAAAAACAATGTCAATTTATTTCGCAACTTCTTTGGACAACCTTGTCCCAAACTGAACTTCTTCATAAACAGGCATGTGTTGAAATGGGGTCCACGTCATCACCACATCCAACCACCATTCCTTTCTGAGAACCTGGAGGAGTATTCTACATCATCCTAATCATCGTAAATTCACTATTAATCAATTATGGGCACATAGGAACTCATTTTTTCTCATACCACTTTCTGAGCTGGGGTTTTGAGCACACAAAAAGTAATTTACCTTTTTAACATTCATTCATAGAAATGTGACGATGAAATGATCTCATTATCTTTGTGAAACCTTTTAGATTCAATTTATAAACATCCCTAAAACTCCATGAGGTCCTATTCAAAGCACATAATTTAAACCGAGCATCAGAATGTGTTATTTGAGCTATAAAACACCCATTCTTGGACCATGTTTTACTAAAACTGACCTTATCTTACAAAATCACTCTTGAGAATCACTCAAAAAAAATTCTCAAACCTCAAGGATAGCACTTTTCATCATCTCAAATCATTTTCATATCTCAAATATCTCTTCTATCTTCTCCATACCATCTCATTTTAATGACTAGACCTTAGGGTTTTACACTAGTCTAGGCTAAGATCAACTGAAATACATCATCATAACTCACAATGAAACATCTCCAAATAGTCATAACACAACTCATAACACCATGTGTATGACATTCCTTATAAGCATTACTATGAGCTGCACTTATCTTTTCATCTCAATTTAATACCTCTTAACACCTAGACCTGGTATAAATGAGCACCTAAAGCTTGGCCATCCAACTTGTATATATAATCCTAAAAATAATGTGTGTGCATAAGCACTCCCTAAAAATGGTCTCCATGATATCAAAAATGACCCTCAAGCTATAAATAATCACATACCATCATGCACCATCACCTAGGCTAGCTAAGTCACCTGATTAGGCTTGTTAAAACAAGCCATTTTAGCTAAATCAACTGGTGCAACTAATAATACACCTAAAACACCATGTCATTATCATATTGAGAATGTTATGACTATACTCCATCATCCTCTTTGTCATTAATGGGATTTTACGTCAATGACAAAACCGAAATCACCATGCCAACATGGAGCTGGTCTTATATTATTGAGCGGTATAGACCAAACAGGGTCATGAGACAACTAGGGAGTAGACAAGAGATTTCAGGTGACGAGCAGTGGTATGTCAGGCTAGTGCGAGAGATGACAATTTTCGGGGCTCGAATAGACCTGGTATGGTGAGATCCAGTTTGAAAGGGGTGTTACCACATGCATGGGATGCACGATAAGAGATCACATATCTAGGAGTGTTGATGGAGTATGTTACATGGTATGCTACGATAGTACCATTACGATTGATTATTCCACAAATAGTGAGGAAACGGGGATGATATTAGTACTGAGCATAACACTGCAGTGGATAGGGAGGAGAGGGAAAGAAAGAATAATAAGGCCATAATGATCTCATAACCAAGTTGTCATTGATGTCATGGTATTGTGTAAGATCGTCATTGTCAAGATGAAATTACTTAGATAGAGTGTATGAAGAATAACAATAATAAAATGGTGTAAAGAACAAAAAATAGAGGGATCAATATGATAATGTTGCAAGAATGGATGTTCTTAACTCAATTTGAGGGGGGAACCTCGACACCTTGATTATAAGACTCAAATGTTTCTAATATGATTGTTCATCTGTCTAGCTACTATGTACTTCATATGTAGCATGTACTTGGAACTTGTTAGATAAATCACCTAGTAATTGACATTGGTGAAGGGCATATGACCGACATAAATCAAATGCAGAGTATGATATGTTAAGAGATTATGTTAGCCATAAGACTAACCATACGGTATACTTGATATACAACAAAGTTTTAATTAACTCTCGGGAATTATATCTATTTTTAGCATTAAAATAGATTTATTAATTGTAATTGCATGGCTAAGTGCCCTAAGTCTATAAATGACTATATAAGCATAAAAGCTAGGGTTTAGAAGTAAGAGAATTAGAAAGAACTTGAAAAAGGTTGGTGAGAGAGAATTCTCAGTGATGAAGCAAAAGCTTGATAGAAAGAAAGTAAAGAACATCTGAGAGGTGTGGACGATTGTAAATCTTCTTTGTATATCTTGTCAAAGCTTTGGATAATAGATTGGTTTGTTTCTTGGTGGACGTAGCCCACACTGGGTGAACCACGTTAAATCTGGTGTTGATTTATATATCTTGTTTTGTATATTTCTTCTAGTAGAATATCCACTTTTATATGCATGTATGCTTAGATCTGATATATTGTCTGTACAACCAGTGTGCTAACCCCAACAATAATGATGTGGAGAGCTTGTTGTGAGTTTTCAATGATGTCAAATGATTCCAAATGATGATGTCAATGTCTACATGGTTGAGTACAGGTCATCATTGAAAAGCCTAGTCATGGTATAAAACGACATAGTGATTGGTTGAGCATGGTTTCTTGGTAAGACGAGTACCCATATTGATTTAGAGGTAAATTTAATAGATAGAGTTTCCATAGATCTCCCAAAATCATTTTAATATGGTAGAGGGATCCAGGAGCTTTCTAATGCCTATTTAAATGCGTAAAACAAACTCTGTTTGAGCAAGATACCATCCGTAGAAGTTCCTAGTTGGAGGAGAAAAAATAAGGGCAACAGACCAATGGGAATGTGACACGTGGCATTGCAAAAATAATCAAAAAGGGTGTTTTTGGTTTTCTCCTTTGGTCTTCTAAACTCGAGTTTGGAAAAGTGGGCCTCGTTATTTATTAACTAGGGGCCCTCAGCCAGGGTCGACACACTCTTTTTGTGGAGGGGTGGCTTTGCCTTTGTATTTTCATATTAACATTGTCACATTTTTGTATATATGCCTCATATTGCAATTGCTTGGGGCATATGGGATTTAACTATCTTGCATTTCAAATTATTTACCATGTAATTACCATTCCCACTAACCTGCTAAGTTTGGCGCAATCTCCACAACAACCAACATCTCAACCAACTCACCTATGTGGTCAACAAAATCATGCACCCAGCCTGCACTCCAACCAAATCACAACATACTCTCACCAATTCACCACCGACTCACACAACAGAGTCAATATATGGCTGGTTGGCAAGTGTAAAAGTAGTTTGTAGCCACATGGTTTAATCCCTTGCGCCATTTTTAAACCATACTCCCAAAAGTCCCGATGAAAGAATGTGGGATTAAATCCCAAACAAGATAAAATGTGGGTAGTGGGTGGTTAGGGAGGATCAAACCCCCAACCACATCCTTGAAAAATATAGCCTTGGCCATTGAGCCACATGACTGAATCAAGTGTATAAATGGGCGAGCTGGTATTTGAACATGGTAATTTGGAAGACTGTGTATTTTTTTATAATAGAGAAAATTATAAAGAAATGGATTTTTGAGTAGTCTAGGGGCATTTTCAGATCTTGGTAAAACTAGAAAGTTGTTCATAATTTCAAGACGCTCCTAACATATCCATTATTTTCCCGATTTGGCATTCTTTTGATGTATATTTAAAACGCGCAAGTCACTTTTGACATATAACAAAGGGAAGAGATTGTGTAAGTGCTTCGGTGTTAGGAATAACTAGTGTGCACATTATATTGTGCTAGCTAATATTTAGATTAGTAATATTATTATATTAGTGAATAATGTAAGTGAGTTGAGAAAAGAATCACGTAGGATTTAAGAGAGTGTTTGTAGGAAGGTTAAGGAATAATAGGATATGTGAGATTTAGGGAATAAAGGAAGTTGAACCAACCACCTAGTTTTAGTAGGAGAGGTTAGTGGAGTTGTTAGAGATCATCTCTTATATATGTGATATGTATTATTAAGTTGAATTGAAATATATTTGAGATTATGTTCTTGTTGAATATGGGGTAGCCCCCACATTTGGTATCAAAACAGGTTTCATGTGAGGCCTCTCTGAATCTCACCCCACTCATGCTTTAATTATCAAGTTGATTAAGTAAATGAGTTAGTAGATCCCACATACATATGTGACCCAAAACATACATGTAAAGGAAAGTAGGATACCATAGACCTCGTGCAACACTTTTCCTTGTATGCCCACCCTTCTTGCATATTTGTCAACGGTACTAGCGGATACATCCATCATCCACCTGCATTATCTTCCTCTCCCATTTTGGTTGCTCTTTCCATAGTTTTTTCATCCATTCTGTTCACAGTATTAATAAAAAAATCATAAACTAAAAAATATAGATATGTATTGTAGTATTTGGTTGTGTGTTTTGTCCTATGTGTTAGATTTACAGTTTTTTTTGGAGATGTGGTGTGAATAAACTTACTCCTGAAATAATTTCCATTGCTACAGATGCATTAAAAAACATTTGACACAGATCAAACATTGCTGCTGGATTGTATAAGTCAATGTTTGCACTAATCTTTTGATATTCGAATCTTCCTAGAGTGAAAATGGGAAAAACATGACCTTTGCTTGGAAATGGCGATCTTGCTTAGTAGGCTCTACTTGGTTTTACCCGACCCCCGACCCCTGTTTGGTTTAGACCGATAAGCCCTCCAACTCTCAGTAGTTATGGTACTATATTACATGGATAATTCTCCACACAGTGGCATGCAAAGATCTCTCCCCATTCTAGCTTTAACCAGATAGTCTGTCATGGTTTTCACCCAGCAGGTGGTGTCTTCAAAAACCTAACATTTGGCATTGGTTTCATCGACACATATAAATCTTGGCATTAGATACGTACGACGGTGAGCCTATCGTTTTTATCTTGGAATTTGTCTTCCTTCGATTTGTAAGATCCAAATCTACCATGGGCATTAATTGATAGTGCATGGCAAAACAACGATTCTAAGTGGTAAGATTACAAATTCATCTTAATCTCCTAAATGACGGTGTTAAATATTTTGGGATAACATAAATCCCTAACCCTAAAATGGGTAAGGATTTTATTTATTTTTAACCGATGAAAATTTATTTTAAGGGAGATTATTATAAAGTGTATTTTTCTATTATGAAAATATAGGAGATAATTTTTTCAAAAGGGGTAATTTTTTTGAGGGGGGAAATATGTTCCTATGGAGGAATTTTTTTCAAAAAATTATAAAGGGTCATTATTGATTAACCTAAATATGGAAATATATGCCTAATTTGATTGCTATTGTCGATGTAAAAGAATAATCAATTAAATACAGGAATTAACCCAATAAATCTAAGTAATAAAATGTGAAACACTAGTTACAAAAAGGGTAAGAAGAGCCTTATCTGGTTCGGAGTGAAATTTGGATGTGCCAAAGTGCTAACTGGATGAACAAAGAGGGAGAATTGTCGCACAGAGCCTTATAAAATTGTGTGAGATGACGATTTGCCCGAAACAAGTGCTTGAAGAGGGATATGGGTGCTTTTGGGTTCCCTAGACTTGTTTCTAGGCACCTGGGTCTGCGAAAATGCTTAGAAAGCCTCTTTTGAGTGGTCGTGAGTGTATGCATTTGTTAGTTAGCTATGCAAGTATAATTGAAACTAACATCTAGTAGCTTCAATACAATGTTAAACTAAACCTATGCATCATCATGCTAAGAGCTTAAGCAAAGCTAACCTATCAACATCTCTACATTAGAAAATGAAATGAACATTTCAAGCTAATATGCTAAACAAATTAACTTCTATCTCTTATTGAATGCTAAATGAGATGAGATTGAACCTATGTAGATCTCTAGACAATCAAAGAGTTGATTATATGCTTGAAATCCCAAGGTTTCTAAGAATGGAGTCTTGTCAAATCATGGCTACAAGACCACTTGACATATCTCCATATGACTTCAAAACTTGGGTGGATGAATGCAAGAAATGGAGAAGGCTAGCTCTTCTAATGGAAGAATGCTCAAAGATGATAAAATGACTATAGTGAATGCTCTATGCTCATTTAGGAGTGTAAGAAGAAAGGTAGGAGGAGGGCTCCTTATATAGCCCAATGGATAGAAGAATCTCTACATCCCTCTTCATGTGGGATAAATGGAGAGGTTGGGTTAGTTGTGGATAAGGAAGGTTTAGAAAGGGTTGAGTCAACCTTAGGAGAGTTTATTTTGTCCTTTAGTGACCCATGGGGTTTGAGGGGATTTATTAATTAACCAAAGTGATTAATTAATAGGTGTGCAAGCTTATATAAGCTTTTTAGAGGAATAATTAACATGATTTAGACTATGGAAGGGATTTAATCAAATAAATGATGATTTATTGATTTAATGGAAGAGGAAGCTAATTAATTAATAATAATTAATTAGTCTAGATAGAAGGGGGGATTAATTAATGGAAGGTCGTTAATTGGTGTATTTGTTGGATAGAAGGGTTAATTAATTAGTGTAATGTAGCTAATTAACGGTGATATGAAGAGGGAGTGTGCTATGTTGACGATATGTCGTGAATTAACGGGAAATGATAATTAGCGCAATTTAAGTATTTAAATTGCTCGGGTTAAATTATAGGTGTCTACATTTGCCCCTCTTTGGGGTGGCGTAAGTGACACCACTTCAAAGATAGTAGACAAATAAATTTTGAAGGCGTAGAAGAAAAATTAGTAGAAGTGAGAGATGCCCCCTCGAGTGTTGATGGGGTGATGAAAGAAGGCGATCGACGATTGAAAAAGGTGAAATAAATGGATAGGAGAATGGGTAGGGGTAGGATGCCCTAGGTGAATAAGAAGAATAGTGTTGATAGGAGAATGATGTAGAAGAGGAATGAAGACGGAAAGAAAAGAGCAAGCTTTCATTCAGTGTATTGAAACAACTTTAGTGTCATCATATTGCCAAAGATCTATGTCATCGGTCCTTATTAAAAATATAAGCATACAACAAAAGTAGGATGACATGAAAAGCCATACTACGAACAATTGTCCATTGCTGAAAACACCCACTCAATGCAACATACAAAAAGCAATGCAATATGAGAAGGAAACAAGCTCATTTAACAGGGAAAACAAGTACAAACACACATATTCCAACCAACAACGGTCAAGACGGTTGTACAAATGTTTTGTTATCAAGATGAAGATCCCAAAATGTTCGTGATTGACGAAAAGGGTTAAAAATGATGTCCCTAATAAGGATACATGCAAGGGGAGATGATAAAGGACACCAGGTCTAATGAGAGAACATAGCACGCCACAAAATAATACCAGGCAACTAGATGTGCCCCAGAGTACTGACGAAGCAAGCATGCTAGCTTTGTAAATGGTTGTAAATTGAGGATGATATGTGAGTCATTTGATCTGTAAAGATGTGAAATTTCCAGCAAGATATGGAAAGAATACCATGCGCAAGACACGAGTTTCAGCCGCTATGAGCTGGTTTACCTAGTTTTGTAAGTTTTACATTTTTTAGGATTTTTGGAGAATTTTTGATTTTTTTTGGATTTTGGATGGATATATATTTTTTTGTTATTGATTTTTGACCGTGTGAATACGTAGAAGAAAGTAGAAGAATCAGTAAGAATCTCCCAAATGCAAAAGAAATGCCCCAGGGAGAAGAAAGAAGCAACAGGCGGCAAATAATGCCCCAGCACAACTGGGAAAAATTAATAGAAGAATTATTTAATAATAAATAATTATTCGTCGGAATGTGTAGAAGAAGGGATATCGCCTAGGAGCAATAAAATTGCCCTAGTGAGAAGAAATGAGTACCAGATGACAAAGAATGCCCCAACACAATGAAAAATTGAAAGAAAAATAATTATTTAAATAAAATAATTATTCACGGTGAGTAGAAGAAGAGTTAGAGCAACAACGACGGTCAAAATAGTCTTCCAGGCATCACAGCCGACGAGAATGGTTTAATATACCCCACCGAGGGGGGGGGGGTAAATCATCGCGACCAATTCATTTGTTACCGACCACTGCCGAAATTTTACCGTGAGACCCCCGATAGTGACAAGGATGATGGTGAGAGGACGAGCCCACAGGAGACGCGCCGACTGAGTTCGGGAGTACGCCTGGCACGCAGACGATGGCTTCTTTGTGAGTAGTTTGACCTACTCGTCAATTATGCATTTAATGTTGTAATTAATGCTATTAATTATTAGTTAGACGTAGGGTATAACACATGCAGCACATCCGCGGGGGCCCAAAGCCACATGGTGGCGCAAGTACCCTCTGAAGTGCATATGTGTGCATGCACAGGTACATAAAAAATGTGTGCGCACACGTGCATACGCCCCAAAAAGCGTATGCACACCCACGCACATGCATATAGCACCTGCACGCATATGTGCATGTACCAAAACCTTGGCACACACACACACACACACACACCTGCACGCACACGCAGGTAATACAAACATGACTCAAGTGCCTTGAGGCGGATGCGCGCACATGTGTGCGCTAAAAGGGGGGTGCATACGCCACAAGGTGTGCACATGCCCAAAAGGGCACAAGCACCAAAAAGAGACGAATAAGAGGGGGAAAATGTAAAAAAAAAAGACACTTAGAAGAAAAATAAATAAGCAGGATAGAAGAAAATAGAAGAACTTGGAAGAATTGTTAGTGTCTAATACATGTAGTATTTTGTAGAGATGGTTGCTAGCACTACAGATACAAGAGCGACACACTCGCATAGCTGAGATGGAGGGGAGCATGCATCGATGAGACCATCATGATATGGTGGAAATACTACTAGAGGTGGTCGGTTTAGGCCATGTAGTGCAGATGCCATTGATTACCCTAGATCATGGCCTACTGACCGCTTTGATTGAACGGTGACATAGTGAGAGCCAGTGCTTCAGGCTCCCTACAGGAGAGATGACTGTCACACTGGAGGACGTGTGGCAGATTTTACGCGTCCCCATTGTTGGCTCGATGATTGAGTACATGAGTGATTTTGGTCGGATCACTGCGGCGGTTAGTGACATATTTGGTCGTGATGAGATACCCCACTAGGGTATGACAATGTCGTTACATGAGTGTATATCTGATCGACCATTCACCGGGGACCACTCTACTTGATGGCTCTTATCAGTGGGTTCTTACTCACTGATAAGACAGGGACATTGTTTCCGATGGGATTGATCACATTAGTTCATGGATTGTTCAGTGGTGAGTGATATTGTTGGGGCCAATGCATACTGGCACATTTATACTGGGATCTGCATTTGATTACTTACCACCGTCAGAAGATGGTGGGGCCAATGTCTTTGTTATAAATTTGGTCATGGGACCATATAGCGATGGGGCACCCCATAGGTGCGTTACACACCCAATTCCTGAGGAGCTGACATATATGGCATGGGTCTTCATCGGAGATGATGTACAAGGGCACCTAGGCAACATCTATTATTATCGGCGAGAGTTCGACGAGCTGCAGGAGAGAGATATTATTTGGAGGCCCTATAGGCACATACAGTGGCCTGAGGATGGAGCAGAGCTTGGCATATGCGTGGTAGAGCACTTCCTTCTTGGCAGCCACAACTATATTACAGAGATATATATGGTAGACCAGTGTCAGCAATAATTGGGCATGATTCAGGGTGTCTCTCAGCTTGATATGTGGTATGCTCACCGCGATGCAGAGAGGCGGGCCATGGGGCCACATATTCAGGTGGCCTGAGCTAGGGCTAGTTTCTTACAGGTGGTACCATAGGTTTGGGCCCTTGCCCAATAGGTTAGAGATCCAGGCACCACACTGGATTATATGGCATGGTATGCTACTGTCTTACCACGACAATTGACTATACCCAATGGAGCATATGTTGTAGGCATCCGGGCCACACTAGAGATCCCGTACAATAGTGATGAGGGTGATGACATAGGTGCATGTCATGTTGATGATCCTTTTGATGGTTAGAGACATGATGGTGGGGATGATCAGCAGGGTTAGGCTCAGGATCCGAGACATAGACGATAGGAGCAAGGACAAGCTCAGGGATAGGCTCAGGGCCATAGGCACAGAGTCATGGATAGGGCCCTAGTACCAGGATCAGGGATTAGGGACCATAGGATAGGTTCAGGGCCATAGGTCTAGAGTATTGGAGCAGGGACAGGTTCCTGTAGTACCTCAGAGGTTACCCTGAGCTTAGGGGGAGATGATGAGGGACAACTAACTGCCTTATGTCAGCAACTGCAACATGTGGTAGTAGAGAGAGACCAGTCCCAAGCTCACATTTAGGTTGTGACAGCTAAGTAAGACCAGGCCAGAGCCTAGGTAGGCCAGGGAGGAGATGGCTCTATACATTTTCAGCAGATACGACAGATGGCCACCCAGATGGCTTAGGTGACGAGCTTATTATAACAGACCTAGACTCAGATACAACCAGTGATAGCTGAGAGAGATCAACTTCATGCAGAGTGAGCAGTAGGTCAGGCCAAGGTTGCGAAACTATCGATAGAGGTAGCATCTTTTTGATGCATAGATGGGATAGTGGTGACAATGTGCACCCACAGAGATTTGGTGACAGTAGAGGGCAGAGCCTCCTATTATCGGTCTTTATATTACAAGGCAGTTCCAGCTGGTCAGCGGGCACCCACCTATAGCCAGCAGTCGAGTGGATCGATGAGATCAGAGAGGCCTCAGGCATCAGTGGAGCAGCCACGAGGGTAGCCTATAGGACCACATGGTACACAGGTCATGGGTCCTCCTCCATCTCACAGGCCAGCCAGTCCATCTGAGGGTTCTAGTCAGCCATGAACCTCATTGTATTGATTGATTGTACTTCTATCATTATGTACATGCCTCTTATGAAGGTGTTAGCATTTCTTACAGATGTATATGATGTACCATTTTTTGATGTACGCCTCTGATGAAGGCTGTAGAACTATTTTGATCGATGTATAAAATTTTTGATGTACGCCTCTGATGAAGGCATTTATGAGTTGTGCCCTTTGATGGCCCATTTTGTATCGATGATGTATATCCTCTTTGAGACAAACATTTTATACCTGTATATATGGACATTTTGATGTGGCACATTTGTTATGGGATGATGGATTTTATTGTTTTGATGATTGATTATATGGATTATGGATGTGTCGTGATGTTATATGGTTTGAATTCACACTTTTGTATGTATCATGATGATAGTTGAGATGTTTGTACCACATGTGTTTGATTTTGATATGATAGATCCATAGATGATATCAATTGTATTGTACATGTGATGTTCTAGATTAGTGGATGAGATGACATGATGATATTGGTGCAGGGGGGATAGATTTTGATATTTGCGATCCCTCTTGCCCCCATTTGATGATACGATATGTGATGATTAGCTTAGCATTCATGTATGATGTATACTTAGCTTTTTATTTATATATGATGTATAGATGATGTTAGATGTGATGATATTGATGGAAATATGATGATGTGATAACAAAACTATGTACATGTGACAAGCAAACACAATCAAATGTTAACAAACTTAACCAAATATACAATGCTAACCAACATGAATTAACACAACTATGTACAATTATTTACAAGCATGCAAAAACACACTTCATATGTACAAGTAAGAATGAATCTAATCTAAGCAAGAAAATATGAATCTTAACAAAGTATGTCTAAGCAATAAACTATACAAATGTACAAACAAGCAACAACTATACAAGCAAACAATGTACACAAACAAAGCAAGAAATAAGATAAAGTAAGTAAACTAAAGTTATGTTTTTGCAAGATTGTTTTGTGAAACACTTTTCTACTGTTTTTGTGTATTGTTTTTTTGTGGAACAATTTTCTATTGTTTTGTGCTTTTATGAAACAATTTTCTATTTTTTTTTGTGTTTTTTGAAACAATTTTCTATTGTTTTTGTGATTTTCTAACATTTTTGAATGTTTTTGTGATTTTCTAAGGTTTTCCGAAGCTATGCACAGGTAACCAAGAAACGTGGATGCCCCTAGCATTAGATGGAGAATATACAAGGGTAGGTGCCATGTGTTTATAAACAGGAAGGTGAAGTCACAAAAGTGCCCCCAACGTTAGATGGGGAATATACAAAGACCATCCCTTCACCGATTTATAAGAGGAGAAAAATCCGGATCAAGGCTTGACATGATAGGTTCACAGGGAATCTCGGATGCAGGTGCGGAACTAGCCCTAGGCTAAGTAAAAGTACCCTCCAGATGCAAGATGCTTGTGAACAACGAATCCTCCCAAGGCGCCGGAAACCATTTTTCACCAAGGGACCTATCCAAAGTGCCACAATTGTGTGGTTTTCACATATGGATGACCTACTTTCTCTTTTTCTTTTTCTCTTATTTTATTTTTTTTTTGTATTTTGATCATTTTTACTCTTTTTTTTGTTTGCTTTTCTGATTTTTGTGCCATGTTTAAGCATAGAACCATTTAAGGTGCATGGCATTCATAGGTTTATGGAGCTCATCACCATTGGGATGGGCAAGTTTGTATGCTCCCGTACCATATTTGGCCACAATGACGTAAGGTCCTAACCAATGCGGTTTGAACTTGCCTTTCTTCTCTCTTTCCGCCCTTGTGTTGAACTGATTTTCTTTCATGACCAAATCTCTGACCTCAAACTGACGAGGTATGATCCTTTTGTTATAATTTCTGGAGACCCTGTTTTGATACACTTTGAGATGGTTAAGGGTGCGGATGCACTTTTCATCCAGGAGTTCTAATTCTTCTAGCCTGGCCATTTTGTAATCCTCGTCTTTGTTTAGATAATCCCTAAGAGATATTATCAAGGAAGGAAGCTCTATTTCCAATGGGATGATGGATTCAGTTCCAAATACTAGGGAATAGGGTGTCACACTAGTAGGAGTGCAAATGGAGGTCCTATAAGCCCAAAGGGCTGGGTGAATTTACAAATGCCAATTGCGACCTGTCTTACTCACCATCTTTTCCATGATCTGAACCAATGTTTTGTTAGTGGCTTCAGCCTGCCCATTACCTTGTGGATAATATGGCGTAGACCACTTCAATTTTATTTGAAATTGATGACAAAGGTCTTTCACTATCTTGTTCTTGAATGATTTTCCATTGTCAGTAACTATGGCCGTAGGAATGCCATACCGACAGATAAGGTGATTCATGATAAACTTTGAAATCTGAGCACCCGTAACATAAGTCAAAGGAACAACCTCCACCCACTTAGTGAAATATTCAGTAGCTGTGATGATGTGGGTATGGCCATCAGATGAGGTAGGGGTGAGCTTCCCTATTAAATCAAGTCCACATTTAGAAAATGGCCATGGGGTTGTGATAAACTACAATGGATGTGATGGAGCATGGATGAAATTTCCATACTTTTGACATAGTATGCATTTCCTCACATAGTTGCAGCAGTTTTTTTCCATAGTAGGCCAATAATAGCCCACTCTCAACAATTTCTTAGCTAGAACCATCCCATTTGTATGGGCGTCACACACCCCTTCATGTACCTCTTTGATTGCTTGGACTGACTCTGCTACATCTAGACAACGCAACAGATTCCCATCGTAGCCACGAAGATAGAGCATATCTCCTAAGAGGGTGTAATGGGCTATCTAGTGGATAAGGATTTATTTTTCGGAATGGGAGATGTCAGGTGGGAAGGTGTTGTGTTTAAGATAGGTGAAGATGTATGCATACCATGGGGAATGGGGACCAAGAACCTCACAAGCCAAACAAGATTCTGGCATGTCATATGTAGGCTGACGTAGATTCTCAACAAAGAAAGGCATATCATTGCTTTCTGGTGGAATTCGTAGCATAGAACCTATGGTTTCCATAGCGTCTGTGGATCTATTTTATGCTCTTGGAATCTATTCAAATGTGATACACATAAAATACTCTTTCAAAGTTTCCACCAATTTCTTGTAAGGGATGAGCTTCTCATCCTTGACTTTGTATTCATCATTAACTTTCTTGATGATCAATTGTGAATCACCAACGATCTTAACATGATGGATATCCCATTTGATTTCCAGCTTCATCCCAGTGATGAGCGCCTCATATTCCACAATATTATTTGTACAAGGAAAACCAAGGTGAAAAGCTTGAGGTATAGGGTCACCTGAAGGAGTAATTAATACCACACCTGCCCCCAAACCATGAAAAGTAAAAGATCCATCAAAGTGCACTTTCCACATGACAGATTCCTCAATATACATTAATGAAGCATCTGATAGATCCAGATTCATAGGCTCTGTTCCTGGTAACGGTGCTTATGCTAACTGATCGGTGAGTACTTTTCATTTAAATAGATTTTGGTGTACATACTCAATGTTAAATTCACTTAGCAGAATGATCCAATTAGCCATTCTACCTGATAAGGGCGGGTTTTGACAACAGGTACTTAAGTGGGTCTAACTTTGGATATAAGCTTGGTTTTAGTATTTAACAGGTAATGATGAAGTTTTCGGAAGGTAAAAACTACAGCCAAATAATATTTTTTGATCTGAGGGTAGTTGAGCTCATAATAAATGAGAGTACGACTGAGATAGTACACAACTTTTTCTTTGTGGCTGAGGTCATATTGGGAAAGCAACGCACCAATAGCGAATTGAGTAGCAGAAATATACAACAGAAGTGGCTCACTGGGAGTTGGAGGCATGAGGACATGTGGATTGGCTAAGTATTGCTTAAGCAAGGTGAAAGGCCTATTTATTCTCTAGTCCCCAAATAAAGGAAACATCCTTTTTAAGTAGATGGGTGAATGAATGACATTTTTTTCAGCAAGTTGGGAAATGAAGAGGCAGATGGCTTGTATTTTTCCTTGCAAGTTTGCAGTTGTTTGATGTTTTTGGGAGGAGGCATTTTAGTAATGGCGGTAACTTTAAATATGGGTCTACTTTAATCCCTCTTCGTGATACAATGAATCCAAATAAATTTCCTGGCAGTATGCCAAACACACATTTCTTTGGATTAAACTTGAATTTGTATTCTCATAGGCATTGGAAGATACTTCTACAAAATGATTGGTGATCTGCTCTCGTCTTGGATTTTCTGAGGATATCATCCACATAGTCCTCCATGATGTCATGAATCATATCATGGAAAATCACGGTCATTTCCCTTTGATAGGTTGCACCTGCATTTTTAAGGCCAAAGGGAATTACCTGATAACAGAAATTCCCCCAAGGGGTTGTGAAGGTTGTCTTGTGTTGATCTTCATATGCTATTTTGATCTGATTGTAGCCTGAAAATCCATCCATAAGAGATAACATTTCATATCCTGCAGTTGATTCAACAATCATATCAATATTGGGCAATGAGAAATCATCTTTTGGACATGATTTATTAATGTTCCTAAAATCTATACAGATTCTGATCCCTGGACAGGTTTCTTTTGTATGGGGGACTATATTTGATATCCAAGTTGAGTAATCAATAGGTCTAATAAATCTTTCGTTGCTAGCAATCTTTCTAGCTCTTCTTTAACTAGAAGAGCCACTCGTGGATGCATTTTTAGCTGAGATTTTGTTTGATGGGCTTGGCGTCTGCATGCACAACTAGGTTATGCACTACACAAGGTTGGATCCAAGCTGACATATCCTTATAGGACCATGCAAATACATCTACAAATTCCCTTTAGAAGCATGGTGAATGTATTTTGTTCCCGTGCTGAGAGTGAAGCTCCACAGTTTGAATATCTTTGGGTCGTCTTATGTTCCAATATTCACATCAATGGTTTCTTCCACTAGCATTTTTCCACATAGTCTTCCATGATGTCATGAAAATGGAAAATCACGGTCATTTCCCTTTAATTCGCACCATAACAATAGGATCCCCCAGAGGAAGGTTGTGAAGGCCATCTTGTAAGGTTGATCCTCATCTGCAGATTTTGACCCTGATTGTATCCTAAAAATCCATCCATAAGAGATAACATTTCATATCCTACAGTTTGAATCAACAATCATATCAATATTGGGTTTTCAATGTGTGAAATGGATCTTTTGGACATGTCTTATTAATGTCTCTAAAATCCGTACAAATTTTGATCCCAACATGTCTTCTTTTGTACCAGGGACTATGTTTGATATCCATTCCGAAGTAATCAACAGGTCGAATGAAGCTTGCAATGCGAGCAATCTTTCTAGCTTTTCTTTAACTAGAAGAGCCACCTATGGATGCATTTTTCAATGAGCTTTTGTTTTATGGGCTTGGCATCTGCAAATAGCATCCACTAGGTACGTGACGTTGTTGGTCCCATTCGACAAGACTTAAGGGTAAATAAGGTCAATTTTTAGGTTGATTAAGGGTTATGGTAAGGACATCTGTATGTTTCTGAGCCTATTTTCATGCTAAGAGTGAAGTATCCTTCCATATTGACCATGCTACACAAATTCCCGTGGGATGAATGTTTTCTGTTCTCACTAAGTGAAGCTCTGATCTTTGGTCAATATTCACATTAATGGTTTCTTCCAATAACATTTTTGACAAATCCTCTATACGCGTAGGATCAGGAGGAAGGTTGAGGTCTTCTTCCAAGGGTGTCTCTACAAAATTTTCACCCTTGGTGTGGTCACTTTTCTTGTCCATTGATTTTTTTACTTGGTTGTCAGTTAGCGCCTCAAAGAGGTTTTCACTGTGTGATTGGACTTTTGTTTTTGCCGAGGTTTTTATTGGAACTTTTTCCCTTGCTTTTTCTTAAATTTTGCTGACCATAAAGCTCAGATTCCTCACCAAAGTACGTGCAGGTATCTAAGTCAATGTAGAAACCTTTCTTATGGTCTCCAATCATAATTATATCTCTAATGCCCTTGAATTCTATAATGGCTTTGTCATTTTCAAAGAGATATAGTGGCACGTGACGTTGTTGGTCCCATTCGACAAGGCAAGGGTAAACAAGGTTAATTTTAGGTTCAGTAGGGGTTATGGTAAGGAGAACAATATCCATGAACAAGTTCATAGGGGAAAGATCCTTGTATTGGCTACAGTGGGAATCTGTATCACTATCTAAATAATTAGATCTATCTTTGCGCTCAGAATAGGTGGCATCTTGATTGTTGGGGTGCGATCCATAGGGTTAAATGTTGATGTCGTATCTTTCCATCTTGAAATGTGGAAGAGGAACTGGTTCTCTCATCCTTGCTCATTCTTTCCGCATCTTAGACCCTTGTATCCCATGGAATACATCATTCCAATAGAATTTTCATACTCAGGGATTTGATAGCAAGTTTGTTGAGTATCTTCCGGAACCTAAGTTGCAAGTGGGTCCAACAATTTCTCTTCAGTGAGTAACCCCTCGGGTAAAAATGACCTAATAGTTTGCTCATCTCTAGGCCGTCTAAAATGATAGTTAGGTCGGCCTCTGGTTTTAGGTGATAATAATAGGTTTGAAACCAAAAGAGCTTTTTGCACATTATATTCTCCACAACCGTATTCCAGAACCTTCATCTCATATGAATCAAAAAAATAAGTTGATGTAGAAGCCTCACAGGCGCAAGAACTTAGGGAATCTGAATCTACTTGTGATTCCATGGCTTTGGATTGAAGAGGAACAACTATATCAACAGAGGGACACGTATAGGCACCCTTACCTGTAAAAACTATTGAGAGCTCTACAATGAGTGAAGGGCTTTAGATCTCCTTGTATCATGACAGTGTGTCCCTCGTGTTTCAATTTGATGCATTGATGGAATATTGACAACACGACTTGCATGTCATGAATCCATGGTCGGCCACGAAGCATATTGTATGGAAGTTCCAAGTCCAATACATGAAACTTCGTTTGATGACAAGTGGGTCCTACTTCCATGGGTAATGTGATTGTGCCAACTAATTCCCACTCTGCATTGTCGTAAGCAGTTATGGTAATGATGCGGGACTCTAGATATTCTTTTGTATGTCCTAGTTGCTTAATTAATTTCAACATGCATATATTTATCCTTGATCCGTTGTCCACAAACACCCATTTTATCTTTCAGGCGGGTAATGAATACCTCAATATATAGGGGGAGATTATGTGTTGGATCTTCAATAGGGATCTCCCTATGATTAAAAGAGATGTACTTAGTTGGTATAATGTTGGCCACTACATCTTGAAGATGTGAAGGGTCTACTTCTAGTGTCACTCATGACCCTTGAAGAGTTTTGTACAAGATGTCCCTATGTACATTCAATATTTTGAAAAGATCTAAGATTGAAAACTTAGTAGACGTCTTCTCAAGTTGTTCTAAGAGGTTGTACCTACCATCTTGTGGGGCCGACGGAGAGGGTTAAGGAATTATGAGGCGGGAAAGCCTTGTTACCGCAAGTGCAATCCTTTCCCTTGATCTGAATGGTGTTCACATGGTCACTAGGAGAGCGGATACATCCAATGAGTGAATCGTAATGATTATTATCCTTCTTGGTATATAGGTAATTCACCGCTTTGTAACTTTAGGATGACTCTCCTCGATCCGACTTTTTCTCATCTGACTTACTATGTTTAGGGAATGGCTCTTTGAATATTCCCATCTTTTCATTTGGCATCTGAGTTTTCTCTGGGGTGTCCACTTCTATCTCCCCATTGTCAATGAGATCTTGGACGTAGTGACGAAGTCGTAGACAATTGTCTGTTTTGTGTCCCTTGACACAATGCAATTCAAAATAGTCATGCTCCTTGTACCATGATGGTTTTGGAGCATTTTCATTAAAGGGTTGTGTCCTGGGATAAGTCACAATATGAGCCGCATCTAATTGCTTCAATATGGTTGACAAAGGCTCATTGAGAGGAGTGAACATTCTATGTTTAGGTGGTGGTTAAATAGGTCCTTTGGTCAATTTAAAAGGTTGACCATTCTGAACTGTTTGTACACATTTGGAATTTGTGATTCCGTCTCCCACCACATTCTTGTTTTTGTTGAATATTTTTAGCTTTTCTGTAGGTTTTGCATTTTGGTTATCCTTAGAGTGTGATTTAATGATTTCTTTGGCAATAAGGGATTTCTCTATTTAAATGCCCTTTTCAATAACCTCTTCGAAGGTGCGAACACAATGCATTTGCAGATGAAAGGTGATGTCTGGGTTCAGATTGGGCACAAAGATACTCACCAGCTATTTTTCAGGGAATGCACAAGGGAAGTGACTGGTTATCCCTCTCCATCTTTGTAGGAAGCTAGCGAACGTCTTATTGGGACGTTGTTTAGTGCCACACAAGTCCGCATGGTTATGTCAATTTCTATGTTGTACGAGAAGAGTTGTACAAACCTTTTTGCTAGTTCAGGCCATGTGAAAATAGACCCATGAGGTAAGCGAGTGAACCATTCCAAGGCTTGCCCCCTAGACTCTTTGGAAAGAGTCGTATGAGGTAGTTGTCACTGTAGGCCACTTCTTGGCATGCCATGTAAAAATATTTTACATGGTCTCGCGGGTCACCTTTCCCTCTATATTTGTCAAATTTTGGCATGTCAAACTTTTTAGGGAAGGGTTGAAGCATCATAGTTTTATCAAATGGATGGGGACATAGTTCTTCGTATTGATATTTTCTACTATTCCCCACAGTACTCTCTTGGAGGCTTGTAAGTGTCACTTTCATAGATTACATTTCTTACACGAGTAATTGTTCTTTAGTAGGAGAAGCAGGGATATATATGCGATTGTATTCCATATTGTCTCCTCCTTGAATTTCCATGTGAAGTTCACTAATTTTGACCTTAGGTTTTGTCTTTTGTACATTATTGTTTGTTTTTTTGTACATGAGATGTTAACAAAGCTAATTGTTGACCAAGGTTGTAAATTTGTTGTTGAATAACAACTTCTTCTTCAAGAGGTTCCTCTTCTTCTTCATGACATGAATGTTGTTCAACATTTTCGTGTTCTATTATGACTTTACGTGGTACTTTAATGGAAGGCATTCTATATACCCCTACATTATCGTTTCCCATGTTAGAGGTAGAAGCATGTCCATGTGTTAAGATATACTCCATGTTAATGAGAGGTCGCTCCTCGTCATTAGTATCATTTGTAGGTGGGATTATCTCTTGTTCGATAGGCATTCTAGCTCCTAACTCCACAACTTGTGCTAGTACCCGATCTTTGTTTCTAAAGAGGAATTCATCTAACAAGGTGGGGTCAAAATCAAATTTCACGTGTGATGATTCTAACTCATCACCACTATGATCTATCATTTCTTCTACTTCTTTCTCCACAAAGAATAAATGCCCAAGATCATGGCCAATAAAGGGGTTTGAGCCTTGTTTATTTGAGGCTTCCCAAGTTTGCATTTGTCTTGCTTCCAAAGCCTACTTTTTTAGCCCTAATCTTGTTTTAGGGGCCATGATGTGTAATAGTTTTGCTAAGGTGTCTTTGAATGTGTTCAAATATTTTTATCAAACCTAAGTAAAAAAAGAATGCCAAGAAATCAAGGTATATTATGAATGTCAAAGAACCAATGGTGATTGCTCTTAAATGAATGAGTTAAGCAAGATTCAATCACACAATGTTTAGTTTTAAACCAATCAATCAAATGAAGTACTTCCTAAATTTGTTTTCAAAAAGGTAGTTGGTGTCGTATGATGATTAAAAAAATGTCCCTACTTATGTCGAGTTCAAAGAAATGAACAAGGCATAAGTAATAACAAGAAGTTAATGTAACCTCCAAACAAAGTATACTAGAAGCAAGCCCAAATTCAATCAAGACCTATATTCCAAAAAGTGTCAGTTATGATTGTGAGTGACACAACAATTTCACCAAGATATGTTAACCAAAATTTGTTCGAGAGTAAGTTATTGATATCAAGATGATATTGATATAACACACAGAAGTGGTAACACTTAACACTTTTCAAAATTGAGGTAATAATTGAAATCAAACTAAAGTGATAGTATACCTAGGAATTGTTAAAGTGTATATAGCGTAACCTTATAATATAGATATTTAGGTCAAATTTACAAGAAATAAGATGTAAATACCAAAATTGTAGTGACACAATATAAACAAGATAACCGTTCAAAGGAGAATCAAAGTGATGAACCAAGCCTTACTACGATGACAATCTTGACTTGGGTATCAAGATCAAAAAGACTACCAATGATATAAAAACATCTCCACATACTTTAGACGTTTAACAACTCAGCCGCAAACATGGATGAGCGTAAACAGACACAAAAGTGGTGAATATAATCAATTAGCAACACAAGGGTAGTCACTTTTCTTCTGATCAACAAAGTGTCAAAAGAAAGTGAAGGAAGTAGATCAATTGGTGTTGAAAAATGTTGGCCTTACTTCAGAAGAGTTTTGCCTCGCCTTAGGGCAAGTGAAAAACTAAGAAAAAGTACTGCTTCACACATTTCATGATGAACAATAGCTCTCAAATCAAATTGGCTTTGATATCGTCCAAGTTGGCTCTTGGTCAAAGATAGCTTCATAGGTGGTTCACTCAACTAAGTGTCACAAGTTATCTAAGAGCGAGCTCAATTTACCAAGAAAATTCACAATGACTAATTCTTGGAGTATCTCAGCTTTACTTTACCCCCTTTAAGCATAGTGGAAAATAAATTCATCCATCATGTACTCTCACTGGGGTTGTGATACAACCAACTTGTGACGCTAAATCTCACAAATGGTAATACTAGTCAAGTAGGTTGTGCAAAGCACTTCCCGTTTCATCCACAAAGTCCCCTCTTGCATGGACTACTTTGGGGTTCCTAAGACCACCCCCATTGTTGTAGCTTAAGTCTTATGCCAAAGGTGTTATCTCCTAGTTTTAAGTGGATGGGACGTACCCTTATTCGAACCTACAAATACAGTGTGTTGATTGTGGTGTGTTTTTTTATCTTGTTTAATTGGATGTGGTTTTCTTGAACACCTTTTAGAAACCTGCAAGGAAAATGTATTAGTAGTTTAATTTTGTTTCAACTCCACATTTCTTTGAAAAATGTCTTTGGTTCTGCAGAACGGATTAGTAATTTTCCATGAAAAGAATAAACACCATTTCTGATTCTCAAGATCGTCTTAAGATGCAAGAGAAGAGCATACGCGGTGCAAAATCCAAGAAAGCAACAAATGGAAATACTTAGTTCAAACACAAAATATATTCATCTTTTCTTAATTTGGACATTCAACACATTTTCAAAGAAAGAAAAGATATAAGAATCATTTCTGATTCCCAATATCGCCCCAAGCACGCAAGGGAAGAGCACACACAACCTTACTCTTATAATTAAGCATGCAAGGTTTATCCAATGTCTAGTCTAGCAAAAGCATGTAAACATACCCATGCAAAAACAAAACCTGAAATGATGTTAGCACTTTAGGACACAAACCTTTGGAAACCTGGAATTAATATGCCAACTCATACTAAATAACCTACACATAGGTTAGGGTATGTGCGCGTGGGTTAGGGTGGTTGTGCCCCTATGTGTAAATCTAGATCCGCAATGTGCCTATGCCACCCGAGATATGACCATGCTAGGGCATGTGCATATGCACTGGGGTATAGGCGTGTGCACCCAATCATAAAAAAAGATAGTACAGAAACTAAGACAGGGCATGTGTGCTGTTCGAGAGATGTATGCACAAATATATGGGTGCTTGCACCACAGATACAAATAGAAAATGTGTGCACTAGCAGAATGGTGTGTGCACCATGGTTAGGGTATCTACGCTGAGGTTAGGGTGCCTACGCCAACCTAACATATTTTCGATAGCAGCAAAGGTATAGTACGAGAGCAGAGTGTGTGCATGCCGAGATGCGTGAATGTGCCTGGTTTAGTGTGCATGCACTTGGGTTTGTGTACCTACACGTATCCTACAGTCAAAATATGACCACATGACACAAACAAGTTCAAAATGCTCCAAATTTTAGTATGTTAGCTCGAAATTGACAACAACCCATCAAAATCAAAGCTCTAAATGAGATTCTACACATGTAATATTAGTAAAATCATAAGAAATTTAACGTTATTTCACACATGTGTATATCAATGGTTAGCCAAATGGTTGAAATAACAATAAAATTTGAACTAGAATCTTAGGGACTAAGGATCTGTCCCACCAGGCATGCCAAATATATGCATTTGTTAGTTAGCTATGAAAGTAGAATTGAAACTAACACCTAGTAGCTTCAATACAATGCTAAACTAAACCTATGCATCATCATGTTAAGAGCTTAAGAAAAGATAACCTATCAACATCTCTACATTAGAACATGAAATGAACATTTCAAGCTAATATGCTAAACAAATTAACTTCTATCTCTTATTGAATGCTCAATGAGATGAAATTGAACCTATGTAGATCTCTATCAATCAAAGAGTTGATTATATACTTGAATCCCAAGGTTTCTAAGAATGGAGTCTTGTCAAATCATGGCTACAAGACCACTTGTCATTTCTCCACATGACTTCAAAACTTGGGTGGATGAATGCAAGAAATGGAGATGGCTAGCTCTTCTAATGGAAGAATGCTCTAAGATGATAAAATGGCTATAGTGTATGCTCTACGCTCATTTAGGTGTACGAAGAAAGGTAGGAGGAGGGCTCCTTATATAGCCCTATGGATAGAAGAATCTCTACATTTCTCTTCATGTGGGATAATAGGGAGGTTGGGCTAGCTGTGGATAAGGGAGGTTTAGAAAGGGTTGAGTCAACCTTAGGAGAGTTTATTTTTTCCTCTAGTGACTCATGGGGTTTGAGTGGATTTATTAATTAACCAAAGTGATTAATTAATAAGTGTGCAAGCTTATAGAAGCTTTTTAGAGGAATAATTAACATGATTTAGACTATAGGAGGGATTTAATCAAATAAATGATGATTTATTGATTTAATGAAAGATGAAGCTAATTAATTAATAATAATTAATTAGTCTAGATAGAAAGGGGGATTAATTAACGGAAGGTCATTAATTGGTGTATCTCTTGGATATAAGGGCTAAGTAACTAGCGTAATGTAGCTTATTAACGGTGATAGAAGAGGAAGTGTACTATATTGAGTATATGTCATCAATTTGGGGAAAAGAGGATAATTAGTGTAATTAAATATTTAAATTGCTCAGATTAAATTATAGGTGTCTACAGTGAGGTATTCATTTTTGTTTGCATTTGGTCGTTATGAGGTCATAAAATGATCATTGAAGTAACCGAAAATGTGCAATGAAATAATGACTTGCAAAATCCTCCAAGAGACATCAAATCCTAAAAAAGAAAGATGCAGAACGAGGGGTCAAACTGTCCTCAACTATCACAATGGTGATCTTACGAATGAGCGTTGCACTACATCTCAAACCCAATGTAGTTCTCTGTGTGTGTGTGTGTGTGTGTGTGTGTGTGTGTGTGTGCATTGTGTGTATGTGTGTGTGAAATCGTGCCCTAGGTGGCTCTTGTGTGTGTCACACTTGATAACTAATAAGTAACTAGATGTAAAGAAATGTAATAAGTGTGTGCATGGAATAGAATGAACTTCCATCCTATGAAGTGTATACAGAATAACCAAACCTTGTGTCCTTTAGATGGTGATAGATGTATGCAATTGGAGCTCTTATATGCTTGATGGATGTAACCTTAGGTGGTGATGGCTAATGCTTAGTGCTTGGTCCTTTATTATGATCACATAACTTTATATTTATATAATTCCCTTGCTTGAATTTTGTAATCAACCCTGAAAAGGATGAATATCAAAAATATAAGATGCTCGAATGACTAGAAAGGACTCGAAAAGTTTGAACAAAGTATACTGAGGTTAGGGGCATCCAGAGGGGATGAGGGCGCTTGACATTGGCATTTTGGTTGGGTGCTGGTGTCCAGGATGATAAATGCTAAGGTATAAAAAGGTAGACTGGGCAAGTAAGGGTGCAAGGAAACATAAAGCAAAGAAAGGTGGCCAAAGACATGGGTTAATTAGTAATTTTCTTACTTAGGAATTGTATGACTAGTAATATGTAATTAGGACTAAATAGATACACTAAGTGCGTGATTTTGTGTCTACAATTATTATTGTACTTGGATGCATTATCGATGGAAATCGACATCTAAAGGTTTTTTCATTGAGGGGGAAAAGGCAAAGAAAAGGGAATATTGAACATCATCGATGGCGTAAAAGACATTGCCAACAAACAACAAGGTAAATGCTTGTGTAATTGCTCCAGCATGTGCCATTGTTTCCCATATGCACACCTAGGGGGGAATGTTAGGAATAATTAGTGTGCACATTATATTGTGCTAGCTAATGTTTATATTAGTAATATTATTATATTAGTAAATAATGTAAGTGAGTTTTTTTTAGATAGATAAATGCTTTTGACTGGAGCTATGAACCGAATTACATTTAACCAAGATATAACATTTAAGCTCAACAATTAGTGAACCATAACCGCCACACGTGAACACATTTCTAGCGCAGACACTTTCGAAGCAAAATCCACCTCTGTTAAATTCGCTTGCCACCCATGCCATCTCAGACATTACCACCCCAAACAAGGATCATGCCTTAGTGGGATTTGAACTTAGGTGGAGCCAAATACAACCATCCGTCTTAATTGCTCCACCCAGACCCCATCAAAGAATAATGTAAGCGAGTTGATAAAATAAATCACATAGGATTTAGGAGAGTGTTTTTAGGAAGGTTTAGGAATAATAGGATGTGTGAGATTTAGGGAATAAAGGTGGTTAAACCACCCACTTAGTTTTAGTAGGAGAGGTTAGTGGAGTTGTTAGATATCCTCTCCTATATATGTGATATGCATTATTGTATTATTATGTTGAATTGAATTATACTTGAGCTTATGTTCTTGATGAATATTGGGTAGACCCCATATTCGGGAAGATGGAGGACAAACACTAATCATCGTTAGTGTCTTTCGAAGGTCTAAGAGCATAAATTTGTAGGTTTCATAATCTATTATTGTTTATTGTAAGTTTATTGTACTTAAAATTTTGACATATTAATGGATTGGTTTGAATGAACTTGGAGATGTAGGCATTTTCCAAATTCCATAAACAAGTTTTCTGTCGTCTCTTATTTGATTTTTTCATTCCGATTTTTGATATTTTTTGCATAATTAAGTCATATTTTAATTTAGATAAACATATGTTAATCAATTACGACAATTTGTGGAAATAAAGTAAAATGAAATTTGGATGGTTTTGATCAAACTGCTGATTAAGTTGATTTTTTGGGAATCTTTAAATTAGTTCTGGATTAGTTTATCACTTGCAAAATTTAGATTTTAAATCAGTTTTAGATTCACACAAGTCACAACAAATTGATAAATTAAAGGATCGTTTTGGTAAAATTTTAAAATAGTCGGAGGTCTATTGTTGTTTATAGATCAAGAGTTTGGTATCAAAGCCAGTTAAATTTAGTGTTTTTGCTTTTAGTTTGCATTTAGTATCAGCTTGGATTTCTAACTCCAATAGATTTACAGACATTGTTTGCTTGATCTTCCATTTGCAGTGTGCATTGTTTGGGAAGTACATGTTGTTTTCAGGTAGCAATGGGTAAATCCTTGAAAAGAGAGAGGATAAAAGAGCTTGAAATCATAAAAATACAGATCTAGGAAGAGAATGCTTTCCTAAGATGCAAGCTTTACTCCCTGGAAGAGGAGATTGAAAAAAATGAAATCAGAGCTAGAGACCAAGGATGAGCTCTTGATCAGATTGCGGTGTGGTGATCAGAAGAAGGATTTTCCTTCCACTTCAGATGTAGAAACCATGACAAATGATTGCACTGTAAGTTTATCACCACATTGTTATTGTTCCCATTTAAATCTAGGTGATGCTTTTGGTAAACTTGAAAAACATATTAAAGGCATTGGATTTAAATTATTATTTAAAATGGGATTTGATGGAAGAGGCCTTGACAATAATGGCCAAGGTATTGCTAACCAAATACAGGTAGAGGATCGACCTCATTTTGTAATTTTGGGTTATTCTAATGTGGGAATGAAATTTGGAGAGTGGTCCAAAAGTGCTGAAGGGAGATAAGCTTTCGACATCCAAGTGCTTACCCCACTAGTTTTGCAAGAAGATTCTTTATAGGAAATCATTGATTCATCATCATAGATTGATGAAGGACTGGGTAAGAAATTTAAGATAAGAGGTAATGAGATTCTACCTCCTCATTCTTACATAAATCATAATCATAAACATAAGGGAAATTGTAAAACTTCAGATGATGCACTCTTTTAGTTTAAATGATATAGATTTGATATTCAGAAAATGATGCATGTTTTTTTGTGCACTTTTTGTGGGTTAAGTAATCATTTTGTTGCCTTTTGTTGGAAGAGAAAGTATTTCTTGAAGAAATGGTTTCCTGATGAGATCAGTTCTAAATACGAATCTCATCATGTTGAGGCGAGAAATGACAAACAATTTTCGTCTCCCAAGAAGAGGAATTTTTGCACTCATTGTCATATGAGTGGACACAGAGTTGAAAGATGTTTGAAACTTCATCCAACACACCATACAAGAAATGGTAAGCAAAAATTGGTTTATTAGGTAAATAAAAAGAAGTTGTTAATCCACCAATAGAAAATAAAACAACCTTGGATCTATCCATAGATTGCCCATGGATGAGGTCCATTTTATTTTGATATGGACAATGAAAAATCATTTGTTTTAATGGATAAATTTATATAACATTATTGATACTAATGAATAACATGCTTTCAATTCATTTTGTTACCTTTACTTTTGGGATTCCTGTTGATTTTGGCAAAGGAAGTAAACCCAAATTAAAAGATAAAAATAAAAGGGAAAATGAATTTTTGAGTTATCATATTCACGAGAGGAACTAAGAGATGTGTTAATCATGCTCAGTTATATTCTTACATTTGAAAAATTGAAAAGAGTCCATTTGAATATCCTATTTAGCACTTTGCGTTCATAATACAGTTTGGGTATAAGAAATTAAACTCATATTTTCAGATTTGGAGATTTTTTCCAGCGGTTTACGTAGGTTGTTGGGCACATTGGTAGTGTTCATTTTTTTGTACTCATATTTTAGAGTAACTATTGTTTTGTTAATGCATATATTTTTGACATGTCTATGTTGGATGCATTTTAAGATCCATATGTTGGGCAGTGTTTGTAATTGTGATCACAATGTAAATTTTTTTTGTTTCTATTCTTTTAAATCACATATTTCATAAGACCCATGTTGGCAATAAATGTCATTTCTAAATATGGTTACAACATTAAAATTCATTTTGATTACACTGACAAACATATTTGCAGTTACAGTGATCTGACAGTTTCACAGGGTTAGTGGACATTAACCTAGTTGTTGGCATTTTGGTGTCTATTTATTATTGATCTATTTTGGGTGAGATTCTATTTGTAGAGATTGGTCATGTCATAGAAAATTAGTTTGATAGTTGCCTCTTTTGGCATTTGATTTTCTATTTTTAAAACAGATCGATTTTGTGATGGTAGTTGCAGTCACTTTGGTTTGACAATTCTACAGGGATTTAATTAGACATTCACATATTATTGACATTTGTTTGTCTTTTCAAACTGATCTATGTTATTTGTAGATGTTGGAAAATTCACAGGGAATAAATCAAACTCTAGTCTCTTGTTGGAATTTCTATTGTACAATTTAAAATGATCAATTTTGTGATATGTTTTTCAATAATTTTCAATAAAAATTTTCCTACAATGTTATTTCTATGGACCTTGTGTGTTGTGAGATTTAGGAAGATGGTTGGTAGTTTTAGTGGGTAAAAACATTTTTTTTGGAACAAAAGCCTTCTTAGTGGGGAGGTGTGATCTGGAGGTCAGTTTAGTGGACATAGTTTCCCTAGATATCCCAAAATAATTACAATACGATAGAGGGATATAAGAGATTGTCAACACATATTTGAATGCATTAAATATACTAAATTTGAGCAAGAAAATATCTGCAGAAGTGCCCAGTTGGAGGAGTAAGAATAGGGATAACAAACCAATTGAAATGCGACACATGAGAATGTAAAATTAAAAAAAAAAAGTGTGTTTTGGGTTTTTACCTCCAGTCTTCGACACTCGAGTTTGGACAAGTGGACCCTACTATTTACTGGTTGGGGGTCGTCAACCAAGGTTGACACACTCTTTTTGTGGAGGGTATGCTTTTCCTCTGTATCTTTATATTAACATTGTCACATTTTTGTATATATATGCCTCATATTGTAATTGCTTGGGGAATGTGGGATTTAACTATCTTACATTTTAAAAATTATTTACCATGTAATTACTATTCCCACTAACCTGTTAAGTTTGGTGTAATCTCCACAACAACAAACATATCAACCAACTCACCCACGTGGTCAACTTTCCATGCACCCAATCGACACTCAACCAAACTCACAACATACTCCCACTAATTCACCATCGAGTCACATAACATGGTCAATATGTGGCGGGTTGGCAAATGCAAAAGTACCTTGTAGCCACATGGTTTAACCCCCTGCACCATTTTTAAACCATACTCCCAAAAGTTACACAAAGAATGTGGGATTAAATCCCAAACAAGGTAACATGTGGGCAGTGGGTGGTTAGGGAAGATTGAACCCCCAACCACATCCTTACAAAATATAGCCTTGGTCATTGAGCTACACGATTGACTCAAGTCTATAAATGGGTGAGTTGGTATTTGAACAGGGTAATTTGGAAGATCGTGTATTTTTTTGTAATGTAGTAGTTTGTAAAGAAATGGATTTTTGAGTAGTCTAGGTGAATTTTCAGATCTAGGTGAAAAATGGAAAGTTGTTAAGAATTCTAAGAAGCTCTTGGTGCATACATTATTTTCTCAATTTGAATTCATTTTGATGTCTTTTTAATGTGTGAAAGTTTCTTTTGACAGAGAATGTAGGGAAGAGACTGTGTAAGTGCTTCAGGAAGATGAAGGACAAATGTTGATCATCATCAGAGTCTTATGAAGGTGTGAGAGCAAAAATTTGCAGATCTATTATTATTTATTGTAAGTTTATTATACTTGTAATTTTTACATATTAATGGATTGTTTCGAATGAACCCAAAGACATAGACATTTTCCAAACTCTGTAAACAAGTTTTGTGTCATCTCTTATATGATTTTTGCATTTTGTTTTTTGATATTTTTTGCATAATTAAGTCAGATTTTAATTCAGATAATCACACTTTAATCAATTACGACAATTTATGGAAATTAGGTAAAATGAAATTCAGATGGTTTTGATCAAACTGTTGATTAAGTTGATTTTTGGGAATCTTTAAATCATTTTTGGATTAGTTTATCACTTGTAGAATTTAGATTTTAAATCATTTTTATATTCACACAAGCCACAAAAATTGATAAACTAAAGGATCATTTTTGTAAACATTCAACACAATAGGGGGTCCATTGTTATTTAAACATCACACAAGTATGTAGAGGTTGTATTCCCTTTTTTGAACATGAGTACATGGTTTATAATGTATGGACAACGTATGGAGTCCGTTTCAAGCATGAAGACTAAGTTGTATAAGGAAAAGTGAAGAAATCAGGTCCTAATGAGGTATGATGCTCAATTTTCAAGGTATATATGGGCATGTGAGCAATATCATATCTGTAAAAAGTTTTCCTAAGTATGATCATGAAGTTTTAAGGTCGGGTCTTGAAGGAGAAAGCATGAAAAATAGTTTCGAGGTCTAAACATGGACAAGTTCTTGATTTTTTCCTATCCTAATGAGTTATGTTGATCATTTTTAAGTATCAGAATACAAAGGAGAGTATGGGAAGGTATTTGGCATGTTGATTTAGGAATGTGGACAAAATTTTAGGTCTTACTTTGGAGTATTTTGTAAGATATTTTATTTTTGGTCAAACAAATTTCTTGAAAAATGGCATTTCCCAGCTAGAAGGTCACTTTCTGATGCTCATTGGTACATTAATCCTTTTCATGTGAAATTGAGATACTCAAGGGAGTTAAATTATTTACGGGCATTAGATTGGGTTTTAAGTTCTATAAATTTATGAACAATTGTTAACACCAAAACATGTCAAAAACCCTAGTTTGAAGTCGATATGGAAGATATTGCTCATATAGGCCTAAAATTTGATTTGTTTGCTAAGTTTTATGATTACAACATGTAGGGGAATATCCCATATATCTCCAAGTATCTTTTGTAGTTAGATATGTTAGTGGACCCCATATAAAAAGATTATTTTTGAAGAATTTGTTGTAGCCCTCATGTTGTAAAATGGACATGATGAGAAAATGGATATTTGAAGAAGCCATGGACCTATAATTGATTTATATGATCATTTCTAGACAATTTCTAACTTTTATGTGGCCTAGGTAAGTCAATTTATCATGACTTGTTTTTGAGTGTTGAAGACAATTTTGACAATGCTTGGAAAAGAGTTGTTCTCAAGCCCTTATGCTCTGAGTTAAAGTTTCTAATGGACTTGGTGATGTTGTTGGGCTCATGGATTACATGTTCATGTGTTTTACTTGGTATGGTTTAGTGATTCAAGGTTATACAAGCTTCATCTTTCAAGGTAGTTTTTTTGGGTATGCAGTCCTAGTAGGACATATTTGGTTTTAAGGTGTTTTCATTATGAGAATGAATGTTGTAAAGATATTTTAGTATGGAGGAAGTATGTAGAGGTCATGGAAAATTTCATTGAATATTTTTGAGCTTTTATAAAGACCATATTTTATCAAAAGTGTCATGTTTTTTTGTTGTGCAAGGAAGACATAGTTTAAGTTGTTTTCTTGAGGATGTAAAAAAAATAATTATGTCATGTCAGTCCATAAGAAGGCTGTATTGTAGTTTGTACAAGGTTTTCAGATGTATTTAGGTCTAGGCATAGTTGACCTAAATGTTTTATGACCAACCTATATGGTTATGTTCTTGAGTCTCGTATATATAGGTATAAAAAGGTAGTTTTAGGTTTTAGGTGTTGTAAAGAGTATGAGTGAGCCATAAGTGCTTGAGAAGGTCGTATGAGGTCTTAAAGACAATGTATAATATATATACATTAAAAATATGAATATGACCATATTGTAGAAGTCATTTTCTCCATGCCCATGTATAAGTGATGAAGAAGAAGAGAAATTTATCTTACCATGGCAGTTTGAGTGTCTTCAAGAGTATATGAGCTTGTGTATGAAGAGTAGTTGATGTTTAAGGATTAGAGTATGTCCAAGAGGCCTGAGTTCATGATGAGGAGACTGATACATTAGAGATAGAGATTATACCAATAATAAGAAGAGAAAAATTTATAAAATAGCAAATAAGAAGCATATCATGGAAATTTGAGGACAAAAGAAGAGAAGAAGAGCTAAAAGAGTGTCATCATCAATTGATCAAGAAAAAAGTGAAGGTGATAAAAATTTCAGGTGGGTGAGTTGGTGTTGAGTCTTCCTTATGGAGTTATTTCCTCACTAAATTAGGAGGTTGGTTCCTCCTTACAAGTTGGTTCTTACTAAAGTCAAGTTGGTGCCTGATTAATTACGGGGTTGACACCTCCTTGCAAGTTGGTGCTTGATAAATTAAGGGTTGGTGCTCCTTGTGGAGTTGGAGCTTCACTAAATTTTGATTATTATTTATTAATGTAATGATCAACATGTTTTCTTCCCCTTGAGGGTTTCCCACCTAAAATGCATTCATTTGTACTCTCTCTTGTTTCATGCTCATGTGGATGATGATATGTTTCTTTGATAGTTTGCTATAACTAGTTGATATTTTGCTTGGGAACTCAACTATACCCAAATACATATAGTCAATGAATTCCTTTGAAGTAAGATGTCATGATCAATGACACTAGTTATCAAGCCCCGTGGTGATTGATCTTGGGACTAACACATAAATGTAATGCAAATGGAATTGTGACATACACATGCACAAGTATTGAGACATGAATAAGTGCATGAACATCCACATGTTTCCCATTGTAGCACCTAGTCCACCACCCCAAAGGTCACCAAGTCCAAGAGTAGTAGGGGATATGGAGATGTAGATGGGGATAGGGATGTGGATGGGGATGATGGATGGGGGAATATGGGAGAGGTGGATAGGGATGATGTATGGGGGATAGCGGAGAGGGGAGAGGTAGATTTATGGAGCTATCCTAATCACTAGGACCACCAGGATGACCATTTCAATCAACTGAGGTTTAGGAATACAACCAGAAGGGAGAGACAGAATGTGGTAGATATGATGGCTCTCTGATTATAGCACAAACCTTATAAACACATCTATACTCGATGAAGTTCAAGCTACAAAATATGAAAATTATGAGAGATGGGTTGGTGTTATAACTGCAACATATTACAAAAGAGAGGAATGTGGCCCATCATGTGGCCCAGAAGAGTGGGATGGGAGATGTGGGGGACAAGATTCAGAATTATTAACATCGAGCCATGATGTCAGATACTATAGAGGTTTGTATGAGATTATAGTCTCAGAGATCTAGAGTAGCCTCTAGGTTACAGTCGAAGGATGCGATGTAGGTCAAGAAGGTCAATAAGATCACATAGACAATCTAGATTCTTGATATCAATCTAGATTCCACAACTAGCGCAAGATGTAGGAGCAGGAAGTATAAGGGTGGGAGAGAACCATGGATGATTGTGTATAATAGAAATATATTATTATTGTTGTATATACGCCTCATGATGAAGGCACTTAATGTGAACATAGATGCCCACTATGACATGATGATGTATACATGTATATGAAATGTTTGAGACATTTGGACATTATATATTGACACTGTGATTTATGATTATATAGATGATGAGTCAGACCTAAGATTTGTTTACATGCACATTGAATTAATTCATGGATGCCGGTGTTATTTAATTATATTAATGGTAAATGATGTAGGATAGACATATGAATGATGAGTTTGTGTTATTGATTTGATGGTGATCATGATAAGATTAACCTTTCTCAGTCAATGGGTGTCACTTTCATTCATGATGTTGTAATCTAGAAGAAACCTACTGAAGGATTTTGTACAATATATAGTTTAGCACCATGATTATTAAAGAAACATGATGATTAACTTACTATGTGCATACATAAACACACATAACAAACAATAAGGTAAAAATAACCCAATTTACATAGTAAATGTATGCACCTTGGCTATAAATGAACCAATATGATAAATAATAAACTTGTAATTTGTTAATAACTAACTAAGAAAAGTAATAATGCAACACAAATTTACATATTTTTTTCTACTTTTTTTAAATATGCTATCCCTAATGTGTTCCAAATGTGATGTTTGATTGAGTTTTTTTCCCCAAGCAAGGATGCATGGAAGCATGCAAGGTAAGATGATTCGAGATTGATTGTGCCATTACCCCCAAATAAGGATACATGTAAGGGAGAAAATAAGAGCCAAAATTACCCCAAGTGAGGATACATGTAAGGGATTTAAGATTAAAATTGTTTTGATTATTCGATAGGAATAGTTGGAATGGAACATATTATAGAGAGTCAATTGTTAGATTTTAGGGATCAAGAAAAAATTTTGTTTTGTTTTGCAAATGTTTAAGATTTTCTGGATGTTTTTTTTCTTTGTTTTTTTGTAGGATTTTTTGATTGGTTTATATGTTTTCCAAGTATTTTTGGTAAATTTATTGCACCATTTTTTTGTTTTGTTTGGAAATATCTTGCAATATGAGTACGTTTTTTTACCATTATTTATATTTTTTAGGGATCTTCAAGACATGTAGGTGGACATTTCAAATAATAGTAATATTGCACACCTGTTTATTTGGTATTAGGTGATCCATGTGTTCCCACCTCAAGCATACATAAGTTAACATAAGATAGCTTACTAAGATTAATGGTATGGGAGGATATATGCGAGCATAGAGAGGATGGACAAATGTCCATAAATAGAAAGGAAATAATAGACATGACACTGTGATTTAGGATGATATGGTAAGAGGAATATGATGGATACACTATAAATAAGTGGATGTGACAAAATTCCCCTAGCACAAGGGACACCCATGTATGATTCAAGAATAGAATATTTTTAGATGGACCACATTTATGGGATCTTTAAGCTCTTGGTCGAAAATCTAACATTGGATAGGCTTGTATGATCTGAAATAGGTAATTTTGCAGTGGTAACATAAGGACCCAACCAATTAGGTTCAATTTTTCCTTTCTTTTCTCACTCATTGGTTGCGTTTTACTAATTTTATTTTAGTACAATGTGTGACCTAATCTAGAGAACTTGTTAGTGGGTTTTATACTATTTGTTGTAGTTATGGGACGAAGTTGATTCTTATACGACATTTTAAATGATCTAAGACATTAAATCATCTTTTCAGGTTCAGGAGTTAAAGTAACTTAACAAAATGATTATTGTTTGTATTCGTCTTCATTGATAAAATCTTTGAGGGATATATACAAAGTGATGGGAGCTCAACCTCTATGTATAATATAACTTTAGATCCATATATGAGTGAAGAATGGAGCGGATTTAATGGTGTGGAGCAGAAGTAATGGATGAATCTGACAAACAACTAGGAGATGGGAGGATGGACATGTAAATTATGCCGATTGATAACATGTTTAGTAACACAAGGATATTATACTGAAATGGATTTGAGTGTCTTGGTAGAAGGTATCATCTTGGTCTATGATATAGGTTTGATGGTTGAATGGTGATGGTAGTTGATCAACGAAGGCATATATAGAAGTGTTTGGTACAATAGTAATGCTTCTGACGGTTTATGCTTCCATGAGTGTAAGTACCTATGGATATTAGTAACAATGGTGATGGTTGTGGATGTCTGAAATGTATAAAAAGACTCTGGTTCTACTTGCATGCATCTTTCTTATCGTCTCTTGATCTCAGAATGATGACAACCTAAAAAAAAGGTTACTAAGTTGAATACCAATTGTAGCCAACAATGGTTTGATGGGTTGAACGAAAATGAATTTAGGGGTGACTAGCATCGGTTAAGGTGGGATTCCCTAGGTTTACTATAAAATAACAGATCCCCCATTGGGCAATCATTTCTGCCAGATCTTTCTGATCCTCCCAGATCAAGAGATTGTAAAGGTGTACCTTTTTCATGAGCGGGATTTTGTGGTTAGAGGGATCAGTCAGTCATTTATTTTTAGGTTTTACATGCATCAAAGTCCATAGTAGCTCATTAAGGTAAGTGGGACGTAAAGTATTAGTTAGTTACTGGAAACCATGCCAAATGCATAGTGTACCACAAATGAGGTGGCATGTACCTGAGACTGAAGGGGTGAGGTGAAAATAAGATTAATTAAATTAATTAAGTAATGACATATTGTGAGGATGGGTCCCATCATAGCCTTTTCGATGTAAGGTGTAATGGAAATTAATATTAAGGTGGGGTGTGAAGGGGCACATTGTTCTAGGTGAAAATATTTGATGTTGAGTTATTCGACGGGTGACTAAGGGGAGTGTGATCCTGAATTTTGAAGTGCCTATAATTTTTCCCTTTTTTTTGTGTAACAAGGGTATTAGTAAGTGACACTGAAAAAATTAAGATTTTGTTTTGTTGAGTGTCAAGTGAAGGTGGTAGTTTTCCCAAGCCTGGGTGAAGGTAATTGTACGCTGGAAAAGTGACAAGAAAGCATGGGAATCTACAGGTAACTCTTCTACGTGTACTCTGACCTCTCTGAGGTCGTACCGACACAGCCGGTGGGGATGAAATATGCGTGGGATGCAAACGAACTAGTTAGGAAATCTAATGTCATCGACACACACTAATGGAATTTATGAATCTAAGGTAAAGAAGGCCCTTCTAACTTGGACTGGTGTGATAGATCGATCAGCAAGGATGACTGCTCGAAGGCTCTAATCAATATCGAGTTCTGGCGTGATTCGATCTATGGGTTGTGGAATACATGGAAAATGACCCGGGATAGTTTCATGTATATCTCCAGATAAGGTCATATGGTGGGTAATGAATACAATCGACTCTACGGATGATTCTCTGGCCTAGTCCAGAATTCTCAAGCTTTGTTAGTCCACTATATCTAGTAAGGATAGTTGTTCGATGATGATGGGTGGGAAGTGGAGTGGACTGGAATACTAGTGTGCGTAGGCCGAGTGTCTATATTTGACTGACTTGTGGATTCATTAGGTTGCGGGATTTGTGGATCACAACCGTAGACTCTTGGTTGTTACGGTCCTGCTATGGTCATCTACGAAATAAAGACCTAATCCCTAGTATCTAGTAATCGTACGCTTTCTCAGCTTCTATGTTTAGACTTAATAACTGTGTGATTTTCTCAGAAATACCTCACAGGCATTCGTGCAATCTGGATTCTTAAACTAGTATCTATGTCTGTGGAGAGTGTCTCCTACATCTGGCTATGGGACCAAAGGATCACAACCAAAGATTTTTTCTCTTTCGAACCCTTCTACAGTCATGCGAATGCTTGCCTAGGGTAATCTGTAGTTCGGTTGATTTGACCAAAACGTGTGTGCTTGGTCATCTTCTATATTTTACCCTCTTAACTGAGAGCTGATTAGTTGTAAATCTGTTCTTATTTGGAAGACTTGTATTCTAAGGTTCTAGTCTATGTCAACTATTGCTGTGATGAGGTTGGGTTGAGGCATGATTGGCTCAAATACGTATTCCCTGGGTTCCCTAGGTCCTGTGATTCTCATACAAAACAAAATGTAAATCTAACTGTAGCAAAGCAAATTCTAACTATGTGGAATAAATCTAAAACATATATAACTTCTATTTCTATATGAGACTTTCTAAGAATTTAGGAAAAGTAGCTATTTAAACGTATCTAGAATTTGATAGGTAAGATAACAATTTAAAACAAAGAAAATAACCGAGTGTAGTTATTTGTCTATGCAACTTGTAGATTTATTCTAAATAATTAAATCACTTGCTTAATCTATTTGCAAGATTCTCGATCCTACCTCAGAAGTGAGGAGTGAATCATAGTTTCTCAGAAACTATCCATCCCCACAGCTTCCCTGGCAATATCGAGAATATAATTTACTAAAATGAAGAAATTATCTACTCTATTTGATATGATTCTAACTAGAACTTTGAAAGCTAGAACCTGGATTCCGCAGAACAGTGACGAATTTGATGGTAGTGTGTGATCTTGTCCCCTCAGTGTGATCTTCTCACTCCTTTGTGTTCACGTGGATCCAGAAAAGTGTGTAATGCTAGCATCAACAGAAGTAGATATTGGGATAAAGATAGCTTAGAATGCAGACTGAATAAAATGCGAGTAGGAGAGGGATAGTGCAAGAGTACAGAGCTTGGCTTATGCGATTCCTAGCGGGATTTATTACGAGTCATTCAACATGAAGCATCCCAGAACCTGAAACTATCTTGTTTGAGGAGTAAAACCTGCAACTTTAATGGCTTCCTAAGCTATTCTACTCCAATGGATTGGGTGAAATAACAGTACTTCCTGCACAAGATGGGTATGTGGCTTACCAACAACTGAACAATGTTAACTAAGCATGCAAAAGAATTAAAACTATGGCTTCTAAACAAAATAAAAGACTGAACTATGAAAATGAGAGCATGAAAGTGAATGAGGGGCAGACCATTTGCTTGTGTACAAACCATTTATTTATAGCTTTTCACTCACCCAAAGATCAAAACCAAACTGAAACTCTGAAAACTATAAACAATGGCCCAAACACTATTCCAGGGGACCAAAAACATAAATGCAAGCCTAAGTTGGCAAGGAAAGCTGGTGAAACATTGATTTTTACGTGAGTTGTGTTAAAACACTTTCTAGAAAACGCGTAAGGGGACCGCCGCTCTGAGTAGACCAGCAGTTACAGGATCGCCACCCTGATCAGGGCAGCGGTCACGAGATCGCCACCCATGCAGGGCAGTAGTTTCGTCACTGAAGAGAAAAAAGGCCAAGAAAAAGAGAGGAAAAAGGAAAAACAAAGGACGTGGCAGGGGCTAAGCAGGGCATGCGGGATGTTAACGCACACTCGGATAGATTTTTTGGATCCCAAACACCTTGCGAGGAGACCTGTATCATCATTGGTGTACTTGTTACACTGTTCTGGTAGTACAGTACCTTACAATTTTGGGTACATACATATTTCCCCCTCGGAGAAGCGTTTTAGCCATGAAGAGGCGTAAAAACAGTGGGTCCGAGTATGGCAGTCCCAAAATCGGAAGTTAGAAGTTATACCTGACACGTCCGTGTGGTTGAAATGACGCCATCCAAAATTCCCGCTACCTGCAAAATGAAAAGAGAACTCAAGTGCAGATAGATACAATAGTTCGAAAAATAAACGCTAAGAATAACAGGGAACGAGAACATACCATTTGTGCGGGGATAGGAACTTACCTCCATCAGTGCTCTAAACCTGTGAAAAAGTCATTTTAAAACAAAACAGAGTGCTATATATATGAAAGTGGGCCCATTTTCCTATTCATTTGTGCGAGTCGATTTGATTGATTTTGAGCTCTGGGACGCACGGTGATGGTTTCTTGCGTGAGTAGAGTTGAAACGTCCGCAGCGAGATCGTGATCAGGCCTCCACGTGTGGAACACTGACCTCAGCGATCATAGGTTAGTTTTCTTCAGTTTATTGTTTTTCCCTCCTTAAATTTGAAATGCTAAATTCTTTGCAATGGGGGGGGGTATTTTTGAAAATGCTAGTGTTAACAGGTCCACCTAGGGGGGGCGCCTACTGGGTAGGTTCTATTTTTAGGTTAAAAGGCCATTTTTTGCACTTTTTAGGCCTTTTTAGGTTAAAAGTCTGCGTGGGTTTTCAGACCACGACCGCCGCCTTTAAGGTGGTGGTTACAAAACCGCCTCCCTGCTTAGGGCGGCGGTTTTGCACATAATGTAAAAAGAACTTGTTTTTGAGATTGTGTTTATATTTTTAGCATTTCTACGTGTTTTTATGACTTTCTCAGCATTGCTTGGAAGCTAACTTACTTTGTTTTTGTGTTTTTGGGTGTAATGCAAGTGAGAGAGGAGTAACATCCGATGGAGGCAGAGAGAGAGTGTGATTGGCTCTTAGGGGTACTAGATGCCCTCTCACAGGACGAGGAGGACACCTTCAGAGGGCTGGTATACTGCACATATCGTGCATGCCCATTGTTGCACCATCTAGTCACAGTCCTTTGTGACTTATTTTCTTACTGGGATGCAGATCGAAACACCTTCCGATTGCCAGGGGTCCGTGGCGAGTGGACCATTACATTGGAGGACGTCTACCGCATTTTGGGGGTCCCGATCATCGGGAGACGACTCACTTTGGAGACAGCGGGTGCACGGGCACAGATTGCACAGTGGGTGACTTATATGGGAGATGTAGCCATCTCCATGGGGTCGAAGAAGGGGGTGAGAGTTCTATCCATTCCTTCTTTGCCCATCCCCGTATTTCGACAGGCTATCATGGGGATCCTTGCCTCGAGATTGATTGGGGACAAGGGAGGGGACACATTGTTATACTGTTGGGCCCCCATTATTGCACAGATAGAGGGGCACGACCGGATATACACTTGAGGAGCAGACATTCTTGGGACCACCTACCATGATCTATACAGGGTGGTCCATTTACAGGGACAGTCATTGAACCACCCGACTATAGTCATGAGTTGGGTTTATGAGCATTTCATTCCTTATGGCAGGGGTGTGGAGGTGGCAGATCCTGGAGCTGTTAGGGCAACCAGATGGATAGACATGTCAGTGCTTAGAGCACCTCATCAGCCAGTTGCCTCCCTAACTACTGCCAACATGGAGGCGACACCGTATCAGACCATGGCGGGCATATGGGGCGAGGAGACTCTTACTTTGATCTCCTGCTCCACCACAGGGCAGCTTATTGATAGAGTGGGATGAGTGGAGGTGCACCCCTTTGGCCGAGTCCCTCAGTAGTTTGGCTTGCCATATACAGGTATGCTTCCCCCAGTGGCGCCAGTTTACAGATCAGTTCGTGAGGCCAAAGGGGGGCCTAGAGGCCGAGGTTGGACAGTGATTACTCCTGGCGTTCCTATTGCAGCCAGGAGGATAGTTTGTGCTAGAGGGAGAGCTGGTGCACCTCGGGAACCTTTGCTTCAGATTGTTGTGGGTCCTGCTCATAGCAGCGATGACCCTATTGATATTGAATCTGAGTTTGAGGAGTTTACAAAGGGAGGAACAGAGGAGGAGACCGATGACAACGATCCTGAGTGGCATGACACTCAGGATATCATGTAGGCAGAGAGGGCTGAGCAGAGCGCAAAGAGGGATAATCTTGTTTCAGAGGAGCCCCTCTCCCAGGGCCATGGTGGAGAGGATGAGTCCGTTGCGGGGCGACACGTTGCTCCTGCCATAGGAGCAGCCCCTCAGTTAGTAGCGGCATCCGCGGCAGGTGCCGTCCCCAGCGACCCATCCTGGAGGCCTGGTGATCCGAGTAAGTTACCCTTTCTCCTTTTTAATGTTTATTTGTAGGCTCTCCTTAGTTGATATTTTGTATCTTTTAGCCTCTTGCTTAGTTTCTAATTCATTTTCTCCTTTGTTTGCAGAGACTGTTGATGAGTGGCGGGATTTGATCCGCAGGGTATGTACTGATTCCCTGATGATCCCCATGGATAGGATGCATGCAGAGTTGTCCGTAGATGCTGGGGAGCCCTGTAACACCCTGAACTACTGTTACTTTCTCCTGAGCATACAAGTGTTGATATGTGATTTCTTGTAAAAGGATGTGTTCCTCGATTTAGAAATCATGCTTGATATGTACTGTAATTTCTTTGTAGATTTCAGATCTTGACTGAGTCGAAATATGATTAGACTCTTTTATTTATTTCATTTTGCATCTGAGTTTAATCTGATCTCGGAATGAATTATAGAGTTATCCATCTATAATACCTAGTCTTGGATCAGTGGAATTGATCCAAGTATTGCTTTAAGTTTGTTCATGATGAATTAAAAATTACAGACCTTGAACAGGTTGCAAGGTCTAGAAGCATTTAATAAGCTAGTCAGGAGTATGACTCAGGCTGATCAAGTCAAATGAATTGGTTCTCGATATGGAAGTATATCTGGAAGGTCTCGATCGTGGACCAGGTAATAATTCGGTTACATACGATTCTGCAGCCTAAGGCAGAACAGGAGCTAACCCTATTCAGGAAGGTATGATGTAAGTCTTTTTCTAAGTATACAGAATGTAGACCTAACTGGAATTATTAATGGTTAGTAACCTAAAACTAAACCTAACCTAGGGGTTAGATTAGTGTTAATCTAACCTAGACCTAGGCTAAGTGCTAATGTCCTAAGTTAGTATCTACGTGTGATATGGTTAGGATAAGTATTATCCTAAATTCTAAACCTAAGTTACTAACCTAACTATTAAACAAAACGTATGGGGACCTATGGAGGGGTGCGAACCATGGGCGGCGTTTTCTATGGGATTAAATGCTAAGGATATGTATGAAGGACAGGTCATGGCGGAGGTTTTAGCAACAGCTAACCTAAGCCGATGTGGCAGGTCGCCAAAATTGGAATTGGACTTGAGATTTCATTTGTCTGTCGCCAACTTTGGCGGTTGGTGGAAGTGGAGTTTGAGCGGGAAAATTGGTGAATTTGCATTCAATGCTCTCGGTAGATGAGCTCGGAACTCGCGAGAAGGCATGCAAACAGGAAGTTTGTTGGTTTGTGTGGCTTATCGTGATTTTCAGTTTTTCTTCTGCCTGTTCACTGGTTCTTCGCACCAGTCTTCTTTGTGTTGCATGGCGAGCATGAGGTTATCTAGCTCTTTTCTCTGGCAAGGAGAGTATATATGTTTTGGAGATAGCAAAATTTTGTTGGTTGCTCTAACTTGGAAAAGAAAAAGGAAGTCTGAGCTCTTCCAATGGTCTGCTTCGGAAATTTGAGCAAAAATCCAGGCATGTTAGGCCCTAGCCTTTAAATATCTTGCTGTCTTTCAAGTGATTTCATTAGAACAACTCTGTTCAAATGATTTATGGAATGAATGATTTTCTATGGTGGTTTTGTGTGATTTTTGGTACTGTATCTCTTCTGGTTCGATGTTTTTCAATTATCCCTTGATGGGTGTTTGTTAAATTCGAATTGTGGTTTTATTCTTCGTGTTTTCATTCTGGCTTAAATATGGGAGATATATATATGAAAAGTACGATTGCTCGGCCGAGAGAGTCCATAGATTATTCCTGTGATGGGTATAGGTCACTGTAATGCTTGTCGATTTTTGGTCATCGATGCTTATTGTGGTACTGTCGGAAAAGATACTGTTGAACTTTCGTGTGAATGTTCAGTCTTACTGGGCTTCCTTGTTTATTTTGTGGTGGTTGTCATAGTTGAAGGTTACAGAGTCTAGTATGGTATCGCTATGGTAATTTAAGTTCATTACGAACGGTTAATTTGTTGTGTTTCTGTATTTCATTGCGACCTTTGTGGAAATTGTGGTATATACTCTTTGGATGAAATTCTACGTTTCCTTCCTGTGCCATCTTGTGCGAAAAATATTGGTAAGGGTTCCGTTGGATTCCTTGGTTGGAAATTCGGTATTCAGAATTGGCTTATGCCTGAATTTTAATGTTGCCATTGTTGGCACGGATGGATTCATTATCTTTTATTATTTGTTTACTGTTGTTTAACTCTGTTGAACTTATTATTTAAACAGTGTTACTGACTCAATTTAAGCATGTTGGTTTACTATTGTTTGACACCATTGGGTACCATGGGTATGGAAGGATATTTTGTATATCGGCCTTTGGACAGGCTAAACGGTGAATACTGTTTTTGGACTTTGTTTTAAATCCTCGAATGGTATACATGTCACTGTTGTATGTATAAGCCCGAGTTGAACGAGTAATGTTCTTGGCCCTGTTGATATCTTGACGCCATGAGTTATGGCTTCTGTAAAGAAGGTTGTAAACACATACCTTCAGTTCTGATTGCGTTCAGAAGTGGCTTCGTTGTCCCATGTTATGCTTCCATCTTGATTTTACTTCCATTTGGCGAGGCTGTACATGGTGCGTGGTTTTCGTTTTAAGATCTCTTTGCTTAGTTATGGGTAAATGTCATGGCTTAATGTTTCGAGTATCTTGTCGGCTGTGACAACAAAGGAGATCCTCTGAAATTGACCTTGGGTCTAAAGCCTTACACAGTAAGAAAGGATTGAACAGGTTGTAGGTTGTTATTGGGATTGAAGACGTAATATGTTTTCTTCACATTGTTATCCATTCTTGTGTATATTTGAATTTTGAGTTGTTGACTGTACCAAAGCAGGTAACGGTTGTGTTATCTTCTTGTCTGTCGCTTCTTGTGAAAGGTTACTCTGAGTCTACCTGGTAGATAGACATCATTGTTTGGCATGGGGGCTACCGACTGTAGTTGCTTAATTAAAGGTTTAAATAATACAGTGTGCTGTTGACGTCTCGACTGATTTATTGCTGTGTTCTATTTTGTTAATAAAATAGTGATTCTTCTTGTGGCTTGTCGGACTTGTTCGTATACTTACCAGATGAATGTTTTCCATATGTGTAGACGGTACAGTAGTGAACTTGTGTGGAAGGAAGTGTGAATGATTGGTTTCCTTCTCTTCTATTACTTTAATACATGTTGATATCTGTATTAGTAGGAGCTGTTTTAACATATTGATGTAATCAAGAGTTGTTATGATATTTCCTTTTCTGATGAAAGTAACGATCTGTCCAATGTTGCTGATCTTGGATTCAAGATAATTGTTTAGTTACTTTCGTTCTTGATTCTTAATATTTGATGAAATATTTGAGAAGTGTTTAGGACTATTCTGTAACGATGATAGAGTTACACGTTTGTAGTCATTATTGTATTACAAAAGAATAGTCTGAATATGTTTACTTGTTTGATAATTGATCTCATTTAAACAGGGTGTTTAATGAAAACAATTGACGGATTGCAATTGTTTTAAAAGTTAGTGCTTATCATGCTCAGTTCATCGAACTGACTCATGTTGACTATTTTTTGCAGATGGTTGCCGTAAGTGGTAAAGCAATGCAAATATGACAGGATGATCAGATTATTTAATTTGTTTCATAATGAATTACAGCTTGATTATATAAATGTACTGTATGTGGAAAGATGTTTCTTTTCCGTTAAGCATTGTATCCAGTATGCTGCTTGCATAAAATGTAATTGTATAATTTTGAAAGGAATGGAAATAAGTGTTTGATACTTATGTGTTGTATTCTATTTTTGATAGTTGACCTTCTTCGGTTTATATACCAGAATGGCAATGATATCTTTGTAAAATTTTGGATGCTTTTGTGATTGACAATGAAAGCTTACAAGAAAATGTGGTTGAATTCATATGAGTGTTTAGTAGATCTTATTGTTCTAGCGAAAGCATTATTGAATTTAAATAATTGTCTTTCTAAAAGATAGGTTAAAAATGAACCTAAGCAGAACGCTAAATAAGCTGGATTAAATTACTAATCCCTAGTCCTGAGTATGACAGGACAATATTAAATTGGATTCTTAATCATTTATATCCTTATACTAATAAGTATGATATAAATTTAGTTAAGAGAACTGATATAAATCAAATGAAGTTCGGATGCCAATCTCATGTGAAGGTTATGAGTTATTGTCCAATTCTGTTGTTTAGAATCAGGTGTATTCTAATGACTCCTTGATGAGAGCTTGACCTTAATACCTCTACCATGTAATGGGTTTATAAAGGAGGGTCGTCTTAAGACAAAGAATCCAGGGATCGGGAAAGGTTAACCTTAGGGAAAAGTCTTTAAAGTAATTTAAACTCAAGTGCGTAACGTATGTTGTTAAGTAGATATTTTCGAGGCGGATTTAAAGGTTGACGACACAAGTCAACTGCAGGGTTGTACCTCCGAGAAGATTAGGATCTTCTCGAAGTTACAATAATGCAGGAGACTTATGGTGACACCCTTTGCATTGATCGCTAAGATTTACACTTTGATCTCGCACGAGTTACTCAGGGCCTGATTATGAACGTGGTCATGTTATAAGGCTGCCTAGGAGATTCGGGGTATCATGACACACTGGTTGAACTGCAAGGTTGAACCAGTATGTCACCATATCCCTAATCCTCGTGGGCATCCATATAACATTATCACCTTGATAATCTACCTCCGAGTGATTCAGTTGTGAAAGGAAGGACTGACAGTAGTCAGTGTAGGACATTCTATATAACATAAGAATGGGGTGAAGGACGTATTCCAGATTGACGAGTATGCCGTTAAGGAATACGAGACATAAACAGTATGTTTCAAATCTTTGGCCAAAGTATCGCAAGCTGCTGATTGCGTTGTCCTAGTTCACCTAGTCTAAGGGATGAGATGCCGATGAATAATAGTAACGATTATTCAGTTAGGTTCCTTGGACAGAGCATTCTGAATCCCAGAGTAGGGAAGAGAACCGCAAGAGTAAAGTGTTAACTAAAAACACCAACTCTTTTTACTCATGAATAGATCGGTAGATTACCGAGTCATGGAATGAATAGATCGGAGGTACTCCGAGTCATTACAACTGCATATGGTTGTTTGTTATATGAATGGTTATTTGATTTGTGAGTTCTAAATTATGTATTTAGAACCAGGATGCAATTAAAAAATTTTTTTTTTTTTTTTTTTCACTTGTTCTAAGGTATAAAATGGAGATGTTACATCTTGGTATCAGAGCTGAAGGTTGCAGCTCTTGGACCTATTGTGTCCATAATATGATAAAAGCCTGAATTTTCTTGTAACAGAAAATGGTTAGAACAAGGGGGAACATTGCGTATAATGCTCCACTTGAAGGAGGAGCGGCAACAACCCAGAAACTTGATGAGATCCTTGCTGCCCTGTTAGACACAAGAGATCACTTAGCTGTATTAGAACAGCAGGTGATGGGAAATGAGGAGGATGAAGAAGCTAATAATAATAATCAGCAACCTCCTGAGGACAACCCCGACATGGGTGTTGATATTAATGCTGGGAATGCACCTGTCCAACCAGAAAACAAAAAGCCCAGATTGGCAGCAGAACTCACTAATGATATAGAAAGGATAAGTCCACCTAAGTATGATGGCACCACATTAGGAGATGGAGCTGAGAACTGGCTCAGCGAAATGGAGAAGTACTTTACAATAAGGAACTTCTCAGAGGAAACCAAAGCTATTTGGGGAGCCTATCAGCTTTCACACGAAGCATCTTCGTGGTGGGATAGCCGAAAAGCTGAGCTAAACATTGATGAAACCAATATTACTTGGGATCAATTTAAAGGCTATTTTAGGCAACGTTGGCTGCCACAACTTTTCTATGATCAAAAAATGACAGAATTTCAGAACTTAGCTCAAGGGAAGCTAACGGTAACTGAATTCTGGGAGCGGTTTACAAAACTCCTTAAGTATGTGCCGCAGTATCAGACTGACGAAAAGTTCAGAATACGGAAATTCATCATGGGATTGAATCCCGTGATAGGGGGAGAGGTCGATGTTCACAGTCCAACCAATATGGAAGGAGTTGTTGAAAAGGCCATTAGGCAAGAACAGAAATTAAAGGCTATTTCTGCTCATAAGGAGGAAGTGCGGAAGAAGACTGCAAACCCTTCTTCAACCTCTCTTGCACCCAGAAAAGGACCGTGGAAAAAGTTTGGAAACAAGAGTAAGTTTCCAGGGGACAACAATAAGAAAGCAGCAATAAATAAGCCTACTAGAAATGTAAGGGATAATTTTGTTAAAAATTATAACAATGGGCAGAAGCCCTATGGAGGACAGCGTGACAATTACAAGGCTGGAGGTAATTCTAAGCCTAAGAAGGGACCTGTAGGAGGCTGCTACAATTGTGGCAAGGACCACTATGCTAATCAATGCCCTTTGAAGAAGGATGATCGTAATCAGCAGCATAAGATACATGCTGCAGTAGCAGACAAACAAGTTGAAAAGCAAGTAACACCTATAGAAGTTTCGGGTAAGTTATTCGGCATACCTGTCATAATTCTTTTTGATACAGGAGCTACTGAATGTTTTATTTCTAATAAACTTGCTTCTAAACTTAAAAGAAAAGCTGGAAAAATGGATAAATCTTGGACTGTAGAGTATGGTAATAACTCTGTTCATACAATGAGTGAGTGTCTTTTTGGGGCAGTCCTTGATTTACCTAACTTCTCCACGGAAGTTGATCTCTATGTTACACCTTTAGGATCATATGACATTATTATTGGTGTCAATTGGTTAGCTGACCATAAGGAAAAGGTAGATTGCTATGAAAAGAACATAAAGTGTTTAGATGATCAGCTGAAAACAACAGAGATTCAAGGGGTGAAACGGGAAATTTCAGTTAGAAAACTGTCAGCTATGCAGCTTAAAAAGGCTAAGAATAAAGGTTGTACTCTTTATGCAGTAAAGATATCTGAATCTTCAGAAGAAGATGGTGATTACATGAAGCGAATTCCACTGTTACAAAGTTTCAGGGATGTTTTTCCTGAATAATTACCAGGGTTACCACCCAAGAGAGAATTTGACTTCACCATTGAAATCAAACCAGGAACTGAACCTATTTCCAAAGCACCTTATAGGATGACTACTACAGAGTTAGTCGAGCTTAAGGCACAGTTGCATGAACTTTTGACAAAAGGTTTGACTAGACCAAGTGTTTCACCTTGGGGTGCGCCTGTAATATTCGTGAAAAACAAGGATGGAACACTAAGGCTGTGTATTGATTATCGGATGTTGAACAAAGCAACAATCAAGAACCGATATCCACTTCCAAGGATCGACGATCTGTTTGATCAGATGCGTGGAGCAGCGGTTTATTCTAAGATAGACCTTCGATCTGGTTATCATCAGTTAAGGATTAAAGAAGAAGACATTCATAAAACAGCTTTCCGAACAAGGTACGGACATTATGAATTCACAGTTCTACCCTTCGGGTTAACTAATGCACCCGCAACCTTTATGAATTTAATGAACAATATTTTTCAAGAATACCTGGACAAGTTTGTACTTGTATTCTTAGACGATATTCTCATTTATTCTAAAAGCGTTGAGGAGCACAATGAGCATTTGAAGATAGTTTTGGGAATTTTGAGAAAGAGGAAGTTGTATGGTAAGTTATCCAAATGTTCTTTCTTTGATTCAGAAGTTCACTATTTGGGTCATGTTATAAGTAAAGAAGGAATTGCTGTAGATCTTTCAAAAATAGTGGCAATAACTGAGTGGCCTGCACCAAAGAATGTGCATGAAGTAAGAAGCTTCATGGGTCTTGCTGGTTACTATAGAAAATTTGTAAAGGATTTTTCTAAGGTAGCTGCACCAATAACTTCATTGCAAAAGAAGGATAAGAAATTCATATGGAATGATAAGTGCGAAGCGGCTTTCAAAAGTCTGAAAGACCAGTTGACTTCTGCACCTATACTAGCTATACCAGACCCTAGTGCTAGCTGCTTATGCATAAAACCGCTTGAGGTGAAGGGAATTGACTGATTCACCAAATTCCTCACCTTCTAGTGTACATAAGAGGTATGCACCGTTTCCGTAGTCCTTCATGACTCGGTATGGGCCCAACCATTTGGGCCGGAATTTCCTTCCTTTGCCGGTCTTCTTGTCGATCCGGCTGTCTAGTCTTAGAACTAGATCCCCTTCGTATATGTCGCGTTCATAGACCTTCTTGTTGTACTGCCGAAACATCCGGTCAGCATAGATTCTATGTCGCTGTTCGGCATCTAACCTAGTTTCATCTAGGCTTTCTAGTTGAGAAATATGTGCTTCTTTGTAAGTGTCTTCATCCAGAATCCCTTGTAATGAAATGCGGAGATTAGGTATTTCAACCTCAAGTGGGAGGACTGCCTCTGCACCGAATACTAGTGAGAAAGGATTTGCTCCCGTTGGTGTTTTTATTGAGGTTCGGTGGGCCCACAAGGCCGGATATAACTTCAAATGCCAATCTCGTTTGTTTTCTTTCATAGTTTTAAGGAGAATGGATTTTAGTGTCTTGTTTATCGCTTCAGCCTGTCCGTTGGCTTGAGGGTAATACAAGGAAGCCGTATGATGGCTTATCTTAAATTTGTTGCATAGTTTGCGAACCTCTTCATTCTTAAAAGAAGTTCCATTATCGGATATAATGATTTGCGGGATACCGTATCTACAAATGATTTGGTTTAAAATGAACTTGGCGATTACAAAACCAGGTACAGTAGTAAAGGCATAGCCTCTACCCACTTGGTGAAATATTCAGTGGCCGTGATTATAAAATTGTGGCCATCTGTAGACGAGGGAGAGAATTTCCCTATCAAATCCAGGCCCCATGTAGAAAAGGGCCATGGAGTAGCAATTGGTTGCAGAGCTTGTGTCGGCATATGAATCTCATGGGAGAATTCTTGGCACTTATGACACCTATGTACAAACTCTATTGCGTCATGTTCTAGAGTGGGCCAATACTAGCCCATTCGATGTATTTTTTGAGCGGTGGCATGGCCACCGTAGTGGCCTCCACATATTCCACTGTGGGATTCATGGAGAATTTTCTTGGATTCTTTTGTGTCGACACATCTTAGGAGCATTCCATCGAATGATTTTCGATAGAGCACTTGCTCTATAATGACGTATTTGGCTACGATAATACGTAACCGCCTTGTTTGTTGTGGTATAACTCCTTCTGGGCACATATGGTCTATGATATAGTTAATGATATCAGCGTACCAGGGACACTCAGAGATAGAAGGACGGGTTTTGATGTAGTATACGCACTCATCTGGAAAATCTAAATCTACTAGATCACCTCCATCTGATGGGTTATCAGCTAACCAATCCGCAATGATTTGTCCCTTAACTGACTTCTGATTTACAAACGTTAATTCGAATTCTCCCATTAAGGTTATAAAACGTCCAGCCTTTTTAGACAATGACCCTTGTGTGAGGAAAGTTCGTAAGTGGTCCGTTTTTACCGTGACCCTCGTTTCTTGATTCAACATATAGTGTCTTAAGCATTTAGTAGCAAAGACTATGGCAAGGCATTCTCGTTCTTCCTGTGTATAACATGTTTCATAGTCAAGTAACGTTCGACTAATGAAATAAATCACACGTTCTCTCTTGTCATTGTCCTCTTGGGCCAACATACAAGCTAATGAGACATTGGTAGCTCGTGAATATAGAATTAACGGGCGATCTAGCTTAGGTGGCATTAGCATAGGTGGTGACAACAGGAAACACTTAACTGCATCAAAGGCTTCATTGCAGTCTTTGGTCCAATCAATGCTATAGTTTTTCTTGAGTAAATTGTTGATTGGATGAACGGCAAAGCTCAAGTCTGGGATGAATCTTCGTATTGCACCCAGCTTTCCGAGAAATGACTTGATTCTAGATTCATTCGAAGGTGGGATCATTTCGAGGACAACCCAAATTTTGGTTGGATCAACATCTATCCCTCGTGACGATATGATGTAACCTAGGAGCTTTCCTCATGTTACGCCAAAGACGCATTTTTCTGGATTTAGTGTGACTCTGTATTCTATTAGGCATGAAAGAATGACGCGGAGTACTTCTGGATGGTCACAATGCTTCTTGGCCTTAGCCAACAAGTCATCTATGTAGGATTCCACGATTTTATGAATTAAATCATGGAATATATATGTCATAGCCCACTGGTATGTAGCACCGGCGTTCTTGAGACCGAATGGCATAACATCATAGCAATAGGTTCCCCAAGGAGTTATAAACGTAGTTTTAGCTTAATCTTGCTCAGATATTTTGATTTGATTATATCCTGAGAATCCATCCATGAGAGACAAAAGTTCAAATCCAGCTGTTGCATCAACAATGACATCGATAGATGGTAATGGGAAGTCGTCCAAAGGACATGCTTTGTTGATGTCTCGGAAATCTATGTAGATGCGTATCTTTCCATTCTTCTTGAGAATGGGAACGATGTTAGATACCCATTGGGAGTAGTCAACTGGCTTGATAAATCCTACTTGGAGGAGTTTTATTACCTCCTCCTTTACCATGAGAACTACCTTGGGCTTCATGGGTCTTGATTTTTGTTTAACTGGCTTTGCATCTGATTTAGTGACGAGGTTGTGCACCGCAATGTGGGGTGCGACTCCTTTCATCTCCTTATAATTAAATGCAAACGCCTTCTGATGTTATTTAAGGATCTGAGTGTGTATCTCTACTTCTTCTGGGGTTAAGGATGATCCTAATTTCAAGATTTTTGGTTCGTCATCTATCCTGATGTTGACATCGATTGTTTTCTCAATTAAAGAGGTGTTACCCTCTTTAAACTCAGGTGGTGCTGGAGGTAAATCCAAATCATCCCCATTTTCTATTGCGTATATGCTAGGTTCCATTTGTGAGGGGAGATCCATCATGGGATTTCCGAAATAGGAAGACGAATGTGGAATCAAGGACAAATCTAGCATATGATAGGAGAGATGTAGTGCTGCATAGGTGTTTAAGTAATCCAAAGTGGCCATGTCACTATCAACATGGTCTAGGACGATAGATTCACTTCCGCTTGAAAGGGGATTTGTCATTGTTTTTATTAATGATTCATCACGAATGGACACCGTGAAATGGGTATCTTCTAACTCATTGCTTGGAGTAAAACGCGATGCTGAAGTTGCTATTGAATTGGCGAGAAGAGTTTTCTCTCGCGGAATTGCTTCAATGGATATGAAGTTAAACGCCTTGCTTAAATCTAATACGGCTTCTTTGTAAAGTTGCAAGTGTTCGGCTTTGGTTTCGTATACTTCAGAAACCTGGTTTTTCACTAATTGCAAGTCTCCTAAGACTTTGATGTCATCAACACCAATTCTTTTGGCTAAGGTGAGGCCAAGGAGGAGGGCTTCGTACTCAATCGTCGTTGTTTGTGCATTCAAAATTTAACTTAAAGGAAAATGACAGGACTTTCTCTTCGGGCGAAGTAAGAATTATACCTGTCCCCGCTCCATAATGGCATTTAGCTCCATCAAAATGGAGAGTCCAATACTTAGCTGGGAGTATAGATGTTGGGGCATCTACTGCGTTTGTGCAGTCTACTTCTACCATATAGAGATATTCTGATGGAAGGGAACCAACACCTAGGGAATATCCTCTGCCTACTGAATCAAATGGTAAGAACATTGGTAAATCTTGTTCTATTAACTCAATGATTTTTTGCAGTAGTCCCTAATGATACTGTTTCTATAGTTTTAGCCTTATCTTTGGGGGTTGGGGTTGTTTTGGCAATGCTGATAGTTTCAAGATCCATTTTCGGTACCAACTTCTCCTCTGGTTTTGCGTCAATGGGTTTATTAAGTTAGTTTGTTGGAAGTTCAAATTCTAAGTGCACACCTGGTCTTTTCTTTAAATCAGCTAGGTGTAAATCGAAAGGTTTTGGATCACCTTTGGCTACAAACACCTTTCCTAGATGCAAGAATCGTACCTCTTGAAATAACGTAGAAGGGATTACCTTCATTCGGTGTATCCATGGTCGGACGAGGATCATATTATAATTAGTTTCCCAATCTATAATATAAAACTCAGTCAAGATTGTTTTGGGTCCTAAGGTGACCAGTAGTATTATAGTTCCTATCGAAGTGGCTTTAAGGCTATCATAGGCTCTTAATGTATTTCAAGTGGTGGAATAGTTTGTTTCCCCATATCCTAGTTTTTGGAGGAAATAGAAAGGGACTATGTTAACTGCAGCCCCATCATCAACCATTTCCCATTTTACGTAGTTATTATAAACCCATACTTGTAAGTGTAAGGCTGGATTGCCTCAGCATGTAATCTCAGCATCTATAGGCATTTTACTTATTTCAAATATGAATTCAACATCCTTGTCCGGCTGCCCCGGAGGGTGGATATCAAAATCTACATGGTTTACTTGTGTTTAAGGAGGTGGAGTGATGTTAATTAGATGACCTAAACCTAATGCTTCTAAAAGAGAAGCTCTATGAGCAGGAGAGTTCTTTAATAAGTCTAAAAATGAAATGTGTGAGAAGGTTTTTGTTAGGTCGCTAATTAAATCATAGGCACCCTATAGGTTTTTCTACTATTTGTTGACTCTTATCTATTTCTGGCAGATGATTTGGGATTGGTTGAGAGAAATACTCTCGTGTTCTTGTTATAGCTTCGATAGGTAGTTCAATGTCTAGTTCTACCAAACTGACTATCTTGGGTCTCGGCTGACTTCCTAATTGTGGTGCAAGTGATGGATTTAGTAAAGTTGAGGCTTCATGATCATTATTTCCCGTCATTGCACCCTTGTTCGTCCCAGTTGGATTTAGTCTATTATTATCATGATTTGGGAGTGGATCGTTAAATATCTTGAGGGGAGAATTCTAAGGGGAAACTACCCCTGCGAGCGTGCTTGGTGGTGATGACACAGGATCTGCCAAAAACAAATCTGTGAAGAACTGTCTTTGTTCTTCTGGAAAACGTTGCATGAATTTGTTGTACTTACAGCACGTTCTAGTATCGTGACCTTGAATCTTGTCGAAACCACAATATGAATTGGGATTGTAATTCCTGTTTTGTTGGTTTGGTGTATATTGTGGCCTAAAATTTTGATCAAACTGTTGCCTATTAGGATTAAAGTTTTGCATTTTTTTTTTTTGGTTTTGATAACCAAATGAGTTTTGGCTTGGCCCTTGTATGGGATTTCGCCGTTTTGTTGTTGTGGATGGTTAAAATCCACTGTATTGATTGTCGGGGTGAAGTTGTTGTTTCGTTGGTTGTTTGTTTGTGATGGAGTATTGACAACATTTACCTTCTTGGGCTGGTCGGTTACTCCATCCGTTGTTACACCCCGATTTTTGTTAAGGATTTTAGGTCCTTGATTGATGTTTGTGGTAGTGGGATAATTTGTAGTGTTCTGATTGGGGGTGATTAACCTCCCATTTGCTCCATATGTTTTACGGCCACTATCTATCGCTGCTTGATCTATTCGAAGAGCGCTCTCAAGTACTTCATCGTAAGTTCTTAGTGGGAACTTCTGGACTTCTTCCTTCACCTCTTTGCTGAGAGAATGAAGGAATAAATCACATAGTTCCATCTGATCCATATTTGGAGCACTTGCCGAGGAATAAAGGACTGTACGCCACCTTTGGATGAAATGGGTGACAGATTCGTTGTGTTCTTGTTTGATGTGTAAGAACTCCCTGATTCCTGTTCTTAACAGATTGTTCATGTCAAATGCCTTAATGAACTCTGATACAAGTTGTTTAAATGAATGGATGGAAGCCTCAGGTATTCTATAATACCAATCAAGAGCGATGCCTTCCAAGGTTTTGGGGAATATTTTAGCAACAACCCCATCCCAAGGGAGTAGTTCGCGTATGGCTGTAGCGTAAGCTTTGATATGCACATTTGGATCTCCCTCACCTTTGTACTTGGGTAAATCGGGAAGAGGTCTTGGAAGCATGACGCTTCGTATGGCGAAGTCTAAGGGCTCTTTCAGATATTCTGAATAAGTCCCTATCGCATAGGTTTCGACCATTGATGGTGGTTACTGAGGGAGTGGTGGTGGGATGGGTTGTTGATATGGTGTAGCGTATGCATTGGCAGGGGCATAGGGATGTCCCTGTGTTTGAGAAAACATGCCGGGAGAGGAGAACATATCTCCTTGTGGTGATTTGGAGTACATGTTTAAGTATGACGGGGTATTGTCTAGGAATGGATTGTTTGATACTAGACCTAGGAGAAATGGTGTTAGAGATGATGGGCCTTGTTGGCATTTGTTGTGGATACTGAGGAGGCATGCCTAACGTGCCTACTCCTATGAGGAGATCTACTTGGCCAGGGTGGTATGGAGGATTGGAACTTCCTGCTTGCATGAACTGAGAATTTTGACTTGCTTGAGCAAGTTCTAACCCTCTCACTTTTTCTACTAACGTTGAAATGACTTCATTTGGTGAAGTCACGGTGCTTTGCCTTAGCGGCGTTTGTTGTATACCCTGGTGTTGTATAGGCATGTGATATCCTGCTATGAACTGATCGCTATCTTGCCAAGTTTCTCCGAGAGTATTTCCTATATGTAGTGGCATAGAGGTATTTTCTTGAAAAGAGACCTCGGGTTGTATTTGTAAACCTCCTATAGGTGGGTAGATACCCCAGGAGCGTTGTTCACTCCTAGGATAACGTATTGACTGTTCATCATCTAAGACCAGGTATGGGTCTGATTGCCTACTAATTTGTGGTCTAAGTAGCATCTGAGGAGATGAACCAGATTCTCCGGTAAACGTCATATTATTTGAGCCTGAAGGCTCTGTTTGTTGCGTTCGAGGGGTTTGATCTAACTCCTCAGTTTGAAAAGATGAATTATATCTGATTCTTGGAGTTTGTGTTGACAACTGATTAGTTGAGTAGTTGTCCCCCCATACCGAGAGTGAGGGTGATGATTTCCTATTCTGCTGGGCGTAGTATGCCTCAAGACCCAAGAGGGGTCTGCCATATGCATCGAATCCTGACATATTCGGGGGGGTATATGAATACCCGTAGAATAATGGGAAGGAGCGAAGGTGATTTGTGAAAGGCTAATGAGGCGGAGAAGATGAAAAGAACACGTGATACTATGACTCTGAATTAGAAAGTAGGAAGTTTACGTCAGCTTCACTAATTTTGTTTGTTTCACGTCGGGTTCACCAATTTTGTACGCCGGAAAAGTGACAAGCGAGTGTGGGAATCTACAGGTAACTCTTCCGCGTACCCGACCTCCCGAGGTCGTGCCGAGACAGCCGGTGGGGATGGAATATGCGTGGGATGCAAACAAACTAGTTAGGAAATCTAATGTCTTCGACACGCACTAATGGAATTTGTGAATCTAAGGCAAAGAAGGCCCTTCTAACTTGGACTGGTGTGATAGATCGATCAGCAAGGATGACTGCTCGAAGGCTCCAATCAATATCGAGTTCTGGCCTGATTCGATCTATGGGTTGTGGAATACGTGGAAAATGACCTGGGATAGTTTCGTGTATATCTCCAGATAAGGTCATATGGTGGGTAATGAATACAATCGACTCTATGGACGATTCTCTGGCCTAGTCCAGAATTCTCTAGCTTTGTTAGCCGCTATATCTAGTAAGGATAGTTGTTCGATGATGATGGGTGGAAGTGGAGTGGACTGGAATACTAACGTGCGTAGGCCAGTGTCTATATCTGATTGACTTATGGATTCGTTAGGTTGCGGGATTTGTGGATCACAATCGTAGACTCTTGGTTGTTGCGGTCCTGCTATGTTCATGTACGAAATCAAATCCTAATCCCTAGTATCTAGTAATCGTACACTTTCTGAGCTTCTATGTTTAGACTTAATAACTACTGTGATTTTCTCGGAATATCTCACAGGCGTTCGTGCAACCTGGATTCTTAAACTAGTATCTATGTCTGTGAGAGTGTCTCCTGCATCTGGCTGTGGGACCAAAGGATCACAACCAAAGGTTTGTTCTCTTTCGAACCCTTCTACAGTCATGTGAATGTTTTCCTAGGGTAATGTGTAGTTCGGTTGATTTGACCAAAACGTGTGTGCTTGGTCGTCTTCTATATTTAATCCTCTCAACTGAGAGCTGATCAGTCGTAAATCTGTTGTTGTTTGGAAGACTTGTACTCTAAGGTTCTTGTCTATGTCAACTATTGCTGTGACGAGGTTGGGTTGAGGCACAATTGGCTCAAATACGTATTCTCTGGGCTCCCTAGCTCCCGTGATTGTCATACAAAACAAAATGTAAATCTAACTGTAATAAAGCAAATTCTAACTATGTGGAATAAATCTAAAACATATATAACTTCTATTTTTCTATGAAACCTTTATAGGAATTTAAGAAAAGAAGCTATTTAAACGTATCTAGAAATAACAACTAAATAACAATTTAAAACAAACAAAATAACCGAGTGTAGTTATTTGCCTGTGTAATTTGTAGATTTATTCTAAACAAATGAAATAACTTATCTTAATCTATTTGCGAGATTCTCGATCCTACCTCAAAAGTGAGGAGTGAATCATAGTTTCTCAGAAACTATCAATCCCCACAGCTTCCCTGGCAATATCGAGAATAGAATTTACTGAAATGAAGCAATTAACTACTCTATTTGATATGATTCTAACTAGAACTTTGAAAGCTAGAACCTGGATTCCGCAGAACAGTGGCGAATCCGATGGTGTATGTGATCTTTTCCCCTCAGTGTGATCTCCTCGTTCTTTTGTGTTCACGTGGATCCAGAAAAGCATGTAATGCTAGCATCAACAGAAGTAGATATTGGGACAAAGGCAGCTCAGAATGCAGACTGAATATAATGCGAGTAGGAGAGGGATAGCGCAAGAGTACAGAGCTTGGCTTATGCAATTCCTAGCGGGATTTATTGCGAGTCATGCAACATAAAGCGTCCAGAACCTGAAACTATCCTATTTGAGGAGAAAAACCTGCAACTTTAATGGCTTCCTAAGCTATTCTACTCCAATGGATTGGGTGAAATAACAGTACTGCCTGCACAAGATGGGTATGTGGCTTACCAACAGCTGAACAATGCTAACTTAAGCATGCAAAGAATTAAAACTATGGCTTCTAAACAGAATAAAAGACTGAACTATGAAAATCAGAGCATGAAAGTGAATGAGGGGCAGACCATTTGTTTGTGCACAAACCATTTATTTATAGCTTTTCATTCACCCAAAGATCAAAACCAAACTGAACTCTAAAACTATAAACAATGGCCAAACACTATTCCAGGGGACCAAAAACATAAATGCAAGCCGAAGTCGGCAAGGAAAGCTGGTGAAACGTTGATTTTTACGTGAGTCACGTTAAAATGCTTTCTGGAAACATGTAAAGGACCACCACTCTGAGCAGGGCGGCGGTTACAGGACCGCCACCCTAATCAAGGCGGTGGTCACGAGACCACCGCCCATGCAGGGGTGGTGGTTTCGTCACTGAAGAGCAAAAGGCCAAGAAAAGAGAGGAAAAAGGAAAAATAAAGGACGCGGGGGCTAAGTGGGGCATGCGGGATGTTAACGCACACTCGGAGAGCTTTTCCGGATCCCAAACACCTTGCGAGGAGACCTGTATCATCATTGGGGCACTTGTTACACTATTCCGGTAGTACAGTACCTTACAATTTTGGGTACGTACAGTGTTCTATGAGAAACTTGTTGTATGTTTGATGGGATCAAACTCAAAAATGGATTCAATAGTTTCCATTGCATCCGGTGACTTGTTTGTGTGTGAGGATCTTGTTCAAAAGTGAGAAGTTGAAAACAACCTTTAATACTATCAACCATGAGCTTGTAGGGGACTAACTTGTCATCCTTGACTTGATATTCGATGGTGACTTATTTAACGATCAATAGGGAATCACCATAAACTGTTAACTCCTTGAGATGCCATGAAATAATGAATTTCAACCTAGCAAAGAGGGATTCGTACTCAAAAGTATTGATGGTGTAGGGGAATCCTAAGTGGAAATATTTTGGAATGACATCGCCATTTGATGTGAGTAGTAGAATACCAACTTATGACCTATGGATATTGTAAGAGCCATAAAAAATAGAGTCCAAGAGGGAATTGCACCAATCTATAAAATTTCCTCATTTAGAAATTCAAAGTGAAGAGGTTTTGATATTAGTAGAGGTGATGCTTCAATTTTATATGCAAGGGCTTGTCCCTTGATAAATTTTTGATTGAAAAACTCTATATCAAATTCACTCAGTAAAATAACCCAACGAAGAATTCTTCTTGTTAGGACAAGTCTAGATACTAGATACTTCAGTGGATATAATTTTTTCATAAGATTTTTTATATGATTGAGCAAATAATGACATAACTTGTGAAATGTGAAAGCCACTTCTAAGTATACCTTATTAACTTAAAATTCTTTGAATCTGTGATCAATGAGGGTCCTATCGAGATAATAGACAACCTGTTCTTGTCCATGATCATTATATTATGCTAATAATGATCTTATTGTATATTCTGTGGTAGATGAATAGAGAAACACTATTTTTTTGGAATAGGTAGCATGAGTACTAGAGGACTTGATATATATTCTTTCAATTTGGAGAAAATGTCTTGACATTCTTAATTCCACTTAAATTGTACATCCTTTTCCAACAACTGATTGAAGTGATGGCACTTGTCTGCCAATTGTGAGATGAAATGTTTGATGGCTTGGATTTTTCCTTGAAGACCTTTTAATTATATAAGATTGTTTGGAGGAGGAATTTCTATGATAGCCTTGACGTTTACGGGGTCAAATCTGATACCTCTATGTGATACAATGAATCCCAAAAGTTTTCCCAAAGTTACACCAAACACACATTTCTTTGGATTGAGTCTAACCTTATATTCATGCAATCTTTCAAAGATGCACCTTAAATGTTGAATGATCAAATCTTGTTTGTGATTTTGGAAGGATATCATCTACATAATCTTTTATAATGTCATGCAACATGTTGCGGAAAATAAATGTTATTACTCTTTGATAGGTGGCACCCATATTTTTAAGGCTAAAAGGCACGACCTTATAACAAGACGTGCCCCATGATGTGGTAAATTTTGTTTTTTATCGATCTTATTTGGAAATTTGTATTTTATTATAGCTAGAAAAGCCATACATTAGAGAGAGAATTTTATGGCCTACATTAGAGTCAACAATCATATCAATATTTGGTAATAGAAATTTGTCTTTCAGACATACCTTGTTTATATCAAGGAAGTATGTACATATTTTGATTCATGGCAGATACAATGTTTGATATTCATTTTGAAATTAATTGGTTTGATAAAATATGCTTCTAAGATTTTATGAAGTTTAATTTTGAACAATAATTCAACTCAAGGGTGCATTTTTCTTAGTTTTTTTTTAACTGGTTTTACATCCGGACAAACCACAAGGTGGTGTACCATAAGGGAGGGATCCAACCCTAGTGTATCCTTGTATTTTCATGTAAATATATCTTAGAACTCAATAATAAGTGATGTAAATACTTATATTTCTGCTTCTGTTAGACTAACACCAAGTTGTAAGAGTTTAGGGTGCTCATTTGTGCCAATATTTATGTTAATGATCTCTTCTACTAGCATTTTTTACTTGTTTTTTCTGGAAAAATATGTTTTAGGCTGACCTAGATCATCTTTTTGATGTGAAGGATATTCACCTCTTTAGTGATTCATAAAATTTTTCACTAGGAGATGCGTCCTTTTTTTTTTTCATTGTTTTTCTTCTTTTTTTCCATTTTTTGTTTCTTGAATAGTGCCTCAGTGAGGTTTTCACTATGGGAGATATTGATTTTCATTTTTTAGTTTTGATTTTCTTTTTTTTGTAGACTGGGGTACTCAAGTTCTTCACCAAAATAGGTTGTATCATCCAGGTCAATATAAAATCCCTTCCTGTGATTAGAAAGGGGTCTAGGGTCCTGAGTCTCAAAAAACTATTCAATGGCCTCATTATTTTAGAAGAGATCCATGAATATGTGATTTGATTAGTCCTAATTTATGACACTAAGATGTATGAGGTCAAAGTCAATGGTGCAAATGGAATGGTTTTTGGTGAATAGATTTATGTCAATGTCCGAGTCAGTATCCTCATCACTAATTGAGACAATGATCAATACTAGAATGGTTTCAAAAGAAGATGAAACCTAGACCATAATGATAGATGTTTTTTATATACATGATATGATCAAGGTGACATTTTTCATTTTTTTGAGTCCCTTACCTTTCCATTGCATATTCTTCATCATTTTTTATCTTTAATAATATATTTAGGAGATTCATAACATATGGCCAACTGATCGCCATACAACCATGAGTTCTCAGAACCCTACATGTTTTCATCTACTATATATCTGAATCGTTTCCAGAGGTAATTACTAAGATTGTAAATTAGAGCCACTTTGAGGTGAGAAGTATTAGGTTTGAGATAACTGCATGGAGATAAAGGTAATTTTCCAACCTGGAAAGCACTTTAGAGTTTATATTCTATAATACCTTTGTCAAGGATCATGAGTTCAAGTGGAGTGGAAGATATAGAAGGTTGGAGTTTTATAAGGATATCATGATCAATGTGTAGACACTAGAAAATGTACCTTGCACATAACATGGTTCATTTTAAGAATCCTATGGTAAATTGGAGGTGGAAAGTCCCTGACGAATATACTTGGAACCGCTTTCGCCGGAAAGGTGAAATTTCCTAGGTTTTAGAATGAAATTTGTGCCTGACATTTTTTAGGGAGAGCCAGGGCCCAAAGGCAAGTTTTATTTAAGAAGACACATAAAATAAGGTTTTGTTGATGTATAGTTGTCACACGAAAACAAAGGTTGTTGACGTACATAAAAAACCCTTGCTGTCACGCAAAGGATTGCTGATGCGCGTCAATAACCCTTTGCTTTCACACGAAAATAAGGGTTATTGACGCATGTCAACAAGCCTTGTTGTCATGCGACAACAAGGGTTGTTGATGCATGTTAACAACCTTTGTTGTGACAATGAGTGTTGTTGATGCATGTCAACAATCTTGTAGTCGCGTGTCAACGAGAATTGTTGACCATAACAACGAGTGTTGTTGACGCATGTCAACAACTCTTGTTGTCACACGTCTGGTGTCACTCAAATTTCACCCTGAAATCTGTGACTACCCAATCCGAATTTTTTTTCGTACTTTTAAAATAGTGGGTCGTTTGTTGTTTTTATTGCCTGAAAGTTCCTGTATTGCGTCAAAATAATCCTAAAGAGCCATATTAGCCTTTTTCGCCAAATACCCAGATGCCCAAAATTGTTTTATTCTGTCGTCGGGATTTGTCTGTGGGAAATTTGTATTTAATTATTTTGAGCCCCGTATGAGGCTATTTGCGCTCTGTTTTGACTCCATTATGAGCGAATATGTTATTATTGCTATGTACCAGAAGGATTTTAACTTATTTTAAGTTTTGGGCTTTATTTGTAACTTTTGGCAATTTTTCGTGTTTTTGTGGTGTCCCATTCTGTTTTCTGTAAAATTTCTCTGGAACAACTCCTTTGCCGGGTAAGCCCGATTTTTGGCCTGGAGCAGCTGGAAAACATACATGCACATTTTACTCGGAGGAAGTCGTCATCGGAGGTCTGGATCACTGGGAAAAAGCGAAGTCGTGCACAGAAAAGCCCTTCCGGGGATGGGCGCATTTTTGGAAAACAAAGGATTTAAGCTGCGATGGGAAAAATATAAGCCGCAGGCAGGGTGGGAATTGTATACTTGCCTGACAGGGTACTTTTTCCCGTGTTATAAAAATCACTTAAGTGGATCACGGGGTTTTGGTGCCTGCCTGGTAGGGTAAAGCATCCTGTTATCAAAAAAATTCTTAAAAATAGAATTACATGTGCAAAAAAGTGCGCCCCCTTTGGTGAGAGATTAAAAGAATTAAAATTGATTATTTTTATTAATCTTTCTTCTCAAAAAGTGCGCCCAAGCTTGGAGGAGGTCAACAAGTCAAAGATGGAATAAAAGAAAGGAGTCAAATGCATTAAATTTAATTTATTTAATGGCTGCCCTCTTCCTCTCAAAAAGTGTGCCCCATTTGGGTATTATTTAATGTTTTTTAAGGCATTAAAACATTAAATTAATTTCTATTTTCAGTGGCTATGGTCAAAGCACACTGTGGGGCTTGAGTGAAGTGTTGTGTGAAGGATTAAATTGAATTAATTTAATTTATTGGATGGCTGTCCTTAAACATGCTATTTTTAAAAGAGAAAAACATGATTTTTAATTAATTAATTGCCTTTAATTGTTAGGGCAATTATTAATTATAGAATTGTGAAGGTTATATAAGCATGGGTAGCCATATGGGTGAATAATTTAATTCACAAGTAAAGAATTGCAGCTAGGAGAAAAAGTGCGCCCCCATTAGAGGAAGGATTTTGTTCAGACAAAGTGCTAACAAGGGCAAAAGCTTCCAGATGTGGCGCATGCTTTGGAGAAGGTTGATCTTCATCTGCATAGTTGTTTTCACAGGTGTTACAGGAGCTCAGGTGTTGATTGAAAGGATTCATGCTCTCTTTCTGTGCAAATTAAACACCAATTTTTGGGGCAGCAGGCTTGAAAAGTGTAGATTTTTATAATTTAAATTCACTATTCATGCTCCAGTGGCCATTTTTGTCTGAATAAATTGCAGGAATTCATTACAGGTGCTTTACAAAAGAAAAGGAGTTTTTATCAATGTCCAAGACATTGCAAATATCCTCTGAATCTGAAGATTTCCAGATCTGCACTAGTATTGAAGAAATCCGGCCATGTTAGAAGAAAAAGAATTATTCAGACAAAGATAGATAAAGCCATGGTGAAAGGAGATGAAAAAGAGAGTACGATGGATTCATGCATTGCTTCCAAACTTTCAGACATAGGAGACACAGATCTAGGCCCAGAACCTCTTTCTGATTTGATTGATAGATCCAGAGCGGGAAAGAATTCACTCATGCATGTGGTCATAAGTAGCAGAATTATCTGAGCTGTAGTTTTCCCATGTACAGCCCAATTGCCAGAGTTCGTGATGGAGTGTGCTAGATCTTATCATCCTTCATCCAGATCAGTGCGTGATGTTGCGAGAAAGACAATAATTCATTTGGATGCGGAATTCATCAATTATTGTCTAAAGATTCCAGTGCGAAAGGTGGCGACTTCTATTAGCATTTAGGATGCTGACAGTAGATAGGAGAAACATAGAGCTGATTGCGTAAGCATAATGAACAGCCGGTTCATGAAGAAGCCTAGATCCCCTTCAAAGTTCCCGAGAACTCTTCCACGGTCCAATTTGGTGCAGGAGGCTGATGATGTCGTCAAATTGCTATGCAGGTTGAATGGCGAAGCGAATGCCTACACTTTCCGTACATGGATGTATGCTTTCATCAGGACCATTGAAATCAACAAGGTTGATTCTATAATCAATTGGTCAGAAATTATTAGCAGCAACATCGGTGAGCAACTTCGGAACGTGAAGCGTACTTTCAGCTTCAAGATGATTTCATACTTGGTGTATGCTGTAGCTTCATAGGGTGTCTTTTCCAAGTTGGATAGATGGGGTGTTCTTTCCAAGGACCCCATTTTCGAGTGCTACCCATAGCTTACTGTACCTGCGTGCGAGAAGGACTTCAAAGTGATCAATGATGACTTCTTCTACGATTTCATCTGTAGGCTAGACAAAGACTTGAAGACTCACAGGGTAAGCAAGGAAACATGGGATGTAGTGTCCAAGATTGGCAATTTATTCATCCAGTTTGTAGATTTCACATACCTCAGGGTTACAGGATTTTTTTGAGAACCTATAAAGATGCCCAGGTATCCAAGTGATAGATTGATCACCATGGAGCTGAGCAGGCAACTCGTAGAGTTACACGACCTTCAGTTGAAACGGCACAAGTCTACGGGCTTCTTCCCAATCACTGTGGGATATTACAGCTGCCTCAGCATTCACAAAGCTCGAGGGATGGAAGCACAAATGTTATCCGAGTATGAGCAAGAGTTCTTCCCTGCACGGCTTAACTTCGATCCATTTGGAGTAGCCAGGAAGACAATCTCCCAGGAGTACGCACATGTGCCTTCGTTAGAAGATTTCTGGATGAAGTGCAGAAGTGAGTATGAGGTTAGAAAGAAATATTTCAGCAGGCTATCAGCAAAGCAAGTGTTCGACTTTGGACTAGCGTGGATACCTGCGGATCTTAAAGATGATGGGAACGTGGTACTTGACACTTACCATCAGATGGGAGGAGATAAAGCTATACTGCAAGATAACATTGGAGGATGCCATTCAATTGAAGAGAGATCTGGAGCTGTGTTGGTGAATACTTCGAGCTGGCTGCTAACGAAGGGATACTGCCTTGATGAAGTATTGATGAATCAAATCACGGGAAACTTCGGCACAGGAGATTCCCTCAAATGAAAGCATGAAGGAGAAAGCAGCAGAAGGTCCGAGAAGTTGAAAGTACACAGAAGATCTCAAGAGAAAGAAAAGACCACTTCTATGACCATAGCTTTGACTCCGACTTCTCCAGTACCCAGAAGATCACCAACTATTGCACCGCAGCAGCAGGATGCTTCCATGCCTTCATTAAAACCGGTGACGTTCGTTTTCTCTCCGCAGCCACTTCGTTTAGCACCTGTTCCAGAGGAGATGTTGAAGCTGCATATGACGGAGTTCAAAAGAGCTTTGTCCTTGGATGTTTTAGAAGATGGCAGCCATGACACTGTGGCACTTTTTGATGGAGAGGATGCAGAGAGGGAGATGGTAGTGCACTCAGTGACTTCTTACTCCCCGAGAAATAACTTCTCGGGATGGTTAGCTTTGTAGTTGGTTCTGGAAGCAAGAGTAGAGATGAACTTAGAGGAGCATGACTTGCAGCTACTTCAGGATCTGAGCAGAAGAGACAGAAGGCCTAAAGTTGCTAAAGCAACTTTTAGGTTGATCATCAGAGATTCAGGAGAGAAGTTTGCTGAGATATCGATTCCGGCGGAAGGAAAGATAGAAGAGGAGCTCATGGCAGAAGATGTGACGGTGACCAAAATACCACTCAGTCAAGATACCACTTAAGGATTGAAGCAGGACACGCAAACATTGCTGGATGCTTTGTTCCTTAGGCTTGACAGTGAAAAGGCGGAGAAAGAAGAGTTGCAGAAGCAAATATCTCAATTATGTGAGATCATAGCCAAGGTTGCTAAACCTTCCATTCAGCCCATTTCAGAGCAGGTGAGTGATCATCTTATGCAGGAAATGGAAGATGCAAGCAATCAAGTAAAGGCTATTGATGAATGGAAGGATCTGATTATTCGTCAAGCTTCTGTGTAACTTGGGGAGATGCAGCAAATCAACTAAAGCAACTAATGGAAAGCATAGAAGGCATGAATACAGTTGTAGAGAGTAACATGAGTATTTTGGCCGAGATCAACAAGCTGCCCGGAGATGTATTAGTTGTAGAACAAATTGTACCAGATGGATCAGTCGAGAAGGGGAAGCAGCTAGAGTTTGCAGTATCTTTCCATTTGGAGATCTACAGAGTTTTGCTGAAAAGGATGCAGGTGCTCGAGAGTAGAACATCAGATTTACCAGACAGTAGCATTTCTTTCACTGAGGAAAGAGTGGATGGAGGTGTTACTTCATACGTGCGGATTATTTCTAACTAGGTGCATGATTCCCTGGAAGGTTCTCTTCTGATGGTGCAAAAGAGAATTGATAAAGCTACCAGGCCTTTCATGATGAATTCTATCAGTAGATTGGTGGCGCTGCAGGAAGACATTGCGAGGTTCGGGCCGAGTTTGGAAGAGGTGGAAGCATGCATCAAAGTTTTGAATGAAGGGTTGCTACAGTTCAGGACAGAGAAGGAAGCAGTGGCTAAAACAGATGGAAGGATGCTGAATTATATGTTCGACAAGTATATTAGATATCAGAACAAGAAGAAGATGTAAACATTACAGCTGGCATGACTTCTTCTATTCTTTCTTCTTCTATTTTTTATAATCCCGGATGAAATTGTAAAACTTCTAAGTTATTGGTTTTGCAACCATTACTTGAAGTCATGTGGAACTATTCTATTAGTTAAGTGATACATGTGTCACTTAAGAAGAAGTTAGTTGAGGATGATTGCCAAATGTCATCTTTACTTGTTGTTCATACTTTAGTTCAGTTTGAGTCTTCTATTTGTACTTTCCCTCCTACATTCTATAAGTAGGAGAAGAACCTCCAGGTTAATAATCGATCAGAATTTGTAAGAAGCAATCTTGTGTTCTAGACTTTTTGCTGAACCCCTGAGAGCCACTTGTTGCAGAGGAATACAAAGAAGCAGGTTTCCGGAGAACTTTTTGTCACGGCGTACTGTGTTTCTTGCTTTTAAATCTTAGATCTTTTAAGTAAACTTTGTGTTATTTTAGATCTGGATCTAGACCTGCCTTTGCTTTATAATTCTGTGTGTTCAAATCTATTAAGTTCTTCTATGTGCATGCAATTAGCTCTGCTATCTACTAATTGGGATGCACATCTTCCTTATTTCTTCTCTGTAATACCTTTACTTTCTTCTTCTATAATTTTCCTTTCTTAAACAGCTGCTTACTTGCTGCAGAACTTCTTAGTTATGGTTCATGAACTAAGTGGTTAAAGTAAAATCCCTGATAGATAAAAACACATTTATATTGACAAATCTGACACGGGAGCCTCACCGGTTAAATGAGGGAGATTTATCTCATGACTGCCTAGGTTTTATGCTATGTAGAAAATCTAGCCAACAACGTCAATGAGAATTGTTGACGCATAACAACAAAGGTTGTTGACGTGCATCTGTAGCTCAAAAATCTAATATTTACCCTATAAATACCCCTTCGACTATCATTTTCATGTTCACACTTCCCGGATTGCAAAATTTGTCTCCGTTCTCCCAGTGCTAACTGCTATAGGTACCGTACGTCAACACACGAGCCAAACACAAAATAAACTCCAGGTCTCGAATCAAGCTCAAGTACTCATGGTTTCTCAAGCTCAAGATCAAACTAAACATCAAACTAACTAGGCATTGTTAAACCCCCAAGTCCTACCCAAGGGCAAGATTCAATATAGGAGCTTGATGTGCCCACACATTTATAATGTTTTGCAAATGAATGAAGAATACAAGGATTATGTAGAAGCATGTGAATTATTAGGGCTTGTTAACATGCCTCAGTTCGAGATTGATCATGACATTCTTAACTACCTTCTCTTCTCATACAATACAAAAGACGATCAATTTATTGTTACTTTAGAAGATGGTCATACATTTAGGTTTAGTGTTGATCCAGCTGATATCAATTAATTGACATACCTTCCATTTAAAAATTCACCCATAATAACAACCAAAGCAACCCTGACCAAAGATGATAAGATTTACCTCAAATCTTGTTTTGGTTTCCATGTTGATTATACGTGTAACCTATTTTCATTTGAAAGATTTTTTATTTGATAGTAATTCAAATTGATATTAATTCTAATGATTTTTTTGTAGCTCATGTCAACAAGTCAAGACGAGGAGTAGATACGCAAGGAATTGCACACCACTTTCTTGCTACCATGATTTATTTTTTTCAAGCCAAAATTGTTTTGTATGGTTGGAAAGCTGATAATCCAAATTGGGCTATTGCATACATTCTTGCATCGATCAGAAAACAAAAATTTGATTGGTGCACATTTTATCTAGTAAGATAAAAGCTGACATTAAAAATGCAAGACTTGCTAAAAAAGCAATTATTCATTCCACTATCTCCTTGGCCTTTATTACGAGTCATATTTTAATTTAAAAGGCGAACCAACTTCCACTTGCATGAATGACACAATGAAGCATTTATCTATTCCATTTGAAGAACAACAAGTTAATAGTTTATATTTCAATGTTAGTAAGGTTATTGTATTGATTTTTCACTTGTGTGACAAAAATATTCTTCTCTCTACTAACATTATGTGCTTCTAATTGAATCTTTACCATATGTAGAGAATATTTTTGGAGGTCCTTCCATGAAAAAATGTAGCATTAAGAGGAAGAGACCAACACGTTGAGGCGTTGGGAGATTCCCCATTTGAAATGGAATCTCACTCATCACCTAACCCCCAAGCATTTGCATTAGTTAAACAACAGAGACATAATACCCTTAACATTCAATATAGATTTTTTTACACTTACCATTTAGTATCTACTATTTACCATTTACCATATTGAATTGACATTCAAATGTTGCATTTGCAGGGACTTTGGACTACCCGCATGCTTCTAAAAAAGCATCACCCACTCACTCATTCCAATCACGTGCAATTGTCGATTCTCAACCAAAGTAATTGGAACACCTTGCTCCACCATACCTATCACCCACACCTCCAACACAATCAATTCAAACTCAGACATGGCCACCTCTAGTACAATGAAATGTTTCCCCTAAAAAAGGTATAACTTTATTGCTTTTGTGTAGTTTTTAATAGTTTTTCATATAAGTTATTAATGATTTTATTCTTGGACTTTACAGTACATAGCATTCCTTCGCCATTTATTCAAACAATACCACCACCACGTCCTCCACCAATGACATCATTACGATTCAAAATACCCACAAGAGGTTCAGGTAAAAATACCATTGGTAAACACACGATGTCTATTCTGGCCCTTAGCGGGACACTGACCATTTCCTTTTCATTTCCAATTCTGACCCTCTCTTTCGGTGGCTTTCCCAGTGCAATGGGCCAATCAGTTTTAAATTAGATAAATTTAGATGAAGATTATTTGGGCATTTATAGTGATGACCCAACAAGTTTTTTTAGCACACATGATATGATTCAAGGACTGCAAGTATATTTCCATTTCGATGTACTTTATTTAACATTGATACATTTCAATTTCTTATCTCTTTTTAATTTTTATCACATACAATTTTAATATTATTTTATTTTATCACAAATAAGATCAGGGAACCCAAAGGTAAAAAGAGGTAGCAGATGTTTATCTAACTAAAATACCCCACACCTCTCCATCGACAACATCCTCTTTGGATACAAATAGTGAATAGTTGCCATCATTTCCTTTGGAGAGCTTGATTGGTTATGATTGTGAATCCCATGTTGAAGGGTTTATCATGCCGCATATTAGTCAGCTCATACAATGGGAGCGAAGGGTGAAAGTACTGAAGCAACGAGATGATAAGTCGTTATGATAACCATTTACAAAGGGACAATTTATATGCTGCAGTCCAAAATCAACTGTCCAAGATGGATGCCTTACTAATCCAAGAAAAAGGTCAGACTATCACATATAACAATAGTTATAACGAAAATGTTTTCGATAAAGTTTTGAATAAATTGAAAAATATTAGTGCTGAAGCCGAGGCTTATTTCTACATATGGTTAAATGACAAAGATTTGGTGGCAATTGCAAATGTCGAAAGAGATAGAGCTATTGTAAGTATTATCAATTTGAAACAATATTTTTTTATTAATTTCTTATTTTAGTAATATGTTTAATTGAGTTCAATGCTTTTGTTGCAGTTGAAATATGAAAACTTAAAGAGTCAAGAAAAGGTGTTCCAAGTTCACTTGGAAACCACTAAGAATAGTTTATCTGCATCAATGAAGATGAAGGAAAATATTGTTTTGGTTAACAAACAAAACAATACACTTAAGTGGATAATTAAAGAGAATGGATTCGACCCAAAGATTTTGTTCAAGGAAAAGGTAGCTGCAGATCCTTCTTTGGCATCCCATGGAGATGCTACAAAGGAAGAAGAAGCAATTGTTAAGAATCTAGGCATTTATTCAGAGGATCTTGTTAGTTTTGGAATTATTGAAGAAAATAATATAGGAGGGAAAGTCATTGGGGAAAGGGGCACAAAATTCGCTACAGAAACTCAAAAGGAAAATGCGAGTGGGTTTGGGGAACCTGTTAATGATTGAGTAAATAGTAACTAGTCCAGTGGGTGTGGGGAACTTGAAAATTTGAAACTTGAAATATTTTATTTATTGAAAAATGAAACTTGAATATTTATTTAATTTGAAGAATGTTTGGAGTTGAATATACGATGCAATGGTTTTACTTTTCATGTAATTTCATTTTTTTACGCGAATTATGTTGTAATCTGGATTTTTTTATATGTTGTTATATATTATATATAGAAATTCTAGATTGTATATCACGTTTATGTTTGATATGGATGTGATGGTTACAAATATAATAGTGATAGATGATAATGACGATAATCATGATTCATGGATGATGATAATGGAGTTAATATAACAAAATCTTCTTTTCTCTACTTGTAATGATGATGACATTAGATGTGGATGATGACATTAGAGTAGATATGGATGATGATGAATTGTATTTGGACATAGATGTAGCTGTTAGCACTATCATGGATGATGATAATGGATTTAAACGATTATGTTTTAAGAAAATTTAGAATGTTGTATGACAATGACATGTTAATGCAGTTAAATTTTCTTATCTCTACTTGTAAAATTCAAACTCTGTATCAGGTTTATTCACATTTAAACCTTCTGAAAATATTCTTCTATCTACTTGTAAAATTTAAACTCTGTATTAGGTTTCTTCACATTTAAACCTTCTCAAAATCTTCTTCTCTCTACTTGTAAATGCGATGTTTTTTGGGAATATCAATTTTTACATGTTATTTGATGCACTCATTTATGATTTCACATGACCTGAGTATATTCAATATTTCATGTAATTATTCTCTTAATCTCTCTATTTATAGAATTTGAACTCTGTAACAAATTTCTTCACATTGCCTCTGCAACAAGTTTCTTCACATTACCTCTAATTGCATGTTTCAGTTTCTTCTTAGAATCTCATGGAATGCGTTTGATTTAATGTTCAAAGTTTAGCTATTTACGTCTAATTATGATATTTAAAAAATAGTATTCCAAATATGCATGCCACAAATTTCAAACACTATATCAAATATTTTGTAAATACCAAAATAAATTAAACATGATTGTTAAAACTCCAGCTATGATAGGGTTTAAGTTACCTCTTGTCTTCTAGATGGGTGACAAAGCATATGGAAGGAAAATGAGAAATCATCCTTCACAGCGAGCTAGATGACCTTTGAATCCAGAGAACTCAACACGAAAAATGGATTAGTATATAGATTGGTGAGTTTCCTGAAAATGTCAGTCCCGAGAAATGAGAGCTTCCTCGGATGGATGTTAACCCATTTTTTATAAAGAAAAGATGAAATATTGATTGAGTAGATGAAGGAAGAAACATAAACATTAAAGAAAAGTAAAGTAAACGAAAACCTGTGCATGTCGATGGTGACACAAGTGTCAAGAATGTAGTGCCCAGGCGACAACGACTGGAGTAGATCAACTGGAAGTTTGGAAGAGAGTAAGAGTGACAGAATATGCAGATTTGAACTTTGAAGGCCTTGCAAATTAGTATTATACAAATGCATGTCACAAACACAACATCAAATCAATTTTAAAAATCTAAAATACCAATTAAATAAAACAATTTTTTTTATAAATAATTGTATTTAAATAAATGTAAATATATATACCTGTAACATCTTCAATGATAACTAGAGTTGAAACAAAATATGTTAAAAAACCTCCTCATAGTCAATATTTGCATCTATAGAGTTACAATTTTGTTACGTCTAACTATAAAATTTTATATTCGAATCTATTAATATGAAATTGAATAAATAACAACAGTTAAAATGTAAGGTGAAAAAAAAAAGTAAGGTCAAGGTGATACCTATTTAAAGCTGAAACAATCCATTATCAATAGCTTCTTCATAGTTGATATTCACATCTGCAGAGTTTGATGACGCACCAATTCCAGTCTCATTGTTGAGAACATTTGTACTTGTAGCTATATTATTTACACCTCTTATTTCGGTAAGGGAATTCAAATGTGCAATTGCTCTGTCAAAAGGAAATGTTTCTAAGGAGTAGCGAGAAACATAACACCTCATGCAACTTTCAAGATTTTCATCCAACCTATTTCTCATTTTTGATTTTATAAAAGATAAAGCACTAAAAACCCTTTCGTCCTCAACAAATCCCAAAATAATTATTTGGCACAACTTATATAATTGAAAATTCACTGATGTCTTCCACTAACACAGTGCTTTGGTAGATTCTTCTCCAGAGCCTTGTAATAGCACCACTCTCGAAAGGTTCATCTAATAATTTATATTGGGTCCTCATTATCATTGAAAAAGTAGTTGATTGAGACTTTATTAAATCAATATTTAGTATACCTTTGATTTCAATACCCTTTACCTCTGACGTCTTGGTGAAATGATCCATTATTACACCCATGGATTTATGGAAAAGCTTACTTACAAACTCTGCACGAGCACCTTCAGTATTCCAAAAATTTGGATTCATCACACCCATTGCTTCAAGAATTTTATCTTTGCTGAAACGTTATCTAATTTATGATGATAAGGATTATGTAATTTTTCTAAGTTTTATTTTTGTTTCAACTGTAACAGAATCAAATAGATTACATGTCATAAGAACTTCTTCTCTTTCTAATCTTGTAATATCTTGAATTTTTTATAAAATGTGCAGTGGTATTTCTCTCCCATTAACATATACAGAGGTGATCATGGATATAAAATCTCAAATAATTACTGGGATTCTTAAGATCTAATAAAACTTTCTAGTTATCGAAAACAAGTGTATCAAAACTATATTGGGAAGTGTACAAGACATCAAGATTTTGACATACCATTTTTCTCATCCATATCAAATCAACAATATATATTAATATCTCTTGTGCATGCTTCATAAATGTATTGATATCCTTTAACATTGGAAGAATGCCAACCAATGCAAGAAATCTTTCCAAATTAGTTAAATGGAAAAACAATTCCCTCACCCTGTCAACATCATGATGATATTTGTGCATGAAACCAACCAATGATGGATACTCCTAAGGAATTCTCCATGCAGGCTCATACAAAAAAATTCACCTTGTCTCAATGTCCTTCAATTTTTTTTTGCCATCTGTAATTCCAATTGTAAATTTTTGAAACTCAAGAAATCACTTTGGGTTGCTTGCCATATAGGCATGCAATTCTTTTATAAGGTCTTCTACTTTAGTAACATTTTCATAGTTGCTAACCATTTTATATGCTAAATTCATTCTGTGAGCCATACAGTGAATTGATAGCATATAAGGGGCTACTGTTGTTTGCAATTGAAAACACAACCCAGTTTGGTGACCCTGCATGAATGATGCACCATCTCCTCCAACGCATACCAACTTCGTAGTAATTTCATAATCAGTTATGCCAGTAATATATTTCAAGTGAGAAACAACTATTTTATGCAGGTTTCTGACATTACCATGTTCAACCATTTTCATAATACTCAGCAGTATGTGGTATCCTTATATGATTTTCTAAAGTATAAATGATGGATACATACCCATTGCGATGTTGTCAACTTATTATCACTTCATCAATTAATAGAGACATAAACTTTGCATTTTTTACACTCTCTTTCAAATCTTCCTTCTCTATCATTGCAAGGCATTTGGCCATTTTCCATGAAATGTTATCTGACAAATGAGACTGAGGAACATTTTGCATTTCATTATATTAATACAAAACTTTGAAATCAAGGAAATCTAAATATTTTCTTCCTTTATTAAGGATGTGGAATAAAAGTAGAGAACTGTATGAGTTTAGCATGAAAATTTGATTGATTCATCTTACCAATTTGTGATGTGATCGTTCCTCCCTTTTCCATGAGATGTATAGTTATTTTCTGCTCTGCTTCATACTCTGTTGCATATTTAACATGCATGCATTCTTTTTTAGTTTTCCACTTGTGTTTTTTTATTTTATAGCCATCCTCCCCTGTTTTAGTCAAATCTTGTTTTCCACAGCATTTTTCAATTGTGTCCATCTTCAATTGAATTTTTTGGGGCTTTCATCAATTTCCTTGTACATATTGGACATGTTCACTTAAGATGGGATATCTTCTTAATTAGTCTGGCTATATAATTTCGATAAAAGGAAATTTAGTAGAACACTCAAACTTGTATGTCCTCCCAAGTGTCCACATATTCTTGTTTGTTTTCAATGTTTTACTTTTACGAGTAAGAATTTCTGAGCATTGTCACAATCATCTGGTTTCCCTCTTTCGTGAACCAGAATTTGCATTTGATTTTTGCCTTCCATTTCATTGAATATTTGTATCTAAGATATCTTGATGCACTCATGAGTTGCACCTAAACATGAATATATTCAAGTCTTTGGAATCTTAACAATAATATCTTGAAGCTCTAACATGGTATCTTCATATGTGTCATTTGGTTGATACTATGCAAAATACATGTGCTACTTCAATAATACCTTCCACATAGTCTATACTCCTGATTGATTCCAATGGCAGTTGTATGGGTGCTAGTGGTTTGTGCAGTATCTGTAGCAATAGAGTTTCTAAAATACTTGAACAGGGACTTTTAAGATTTTTTGGTCACATTTTGGGTCTTCTGAGCACGAGTAACTTCCATTGTTCTAAATATCGGTGAAGTTGAACCTTTATCGTGTACGTCACTAAAGACTCTATCACGCATCAGCAATACTATGTCATGCATCAACAAAAAGAGTGGTTTGTACATCAACAATAACATTTCATGCATCAACAACCTTATCCCTTGTCACTTGTCAGCAAAAATAAACTTGTCACGCGTCAATAGAAGATCCTTTTTTCGTGCTGTCACTGAAAGCTAATCGTGCATTAGCAATACTATGTTGTATGCCAACAACAAGAGTTTCGTATGTTAATCAACAATAGTAGTTTCATGCGTGAACAACCTTACCCTTGTCGCACATCAATAGAATATCCTTCTCATGTGTCAACAAAATAACCTTTATTGTGCATCAGAAAATAACACTAGTCATTGCACGTCAAAAAATATCCCTTGTCTCCCAAATATAAACTTCAAATTTGATCTGCACTTTGTATTGGTGTTTAGAGTTTGCAAGTTCATGCGATACTTGATATGGCGATACCTCAAGGCTTAGTAAACTAGTAGTAAGTTACTAGTATAATACTCAAAGAATCACCTAGGTTTATATAGGAGATGTTTTCAAGGGTAGGTGAAGTTGACCCGTAAAAAAAATTATACTGTAAATTTTAGGTGAACATGACATTGACCCATTTTGAAAAAATCACCCTTTCAAATTTTCCTAAATTGGAATTTTTGTCATATTACAAATATTCACCACTAAATCAATCCCTAGCGGATAAGGAATATTATTAAAAAATACCAAAAAATCATAAAATTTAAAATCCAAAAAATCAAATAATCCCCAAAAAAGAAAAAAAATATATATAAAGAAAACCCAAAATGACTCTTCCTAAAAAAACCTCTTCAAAATCATTTACAGGAAACCCTAACCCTAACATTTACCTTCATGATGATGATGGGGGAATCCTTGTGAAGAGTGATGTTTTAGGAAGTGGCGGCAAGGCTAGTGGATGGGTCGGTGGCGGTGATGGCTTTTGTGGGCTCGGCTTGGGCGACAACGGTTCCTCCCCTGTCCTTGGTTCTGCTGGTGAGACCCTAGATATTATTTGTGCTGCTAACAGTGGAGGTTCTTCCCTTGTGGGCATGTCAATTGTGATCCCTAGTGTTGTCTTAGGTGGGGACTCTCCTACGAATAAATTCCCTCCTAAGGCTTCTGATGGTGGTAGCAGACACGTTTCCTCCTCCCCGATACAGGGGATTTTTTTACAAAACTGAGGTGGTTGGTGGTGGCAATCAAGGTGGTGATGAGGGGGATTGGGTACCACCCTACATTTTGGTGTGGTTAGCAGACCTTTCTCTACCCCCTTGCCTTCTTTTGATGGTTATTTTGTACACCCTACTCCCGAACCTGTGAAGGGTTACATGCATAGTGCGCCCACTACTCATCCTTTGATTGTTCTCCCTCAGTAACAATATTATGATACAACACGAAGCTCTAGACAGAATGTCAAACCCCTCCAGGTAGATTCCATATCTCCTTTGGTTACCTTTGGGGATCAGGTACTTGAAACTGAGGAAAATTTTACTAGAAACGGCCTGTTTTTTAGGTTTAACGAATTATGTCTGGGACTTCCTTTGCTACATTATTGGATTTCTTCATAATGGTGACCCATTATGGAAGGTAGAGTGGATATTTATCCCTATGCCAGAAGATTTTTTGTTGTGGTTTTTAATCTTATTGAAGATAGTGATAAAATATTTTCTATGCTTTGGGAACTTCAGAATCATTTCCTGATCATGAAACCATGAATACCCTCCTTCAATCCCATCATTGAAACCTTCCATGTTAGGTCAGTATGGGTTTAGTTGCATCTTATTTAACTATAATTTTGGGGGAAGAGAGCTTGATTTTGACTGGAAATGATTTGGGGAAATGTTACATTGACACAAAAACAATACTATATACTCATACTACATATGCTCGTATTTTGGTAGATCTGGACACATCAGTTGATTTACTAGATATGATGGAACTTAGGGGTTTAGATCAGATTTGGTCCTAGCCATTAGATTATGAAGGGTTACCCTTTAGATGTAAGAAATTATTTGGTTTGGGTTACTTAGCTTCAAAATGTAAGAGTGTGAAACATAAGATGAATGGGTAATCTTGGTGGAAGGATGCTCAGCCTAGTATGCTAGTTATGGGAGGTTGTACTGATTTTTCCTCAGAAGATTTAGAACCAAAAGAAGATGATACTCAACTCCTGATTGGGAATCCTATTTCCGTTCATGATGTGGGGGTCAATGGGTTGATTTTTTCTCAACCTACTTTGGAAAAGACGTTTCCTTCTGAATCGACCTCTAGTTACATTAAAAATGGAATCTTGAAGGATTCAAATGTTGGTAAAAATGAGTTTTTGGAGGTCTTTCTTCCAATCCATCCTGATGAAAACTCAAATCATAATAAGAGTGAGGATTGGACAACTGTGCACAGAAAAAAGAAAGGAAATCCCCTCATTGCTCCTCTTAAGATGAACTTAAGATCTTATGGACCGATGCTTAAGGGGTAATCTGCCCCTTGTATTTGATTAGGTCATGTCATTAGGGAGTTAGATTGGTTCTCGAGGTGGGTCAAAGTGTGTTTGAATTGCTTCTTGGTTGGCTCTTTATCCTTTTTTACTTGCCTATCCTTGGTGTTAGATGGAGTTCTCTTTGTTCCCTATTGAGCGTTGTTGACTATATTTCAGTTGTATAGGATTCATGATCATTTCAAAGTCATTATGGTTTCATTTTGGATATTCTTTGGCCCAACTTATTTTCATGTATAGGTGTTTTTTGGTTCCTTCAAAACAAAATCCTTATTAACTTATCTAAAAAAAATATAAAACCCCATAAAATGGGGATAAAAGACACCCCACTACTCATTTACTAACCCTCACCCACTCACATTTAATTCTATCCACCCCACCTAGCCATTTACATGCCCAATGCACTATGAACCCATATCCTCTCACCCACCTATGCATATTTCAACCATATGTGTCCCATTCCCCTATGTACTCAAAAAATATATAACTTCACTTACCCCCATCATTCCAACCCCCGACTCTTTATGTACTAAAGCTATACTTGAGTTTTATTTCTCTATTTTTTGCATATATACGTTTTACAGGTCTTGAAGACATGAAGGAAAAAAATAAAGGATAGATACAACTTGCTACCATACTGTTTTAGCAAAATTCCAACTCATGCAATAATCACAACTGAGATTAGCTTGCAATTTTCGGTGAATCACAACTGCAATTTTCTTGCGATCTGAGTTAGGAATATTTGTCCTTTTAATTTTTTTTTTAATCAATAAAATGTCTTTTATCTCCTTAAAAGGGTTAGGGATTTGACTAAGGTAGATCCCCTAACCACCAAAAATGACTAACATTTTCCAAGTGTTCTTTTATGTAGGTTTAAACTCAGATCTAGAAGAGTTTTTACCCACTTTATTAAATGAAAGAACCCATAATTTTCCTTCTCTTCACAATGGCAACATAAGCCCATTCTGCTTTAAGTAGCATTGATTTGGAGATTTCATATCAACTAATCGATCTTGTAGGTGATCTAAATCTAGGTTTACACAATGTGGTTAACATAAGTGAAGTGAATGATGCAGAGAGCTGGGGGTTTATCTGTAGGAGGGAAATAATTTGCATGTTTATATCTACCCTCTAGAAGTTTGTAATATTCAAAGGGTTTGACATCAACAAGTAAGGTAAACTCTTTTCCTTTCTAAGGGAATTTAATACATTGGTGGAAAGTGGAAGTAACTACCTGTATGGCGTGGATCCATGGATGACTAAAGAGAATATCATAAGAGGTTTCAACATCCACAACATGAAGACATGTTTCCAATGTTTTTTCTCTAACATTTAGGGATAATGTGATTGTTTGTGAGGATTTTCTTTTACTGTTATGATAACCACAAATGGTGATGACATTAGGATTGAAATTTCTAGCAAAATATTTGCAATCAAAGGTTGGAATTATTGGGTGTTGATATCATTAGGAACACGTGCATTGTGAAGTACAAGAGTAAGGATATCTTGAAGGATGGGTGATGACTTAAGTAACTCCATGAGGGATATTTGTGTAGATGTATTCTCTAATTTTTTGATAATATCATAGGAATCAAAGGAAGATTTAACATTAGATGCCTGTTTTGGATCAAGAGTAGATTTTGGACTAGATGTTGTAGGGATTGCGGATGTGGATGATTGCTTTAATGCACATACCCAAACACATAATTAAGAGCATGTATTTTGACGGTGGCCACAGAGTTAGGTGTATGTTCTATAAATGAAATGATAGAATCAAATTCAACATTGTTTGATGATTGACCCTTGTCTTTAGATTTATTTTTCATACCATGTTTTTGGAAAGGGGTTTTGGAGCACCTTTAATTTATCATTTGGTGTTTAAGTGTTAGATGTATTTTCAATCTCAATATCACCATGATCAATTAAATCTTAAATGAAATGGCGGAGTTTCATACAATGATTTGTGTGATTCCCATTTATATGATAGTACTCACAATATTCAATTTTTTGTACCATGTTAGTTTCGGTTGCTCTTCTTCGAAGGACCTTACTATTGGGTAAATGATCATACCCACTCCTAATAAGTGACGAAATACACTAGAAAGACTCTCTCCAAGTTGTGTGAATTGTCATTGTTTGAATTCATGAGGAGTGTTTTCTTTACTAGGATTGATAATTGGTTGATTAGTGGATTTGATTGAGTTTTTTGAACATTTTGAACATTGCAATAATTAGTGATACCTTCTTTCACAACGTTGTGATTTTGATTGATGAATTTTTATTGTTCTTGATTTTGATAAGTATCCTTAGTAGGTTGATCCCTATAAGATGTTTTGATGAGGCCTTTAACAATGATGAATATCTCAATCTGTGTTCCTTTCTCGATTACTTCCTCAAAGTTGGTTAAGAAATGCATTTTAATTTGGAATGATAATTCTGAATTGAGATTTAGTATAAAAATGTCGACCAATTATTTCTTGGGTATTGAGCAAGGGAATTGTCTTGCGATCCCACACCATATTTGAAAGAAGGATGCAAATGTTTCTTTATTCCTTTACTTTGTGCTGCAAAGGTCCATCATAGTGACTCCAAAATATAAGTTAAAGGATAAATTTTTAACAAATTTCTCCAACAAGTTAATGAAAGTAGTAATAGAGCCTTTGGGAAGATGTAAAAACAAAGCTAAGGCTTGTCCTAAACTTTTAGGGAATAAACACAAGAGGTATATATCATTATAAGATACTTCTTGACATGCCATGAATAACAATATCACGTGTTCTCTTGGGTCTTTCTATCCTTTATATTTATAATTTTTTGGGGTTTCAGTTGATGGAGGAAATGGTATTTGAAACATGTCTTTATCAAATGGACAAGGGAAAATCTCTTCGAATTTAGATTGTTTGGTTTTTTTTTTGCATTCCCACTAGCATTTATTTCATGCTCTTCGACTCTTGTGTGAATGGAGAGTTTGGTTGAGGGATGTCCATAGTTGTACTGGTTTCTTGACTAGGTTGTTTTTATTCTTCATTGTTTGATTTTTCAACAACCTTGGAAGCCATATGGAAAAGTTGTTGTGTCATCTCATTTGCTAACAAAGATTCATTGGATGTTTGTTGGGCCCCAAAATATCATCTAAGTACAAGAAGGCACATGGGCATGCTAGACCTAGTTAAAGAAGGGCGTGCAGGGTTGAAGACGTGCAGGGAAGTGTCCTAGTAGTAGGTCACAAAAAATTTTGTACATGCATAAGGAAAAATGGGTTTTTGTAGTTAGCCATATTTGGTAACCTAGACAGCACACGACAAAAGCATGACCTTGTGGATAAGGTGCCAGCCTGGAAAATTCGGGATAAAAAAGGGAATATTCCAGGCATGTGATGGAAGGTTCCTGAAGACATCATTACAAGGAGTGAAGAGATGAGATATGTGAAGGCATGCTCCCATGGATGACCACTTCGACACTTGTAACCGATCTGTAACTTCTGAAAGGCATGGTGGTGGGAGCTGAGGTTATAAATACAAGCACTTGATAGAAGAATTATATAGTGGGTGGAGTCAAAGAGAAGAAAAGAAAAGAGAGGTGAAGCCCTGTAGGAATGCCATGGAGGATTCTATGGGTTGGGATTAGGAATATTTAGGAATCATGGCACATTTAGAGGGATGGGTTTGCATTTTTCTTTGTAATGTGATAAACATAAGGTAGCCCTGATGCATGACTTGGCTTTGCATGGTTATATAAAGGTCTGGTATGACCACAAGGGTTGTAATGTGGTTAGTAAATCTACTAATATGAATATAAGGCTATGTTATAAATCATATATGTGTTCAAAAGTATAATACTTATGTATTTACTTTTTTTATGAACCATTTCCATATGCTGCTTGTTATTTCTCTTTTCTAGATGTAATGAGATGACAACTCGTCTAGGCTCTTAGAATGTTGCATGGTTCTTTTATATTCATTTCCATTTGAATATCTATTATAAGATGATGCATTCTCATAAGACTCACATAAAGGAGATACTCAGCCCCCGCGCGTGCCTCGGGTGACCACCTAGTGCCCATTGGCTGATAGGTTGATGCGCATGGGATTAGACTATTGGTCTAAGGGTATAAAATATGACTACATCTTGGTTCCATTGCCAAGACCTATTTTAGAAGTTTTTGTGAGAAATGGCATGCATTTTTTCCCCTATAATGCATGATGATAGATCATTTACCTTAGAAAGTGTTGAAACATGGTTCAAGAGCAAGGAGGATGAGTTTTCTCAAAGATTCAGCACTAGACCTGAGTTTGATGGGCATAGATGGGTAGAAGAGAACCTATACCATGAGTTGTATGAGACATTCCTTTATTGATTCCCAATAGAACTATATGAATGGATTTCCACATATGCATCCAGATCAAGGTGGTACTATAGATCATGCATGTAGACCCAAGATGACTATTAGAGGCTACATGATGCAGATCTAACTTTGACGTGTGTTGTTGATCACTGGTGGAAGAGGGTGTTGACCAGTTATACTTAGAATATTCCATTTCTACATATTCTTGCCCAAAAGTTGCTGAGTTTGAGTTTCTGAGGGAGCCTAGAGGATCATTTTTGTGTGTTATTCCTTTGGCTATGAAGATCTTGGTCATTACTTTGAGTTTAGAAGCATTTCCCATGGCTGGCTAAGCTTCTCTGAGTGTTGGGAGAGGAAGCTAGGGTGGAGGAAGATGGTGGACATTGTGGCTGAAAAGGAAAGGGAGGAGAGATGACTCAAGTATAACAAATCTCGTGAAAGGGAGATGACTAGACAATGTGAGGTTACAAGTGTGATGGATCTATGGAGGTAGACGTTGTGGGAAGGAGTTGAGGTTCATGCAGAGGATGTGGAACCTGAGTAGTCTGTGCTACCCCATCTTGGAAAGTGTGGGAGAGAGGCCCCTTCAGCTTTTGATGAGATTTTGTCACATGGAGAAAGAAGAGCCATCAACATGCATCTGAACCCACCTGGAAACCAACCCCTGGTGCTTGGTTTTCCAGATCAAGGGAGAAGTATTGTTAACCTAGTTGGTATCAGTGGGAGTAATCGATCTGTGCCCAGGAGATATAATTTCTCATTTGGAACATCCATGGCTGCACAATCCATTCCTATATTTGGAGGAATATTTGGACAAGGTGCAAGTACGCAAGCTTTGGGTATCATGTCTGGGAGTGGTACATGGGACACACAACTGGTAGTGGGACAATATCACAGACCATCGATGCGTAGTTCAGTGGGATGTTGGGAACCCTTGGCATGACCACTTCAGGCCCTTTGCTGAGTATAGGGGGTAGATCTGGTGGGTTGAGAGGAACATGACCTGGTGGATCCAGTGGATCTGGTGGAGGAGGAAACACCGGAGGGAACCAAGGCTCTGGATCGGGAGGACAAGGACCTCAACCACCTCCCCAAGTGTTTTTTGAGATGTCTTTGCACTTACCAGACTATAGGGGTATTGAAGATACTTACAGAGCATGTGCGTAAGTGTGAGTTAATATGGCATGCAAAAGGAATCACTATTCCAAAGTAGAAGGCAAGTCGGTTTTAACAACATTGCAAGGGCACACACATAGTTGGTATAGGAAGTATGACCCCCATCAGATGGTGGTAGACTACACCACATTGAAGAACACCTTCCTAGCAGAGTTCCATATCCCTGAGTTTGAGTAGAAGAGCATCAACACTCTGAAGGATATCTAGTAGGGAATGGTAGAGAGTGTGCGGGAGTATGACATGCATTTCAAGACTCTCTTGTCAAAACTATCCTATGACATTCATCCTTCTCAACATGCTCAATGGTTTTTTGGAGGATTGATAACACCATTTAGAAGGGCTCTATCACACAAGACTTTCACAGACTCGCATGAGGCATTGGAAGCTCCCTGCATGCTGAAGATGTTGGGAGCATTAATACTGGTGTTAGTCATTTTCTGGAGGCTCAAATTGCTGCAATGGCCAAGCAGTTGAAGAAGCTTGTCTGCAAACTCAACGCATGAGGTTCATAGTGGGATTTGGTGTATAGACTGTGAAGTGGAGGGGCATGCAAAGGATAGTTTCCCTCGGAATTGGTGCAGTGTGTGCTATGTCGGTAGACTGTGATATTTTCCATGGGGATCATGATGCAAGTAGATGCCCTCTACTCTAGCACACAATCTACAAGAATGTTTCTTGCTATTGCAAAATCTGTACCTCTACGACCCATGATACCAAGGATTATAGACTGATTGATCAAATCCATGATGCTATTGATCTAGGTGTGTGCCAGACTAGCCTTGCAAGTAGTTCAAAGGATGATGACCATCGTTATGAAGGGAGTGCAGATGGAGGAGCACGTGGAAGAGGTATTTTGTGGGGGATTTTGTGGTTGCAGTAACTGCAGTGGAGGATGAAGTGAGTTCCCATGAGGAACCTATTATAATTGTGGATCTACAGAGCATTACAAATGTGAGTGTCCTGATCTGTTACAATGCTCATGGTGTGGAAAGAAACACAAGTATGAAGAGTGTCTAGAACTTTATGAGCATATGAACCAGCAACACCAGAAAGACAAAGGCGTTGGGATGGTGAGCATCAAGAAGGTTGATTCATAATGGATGCCAAGAGTGGCACGTGAGTCAGGGCTAGAACCTATACTGGTGACGACATGAGCAGAGGCCGCGCATGCCAGGGAGATGCCAAGACAAAGGACACTAGTTTCAAGAGAGGAAGTGGTACATGGAAAGTATCTGGACCCTACTCATCAGAAAGAAGTGTATCAAGAGACTATGGACGTGATTCAAAGTTTGCAAGGGGAGATCCAATGTCTGAAGGAGAAATCAAGGAAGGTTGGAGTAAAGGAAGGATGCCAAGGTTCCAAAGAATGACCTAGATGAGGTCAAGGAAGTATGTAAAATGTTAAGGCAAGAGAATATTATTCCCTTGCTAGGAGAATGGCTGAGAGAGAAGGTACCATGTGCCAGAGTAGAGTGTGAAAGGAAGGTTTTACATGTAAACCTTCCTCCTCACAACCTTGACTATGATAAGGAAATTACTTTGAATGTGGTTGTTGATGGATGGCTTTTGAGTAATATCCTCATCAACATGGGAGCAGAGGTAAATGTTCTTACCTTAGATGCCTGACATCAGATGGGAAGGCCTGCATTGCAGCCATCTTCGAATGTGTTGTATATGGAAAACAAGACTAAGGCAATGCCCATTGGAGTCCTGAAGGATGTAGTTATCACCATTCAAGGGGCCAAGTTCACTGGAGACTTCAAATTCTTGGCACTCACCGAGGAAGATAACTTTCTAGCATTTCTTGGGCACCCATGGTGTTACAAGAACAATGTCGACCTGCAGTTTAACAAAGGGTATATCAGCTTTGAAAACAAGGAAGAAAGGGTGATCATTCCTTTGACAGATGGGAAGTCAACTCCCTATACTGAGCCCTTAGGAGAAGAATTCCTTGATAGAATCTATGTGTGCTCCATCAGAGATCCTGAGATAATTCACCCCACGGAGGGAGTTATCTAGTTTGAGGATGCTCAATCCTTGAGTGATACCACTAGTGTGGCATGCAAAATTCAGTGCATTGGACTGATGAGTTAATTGGGTGGTAGTTGAGAGGATCTGTAACAAGGGTAAAAAGGTACGCTCAGTCAAGTGCCTAGGAGGAAAGAAGTTTCCAAGTTACTCTGGAGGAGCATATCCTGAAATTTTCTTACAGGAAACGGAAGCTTAGTGGAAAATAAGGATGAGAGGATGGGAATGCTCAGTTATAACCTACTCAGATCTGCAAGCGTGTTAGTGGGATACACATTGGGAGAACCTCCTAGAGTGATGTGAGGTGAGGATCACCTTTTCTATAAGGTTATCCAGGAGAAATGCACCCGCAATCATATAAGACTACCATGGCAAAGAGACTACCTCATTTCATATCCAAGCATATGAGAAGGCCTAGATGGGAAATGTAAAAGCATTTCCACCTTCAGTTATGGGTACATAAGTTGTATTCCACCTTACAAGGTTGTGTGTGCACATGGTATATTCATTCAGAGATGCATCATCAAACAGGTAATTGGAAGGAGTTGGCGCTGATCTCATTCAAGCTTTCAAGTATAGGAGTACCAAGCCATCAGTAGATAAGGTGTTACAAGTGATCAAGCACCTTACGATGGGAGATAGTGCTATGGTAGAGGATAGGTTATTGGAATTACTAGGTGAGCCTTACTTAGAGATGTGCCTCAATGAAGAGGAATAAGAGGAAGTACAGTTTGAGTGTGCGTGCATGGAAAAAGAAAAAGGAAAAATGGTCTATGTAATAGACAGAGAAGAAATGGAAACTTTGGATGTTAACCATTTGGAAGGTACATGCAAATTCATAGATAGCACTGATGAGTGAGCACGCACCTACCATGAGCCCTTGAAAACAAAGAAGGTTAACATTGGGATGGAGATAGAACCTAAGGAAGCTATCATCAGGGACTATTGGTCGGAAAAATAAGTTTCAAAGGTCATTGATCTGTTGCGTGAGTTCCAAGATTTGTTCCCTCGTGGGTACCATGAACTCAAAGGCATTCACCATTCCTTAGGGGACATGAAGATCAAGTTGAAGGAAGGTGTGCATGCCTGATTCAGAAGAGGCCTTATCAGATGAATCCAAATTTGTGCATACGGGTCAAGGAAGAAATAGACAAGATGATAGCATCTGGTATCATTGAGGTAGTGGAAGAATCAGAATGGATAAGCCCAATGGTTATCAGTATCAAGAAGGATGGTAGGATAAGAATCTGTGTTGACTATAGGGATCTGAATGCAGTGTGTGTCATTGATCCTTTTCTAACCCTTTTTACTGAAGAAATTTTGGAGGGAGTAGCTGGGCGTGAAGTCTACTCTTTCACGGATGGATTCTCAGGGTATCACCAAGTTAGGATTGCAAAGGAAGACCAAAGAAAGACAACTTTCACCACTGAATGGGGAATTTTTTCCTACACGGTTATGCCTTTTGGATTAAAGAATGTGCCTGTTGTGTTCTCGCGCATCATGGTACAAGCATTTCAGGACTTCATCCATAAGTTTCTCCAAGTTTACCTAGATGACTGGACTATGTATGGATTGGTGAAATACCATTGTGAAAATTTGAGACTAATGTTTGAGAGATGTGGTAATTGAGGATATCCCTCAACATTAAGAAATGTGTCTTTGCTACTCCATTTGGAACCCTGTTAGGACACATTATATGCAAAGAAGGCTTACTAGTGGATCCCGCCAAAGTTGCAGTTATTGTAGGATTAGGGGAGCCTACTAGTCAAAGCGCAGTGCATGGATTCCTTGGGCATATGGGGTATTACAGGAAATTCATCAAGGGGTATGCCAAAATCACCATGCCCTTGGAGGAATTGTTAAAACACAAAAGTTCCTTTCATTGGGGAGAGGCGCAACAGAAGGCATTTGACACTTTGAAGGATAGGCTTGTCATGGCACCCATATTATGTTTTCCTTCTTGGGATAAGCCTTTCCATGTGCATGTTGATGCCTCAGGAACAACTATGGGAGTAGTACTAGCACAACCTGGTGAGGGAATTGTTGATCATCCCTTGTGCTTTGCAAGTAGAAAGTTGACACCAACAAGAGCAAAATTACACAACTACTGAAGTGCGAAGCATTGTCTATGATCTACGCACTACATAAGTTTAGGCAGTATCTATTGGAAACACCATTTATATTCTACATGAACCACATGGCATTGAAATACTTAGTCAACAAACCCATTCTGCAAGCACACATATGTCATTGGGTCCTTTTATTTCAAGAGTTTGAGTTCACAGTGGTGGTGAAACTAGGAAAAAGCAATTCAGGACCTGACCACTTATCAAGGATTAATTCAGGGGAGGACGTGTAAAGCATTGAGGATACCATGCTAGACATGCAAGTGTTTAGGTTGTGGTGCATGCCCTTAGACTTGGAAGATATCACAGTGTTCTTAAAAATAGGTGTGGCACCAGAAGGGATGAAGGCTCTGGAGAGAAAGTAGTTAGCAATACGTGTGCACCTTACATGTTGATTAGTGGAGATTTGTATAAGTTAGGTCGTGATGAGGTTATGTGCCGATGCATATTGGAACATGAGTGCATGGGCAATTATGGAGGAAGCACATGGTGGGATTGCAGGAGGACACTATGTAGGAAATGCTACCGTGTGGAAGATTTTATTAGCAGGGCTTTGGTGGGAAACCATCTACAAGGATTGTATTGAGTTTTGCAAGGCCTGTGACCATTGCCAATGCCTTGGAAAACCTGGAAAGAGAGATGAAATTCCCTTGCGACCAATAGCCAGCACTGAACCATTTGAAAAATGGGAAATTGACTTTGTAGGGCCAATTGTGCCAGCCGCATGAAGGACTGGTTCATGGTATATCATCACTTGCACTGATTACTTGACATGGTGGGTAGAGGCAACACCTACAAAGGATTGCACCACAATGACAACTACTAGATTTTTATGGGAGAACATAATCAGCAGGTATGGTTGTCCTTTAAGTTTAACAAGTGATAGAGGTACACACTTTCTCAATGAAACAGTCAGGATTCTGTTAGCAGAATTTATGGTGGCCCATCACAAGACTACCCCTTATCACCCTCAAGTAAATGGAATTGTTGAGGCATTTAACAAGATACTAAGTCACACGTTAACTAAGATCTGTGACGTTGGAAGACAGGATTGGGATGACAAAGTATCAGCCATTCTATGGGCATACAGGACAACCTACAAAAGGTTGAACAAGGCCACACCATTTCAATTGGTGTTTGGCGTGGAGGTTGTTTTACCAGTTGAATTCATGTTACCATCACTGTGTATAGCATGCAGGAGGGTTAGCTGATGAGAAAGCGTTGGAAGAAAGAATTGATAAGTTGATGCAGTTAGATGAAAGGTGATCACTTGCTAGATGGAGTCAAAAGATAGAAAAAGTAAGACAAAAGGCATGGCATGATCATCATATCAAGAACAAGAAGTTTGAGGTTGGGAAGATGGTATTGTTGTATGATTCCAAGTATCTACACCATCTTGGGAAGTTGAAAGTCCATTGGTTGGGACCTTACATCATCTCGTACATTCTTGATTCAGGAACTTTCCAGTTACAAGTGCTGGATGGGACGAGGTTACCAGGTCACTTCAATGGGAGTAGGCTGAAGCCCTACTATAAATAAGTCTTCTTGGTGTTTGTAATAAGGCAGTATTTCCAATTAGCTTAGAATTTTCCTTTATGCTTTTCCCTTCTTGTGTTTTCCCTTCTCGTTTCTTGTTCCTTTCTTTTTGTTTCATTTTCCACCATATGCACTGGTAACCACATTATTTTTCCAAGGTTGTGTATGCACAGAGGACCGTGCATCTGTTTTAGTGTGGGGTGGAGTGATGCGAAGTATAGGCATGTAATACAAGTTTGAGATGGCAGTAGAAGTTACAGTGAATGGCCCGGTTGAAGGATAAAAAGTGCATAAGGTTAAGAAGAATGTAGAAGAGAGGGTGGACAAGAATGGTTGGTGTCAAGAAGGCTTTGCGGAAACCATGTACAGAAAGGATGAAGAGTGCAGGAACAACATGAGGTAGGTGAGGGAAAAAATTGGGTAAAGGAAAGAAGAAGTGCCTTCGGCGTTGTGGACGTGCGCATAAGAGTCTTTGGTCGGGTTGGATTTTTGCATGCCAGAAGGTTGTAAAGGGTTTTTCACACAGGATGTGGCATGTGGGTAAGGGTGCTTAAAGTCGGCTTAGTGAAAAAATCCACATTTAATGTTAAAGTACATTGGTAGGTGGTATAACATTTAATGCTGGAAAGAAGGAAAAACTATAAATACAAGGTCGGGCAAGTCATTTGTTACCTTGCAATTACGAAGTGAAAGAAGCTCTTGCGAACTAGGGCATCCAGAGAGAAATTTGTGTGAAGAAAGAAGAATCTGAGAAATTTGAGTGTGCATCTAGAGTAGATCTGTGAACTAGAAGGAAGGAGTACATGGGCATGAGGAAAGGTTGTGTGAAGAACATCGTCTTGTGGAAGGATTTCCTAGTTAGGGTTTGGCAGCTAGGGCACGAAGAAAGAAGGATTCATTCCAGGAGTTGAAGCTTTGGAGTGAGCTTTGGGATTGAGTAGAGTAGTAGAGTAGAGAAAGAGGAAGGAGTATTTAAGTTCAGTCTGACTAGAAAATATGGCACCCAGGAAACCAACCATTTCACCGAAGAAAAAAAGGGAAAGGGAAAGGGAAAGCAGACAGCTGTCGTCGCGAGCACCAATGAAGAATGGTACGTGGAAATGCAGTACCCAGATGGGGTATTTATAGGAAAAGAGTGGGAGTCACACTTGCGAAAGATGGCCGTGAGCAATTATAATCATCGCATGAGCACAACTAAGAAATAAATGGCGTTAGAGTTGGTCTAACCAACTAACAAGAGGATGCCAGATGGAATGCCTATTTACAACGATGAGGTAAAAGTCAAATTGGAGAAGGCTGGATTATTGCAATTGTATGAGTTTCCCTACTTTGGCAAGCCTGAGCACCTCTACCAATGGTTGATGTCACGCATGCATGAGGATCACTTTTACTTTGTGGGGCACAAGATGTGCATCACACCACAACTGATATCCAAGTTCACAGGCCTCAATTGTGAAGGAGATAACATTGATGATGATCTGAGTGACAAGGAGGCTATCAAGGAGACTGTAGCCACGTATGACTACAATAAGGGGTCGCAATACTTTGACATCGCTGAGATACCAGACCCAGTGATGAGGATGGCCACGTGATTGGTCACCAAGCTCAATGATCAGGAATGGTGGACACAAGTGAACAAGGCATGGCTAAATGTATGCCGGAAGATATCAGAAGGAACCATCTACAACTTGTCCACTTTCATCGCGGATGAGATTATAAGTAGTGCGCAGGAGGGAGAGAAGATACTCTTTAGTAACGTCCTCCTCACCATTGTATTTTTAGAGATTGGAGTGCCCAATGGGCCAAAAAAGTTTGTTTGGGAATATCTAGAAGAGGATCCCTCACCCGTAAAAAGGTTTACAAAATACACTTGTGAAACCATGAAAACCCACTCACAAGGCACACCTGGAGAAGTGATATAAAGTGAATGTGTGACGCATTCAAGGCTAGAGTGGAGGATCCTAGAGCATTTTGCCCATGCTCATGAGTGGAGAGGTAGAATTTGTAGTGTACCAACACTTCTGCATTGGTAGATTTACATTGACATATGGGAATATGAGTCCATGGTGCAAGCTACCCTTCTCCTTCACCACACAATACTTCCAAGCTAGAGTTAATCAGTTCAAGGAGGCCAAGAGACTAAGGTTTGACCTTAGTGAGGTAGATATAGACCACTGTGAGCTATGTCAAAATATCGTCTACCTAAAGAAGCGTGCATACATGGAGAGATATGTCTCCCATGAGATATAGATGATGAAGCCTTTAATGCTTGCCGATTGTAGGAAGGACCACAGTAAGGGTGTATCTGTGCATAAGGCCAAAATTTGAAAAAGGTGACACTTACTTGGAGAATGATGTCTCCATCCTTGAAGACCCTACGGGAAGGAAGAAGGCCACGCCTAGAAAGAGAGAAAAATAAGAGGTGCAGAAGCCACCAAGTGTTCAAACCACACAAATGGAAAGTGCTAAGCCTAGTAATTATGCGTGGAGAAAGAAGTCTCTTGTCAAGGTGAAGACCCCAGAAGAAGAGGTGCCAGAGCATGAAGAGCCCCTCACCCATGAGGAATCACCAATGAAGAGATCACCTGTCAAGGAGAAAGAAAAATAAGAATCTCCTGTACTGGAATCCCCAGTAAGGAAGAAGCAGAAGGTGACAGATGAGGCAGACTCAGAAGAAACAGAGAGTCTAGATGCCTACATTGGCAAGAGGGATGATGATGATGAACTTGGAGGAGAAGACCATCCTATCTATGAGATACATGATTCTGAGGAAGAAGGAGATGAGGAGTATAACAAAGGAGATGAGGAGAAGGAGGATGAAGAAGAAGCTGAGACTCAAGGCAAGGGGGTAAGTGGAGAAGAAAATACAAAGGATCAGAGGACCCCAAGCCTCACGAAGGAACAGGTAGATGAGGCCACAGAGAGAGAAGTGGAAAAAATCATCAAGGACCTGGTGGAACAAGAGGTTGAACGCAGCATGGATGAGGTGCTGAAGGAAGTTGAGGAGGAAAGCGTAGGAAAAGAATATGGTAGCATGGGAGGAGATCCCAGTTTGGCTGTAAGATTTCCAAGGGATGCAAACATAGGGAGGAAGAGCAAAAAAGCAACACAAGGCCAAGGAATGAGCTACATCAATGATCTGAACAAAGTGTTGTGCATGCTTTCAGAGCACCGTGCCAACAGAGAAAATCTTGGCCATGGCTTCATTTGATGAGGAAGGTGCATACCCTCGGATGAGGAAAATGATATCATGGGCATTTGAGTCCCACATTGATGAGCCTAAATTTGAAATAAGCCAAGGAGCATTGATGAAAGTGCCATAAATGAAGGGAATAAACCCCTTGGTAAATTCTCAACAATTATCAGATGAGAAAATCTGCAACGTGCTCAACAAAGTTTCAGTTGAGGTTGAAGCCAGATCTTTGGAAGAAATGACAGGGTGAAGTTCCTAGAGGCAGAGTTGGAGAAAAAGGAGGAAGAGCTCCTTGAGAAAAGAAAGGACCTAAAGCAGGAGGAACTAATCAATGCTCAGTTAAGGTGTGAGTTAAAAGATGAGAAGGCAAGAGTGCGTGAGGCATACAAGAAAATAGAGATGATCACGGATGCCATTGTCTTGAAGCATCTAGACTTAACACCGCCCACGCAAAAATATGGATCATCCTTACAATGCCTAGAGGACTTGACCCACATACTCACTATGGAGAGGCAGCCACTTGCCTTAGAATCCGTAGAAGAGGTGTTGGCGTGCCAAGAAAAATAAAATAAGATGAAGGTTGTGGAAATTGTTGCTCAATACAACAAGATCCTCACCGATGTAAAAAATTTCGTGCGCAAGTTGCTGAGGCTTCCTATGATAATTGCACAGATAGGGATAAAGTGGAAAGTATCTTGGTTGCCACCCATGAAGCGGAACTCAAGGAGTTCCAAGAAAATAACAAGGGGAACAAGGCTGAGTGAGACAAAATCCTAGCCAAAGTGGAAAAGAAATCAGAGGCCATTGAGACCTTGTGGGGCTCAATCAAGAATCAGCTGAAGGAATTGTACCCCCAAATCACTCAAAGGATGGACGCGCTCAAGGATTTGGGCAAAAAATTGGAGGAGATCATGGAGACAATGAGCGCTAAGGGAGAGGATATGAGTTTTGAAGAAGTGAGTGCCCTAGTGGGGAACCTTTGTCAGCAAGCTCAGAACGAGGTCGACACTTGGGGAAAGTTAGAATAAGAATTAAGGAAGGATTTCCCTCTCCTCCTCCAGAAGTAAACAAGTTCCCCATTCTTTCATTATTTTCCCCTTTTATTCATTCCTTAATTCTTCCATTCCAACCATTTGTAAGGATCCACCATTCTTTATTCTATGAAGAGTGTTTACGAGGACGGATAATAGGCGTAGTGTGGGGTGATGTTGGGCCCCAAAATATTAGCTAAGTACAAGAAGGTGCGTGGGCACATGGGACCTAGTTGAAGAAGGGCGCACAGGTTGAAGGCACTCAGGGAAGGGTCCTAATAGTTGGTTGAAAAACATACTGCATGCATGCAAGGAAAAATGGGTTTTGTACTTAGCCGTATTTGGCATCCCAGGTAGCACATGAGAAAAGCATGACCCTTGTGGATAAGGTGCCAGCCTGAGGACTGTGGGATCAAAAAGGGAATATTCTAGGCATGCGATGGAAGGTTCTAGAAGACATCATTGCAAGGAGTGGAGAGCTTAGATCTATGAAGGCATGCTCCCATGGAGGACCACTTTGACACTTGGCGACCGATCTGTAACTTCTGAAAGGCATGGTGGTGGGAGCTAAGGTTATAAATACAAGTGCCCGATAGAAGAAATATATAGTGGGTGGAGTCGAAGAGAAGAAAAGAAAAGACAGGAAAAGCCCTACAGGAATGACATGGAGGATTCTATGGGTTGGGATTAGGAAGATATAGGAATCATGGCACATTTAGAGGGATGGGTTTACATGTTTCTTTGTAATGTGATAAACATAAGGTAGTTCTGATGCATGACTTGGCTCTGTAGGGTTATATGAAGGTCTGGTAAGACCTCAAGAGATTTAATGTGGATTAATAGATCTGTTAACATGAATATAAGGCTCTGTTATAAATCATATATGTGTTTAGAAGTATAATACTTATGCATTTCCTTTCTGTATGAACCATTTCTATATGCTGCTTGTTACTTCTCTTTTCTAGATGCAATAAGATGACAACTCATCCTCTGCTCTTAGAATGATGTGTGGTTCTTTCTATTCATTTCCATTTGAATATCTATTATAAGATGTTGCATTCTCACAAGACTCACATAAAGGAGAGACTCGGTGCCCACGTGTGCCTCAGGTGAGTGCCCAACGCCCACTAGGTGATAGACTATCGCACATGGTATTAAACTATTGGTCTAAGAGTATAAAATATGACTACTTTTGTTGAATTTATATATATATATATATATATATATATATATATATCTATATATATATATATATTTTTTGTTTCTAGATTCGGATTTTCCTAGAAAATATTTCAATTTCTCATCACCGAAATCCGAGGGTATCTTTGCCCCCATTTCTAGGATGCAAAGGAGATATTGATTTTTATTTTGTCTTAAAAGTTCATCTATTTATTATTTTTTCTTATTCAATTATTTCAGGTTATCTAACTTCATTGTCTTCTTCATTACAACTATCTTTGCTAAGGGGAATGGTTCTATAAAACTAATCATACATATTATGGATTTTATTACAAATAATCACCATTTTTATAAAGATGGGATTCTAGGAAGAAGCTTGTATGAATAATCCTAATAAACTAGGAAAATGGATAAGCGTTGGATTTTGGATAGGTTTGCATTGTAATAGTGTTTGAGATAGCCAATTTGGACTAAATGTTCAAGGTTTGTATAGCAAATGATAAGATTTGTTTGATAATATTGGTTGGATTGGATTGGATTGGATTAGATTAAGATTGGATTGGATTTTGATTGGGATTGCGTTGTGGAACACAAGTTATAATTTTGGTTAGATATGGATTGTTTTGTGGAATACACGTTTTGATCTATAAGTTTTGATTCATGGTAATGTTTATAAACAATAAGCAAACAATGAATTTTTTATGATTCATTTTGGATTAAAGGCTTAAAACCATTAGGAAATGCAAAGTTCTATGATAATTCAAACAAACATAATATCGTGAAATGGATGGATGCAAGACTCTTATAAATCCAATAGATGTGTCTTTTGATATATCCCAGACACGATATACCAAATTTGTATGGGGGAAAAAGTGGAATGAGGAACCCTTGGAATACTAAAAGAGACACAACTAATCATTACTATCCCTATTAGATGAGTGAATCACCACTCCAATGATGGATTTTGTGACTAGGTGGTAGGGTAATGAGGGAATGATATGTGAATGGTGTCCTTACAAGGATGATGCCACAAAATTCATTGTTATAACTATTTTATACATATGTTCGCAGTAACCCATCACGACAACTTTACTTGTAAGCGGGGGAAAAAGGTGAGGAAAGTGTCAAACGTAGTTTGAGACTGGGTCTCAAGTATAATATAATGCAATACGAGTGGTGCGTAGTAGTGAAGTCCACATCACCAATGTAGCTAAGTGGTGATGAAATCCGTGTTTCTATTTGTAAATATAAGTATGAGTGTTTAGAATACAAGTTCATTCAACCTTTGAAGTGTATAAAAAATGCGTAATTGACAAGAATAATTGAAATCATACCTGATTCTTAGCAAAAAAGGTAATTTTTTTAGCAATCTTTGACAAAGGAATCCTGCATGCAACCAAGTTAGTAGGTTTTTGCTTTCATTTTTACAAGTTTTACGGATCTTGTCAAACCAAATTATCCAAATATAAGAAAAAATTTTTCAACCATTTTGATTCTCAAGTTCACCCAAAGGGCGCAAGAGAATAACATGGTTTTGGTGTGAAAATATAAAAAAAAAAACTTTGTAATAAGATGAGTTAGATTAAACTTTGAAAATGAAATAATTTAACTATGAAGCAAATTGTAATTGCTTTTGATTCTCAAAATCACCCAAAGAGGGTGCGAGAAAAGAGCATACACGATTTTGATTGTTGAAGTGACATGTTAGAAATGAAATAAAATAAGGCAAATAATTACAATTTGGTTAGAAAAATGATCAATAAATGTGTTATATTATGTTTTCTACATAAACCTATAGGAAAAAAGTCAGAAACCTAGAACCAAAAACAACATCAAAATAATTAGCTGAATTATGGAAATCTTAAAAAAAATAGAAATATTACGTAGAATGCTAACAAAGGGAATACAAATGGTAATGTAACTGAAATTAACACAAAAAACAATCTGTATGTAACAAAGACACACCATGTTGATACGGAAATGCACATATTAACACACAAATGCATTGAATGAAACACTAGTGCAAGGACTATGCCGAAAATAAAAATCTACAAAATAAAGTTAGAAAAAAATGCTAACACAAGCTGTACGATGGAAACACGCTCAAGGTAATAGTAACATAAACACTACAACAAAAACATAAACATGTAAAATAAAGTTAGCAAAAAGAATGCTAATGTAGGTCATGAGCTATGCTAGCGCAAAGAAGGCCATGGAAACATAAATCACCTATACCTATAAAACATGTTAGAATACAACCAAAAAAATCTGTTTTTTGTAAAATTCTCTCAGCTTAGCTTACAAAATAACTTAAAAAATTGATCAATTACATTTAAATAGTAATAAGAACATGAAAATAATATTAGTTTTGTAAAAAAATGATTAAATTTTTTTTGTGGGAGTCCCACCAGGTGTGCCAAAATGTATATAAGAGAAAATAAAAACAAATTCCTTATAACAACAAATTGGACCGTCTAAAGAGTGGGGTTGAGTGACACTCTTGTTGGATCTAGATGAGAGATTCATTGATTTTGATTTGTGGATTCTCCAAGATATTTTGAATGGATGTGACTTGCCAAACTACAAGAAAATGTGGATTGATTGATTGATTGGATGAATAAACGGATAAGTGATTGAGTGATTAATTGGATAACATAAAGGCATGTAAGAATGATTACAAATGGAAATTTGATAGAGTAACACTAAAAATTCCTCAAAATTCTAATGGTTATTTGAGAGGAATGGAAATTTTTATTTGTAGATGCAGAAGAATCCATGGATTGAGGAAGGTGGAATTGATTGAGTTTCAAGATATTGATTCCATTTTAATTATTTAACATGGTTGATTTATTCTATGTAGTTAGCTCTTTGAATAAGAAATTAATATGCTTTATTTCAAATTAGTTGGCTCTTGAATTCTTCTGAATTGTACATGCATATTTGCTTCCATGTTTGTAGGATTCCAGAACTTGGGTGGGGTGAGACTAGTCAGCTTGAGTGAGCTAGTTAGTGAAGTAGAGATGAGTGGAAGGTAAGTAGAAAATTGATTTTTCATTTATTTTAAATAGCTAATTAAATTTGCCAAAGGGGTGTATAATGTATAGTGAATTTAATATAATTAATTAAATTAATTCTAGAAGTGGGCTATGGGTGAATAATGAACCAAATATTAATATTGGACATTGTAATGTCTAAAGGGTATTTTCAAGGTGTGTAGAGTAACAATAATCATAGTTATAGTTAGGATTTCAAATACGATTTCTTAGTTCATGCGTATGTTGGTGCTCAAAATTGTCTCGCCCCATTTGTGCCCTTGGAAATTTATTGATTTACGGCCTATGTCATTTTATCCTTCCCCATGTGGTGCTTGACTGGTCTTTGTTGCCATTTTTAGTCTGCCCATGGGTCAAAGATCATATATGGGTCCATATTTGTCTCCTAGATTATTTGTTCCTCTGGAAAGGTCTGTATTTTGAGTCCCCCGTGCTCTGTCCTTTCAAAAAATCACGTTTTCCCGTTCCCTCTATTGCCACAATCAGAATTTGTCGTTATTGTCGTTTCTGCCTTGAAATACCTGAAGAGAATGAGTTGATATGTCCCTGAGGAACGTATTTGAGCCTTGTAACTATATAAACTCTCTGCCATTGAAGAAAAATTCATTTTCAGGCTCAAATTCTCGTGTTTCTGTATTTTACTGTTTGACGGGTGTTTTCTCCTGGTATAACTTGCATCTTTTCATCTACAAGGGACGTGGCACCTTTTGGTTGGACGTGGCTCGACTAAACACTTCAAAAATTCCATGAAAATCCTCATTTTAAAAAATGTTTCCACGTGGAGGAACGATGCTCATTTGAAGACCTACTTTTGGGCTCTGCCTTAGAGTAGCACTGAGAGGACACATGGAGGCTTCCGCTACTTGGCCTGGACTTAGACAAATTTTATGCAAATGGATACAGTTTGGTGGAATAGGACACGTGGTGAGCTCATGCTCATTCAGGGTCTCTGCTTTGGGTGCCATCTTGAAGTTATGCCATGGAGACACGTGGAGGAACCACGCATGTTTGGGGACCAGCCCTTGAGTTTCATTCTAAAGAAGTGCTAGGCTGACACGTGGAGGCCTCCGCTCACTTTACATTTTACTTAGAATTTTCAATGGCTAAAAGGATATTTCCTTAGAGCATGACACGTGGCACCTTCTACTGAACTTCAAGCATTAAGACAGACCTTGCCAAAGCAGGACACGTGGTGAGCCCGCGCTCATTCAAATTATCAAAATTTTGGGACCATCTCAAGAAGTGCTGTGGTGACACGTGGTAGTTTGAAAAGTCAAAGAGGTAGGGAGGCGGACCATTGGGGGTAACTTGGAAAATTTGCCTCTTGTATTCAAATGACTCAAAGTATCAAAAAAGCCTGAGGGCCCGAGGGAAATAGTCAATGTTTCACCTTGGTCAACGGTGGAGGTGCGGGCTAGTGGAGGAAATGTTAAAAATTTTCCTTCACGAAATATGATTAAAATATGAAACAAGAGCGTTGCCCCTCAACCAATCATATGAGAACACATGTCTTGTGGGAGGGCGGAGTCGTGGAGGAAAATTGAAAAAATTTCCTTTGTCTAAAAAGATGTAAAATGTGTAAAATTGAGCTATGACTCTGTATCCAGTCATATTACGCCACGTGTCAGACCCAAATCGCAAAGGCGGAGCGGTGGAGGAAATCAAGAAATTTTACAAATTTTCAAAAAGTTGTAAAGAGGTCAAAAGTGTCCCCAAGGCCCGTTTTTACTCAGATCTACCACGTGGAGGGCTCAAATTTGAAGTTAAAGAACAGATCAATGGTAGTTGTGTATTTCACCAGTTTGGCTGCCATTTGAGCTCCAGGAATTTTGGAGATGCTTTTTTTGCATCAATCTTCATCAAATTTTTTACCAATTCATGTTGTCTTGGCCTGTAGGGTCCGAATTAATCAATTTGGGGGTTCAATTTGTGAATCCAAGGCATTTTTCAAATAAAGTTTTACTCTGGTTCATAAAAAATGTGAATTACCAGATCCAAAGTTGCAGAGTAAAAATTGGGAAGGGAAAAGTTGAAATGATGAAATAAAAGGGGTCTACATGTGTGGGGAATGAAAAATATGCTTCCACTTTGAAGAATGATGAAATTTTTGTAATGATTCAGCTTTTGAAAGAACAATTGACAACTTTTTGTGAGTTTGTTAAATGTCATTTTCAGAAACATTGCAAAGCAAAGGTGCTTCGAATATTCCACTTTTGGAGGGAATATTTGAGGGGGAAATTGAGTGAGTGAGAAAAGGATATATATTGCATGAATTTGTCATGCAAATGGTCGGGGTTAGTTTTCACGAGAAAATTTTGAGAATAGCGCATCCTCTGAGAAAACTTTATGAGAAACTAGGTTAACTTCCTCTGTGTTAGATTTTCATTCATGTTGAGTTGGTTAAAAGTGTATAGTTATCAACGAACTCTGAGATTGTTTAAATAACTCTCCCCTGCTGATGAATCTAATGAATTTTGAGTTAATTTGTGTTAAATATTTGGAAATTTTTTTGTTTATTTGATTTTCAGAATGTCTACAAGTAGTTTTCCTTGTTCTTATTGCAATCTTGTATCAAAATCCCTTTGAATCACATAGATCTCAATCCTTGTGATAGTTTAAAGGGATATGTAATTTCATTTTTCAGAAGAGCTTTCATCTGGGAATGAAATACATGATTCAAAATCACTTTTCTTTCATCTGTTGACAAATATTGTTTGTAAGCCTCTAGGTGTACCTCAGGCGCGACTAATCTTAGATTTTGATGTTTTGTTGGGTCTTCTAACTTGAGCCTTCGTGTTAGAATCTCAAAGATTATGTGAAAAAGTGCATGTCTGGGCCTTCATTGATGTACACCTTCTGGTTGAAGGAAATTTTTAACTATTTTGAAGCTTTATGTTATTGAGTTCTCCATTTTTTGTGAAGTTTCTCAAGGATCTGACAAATTCCAATCTATCTTCTTGATCTGCCAGAAAAATTCATTTCAAATTAACTCATCCTACCTATAATACCCCTGCATTATATTGTGTGTCAACAAAAGAATACAATCCATTTACAAAAATGCACAAAGCAATTAGGATCATACCATGTCTTTATTAGCCTTAGCCTTGTCTTGAAAGCATTTCCATCATTTAGTAGTGACAACTCTGTTGAGTTTGAATAACGGAAAATTGATCATGTTTTCTCAAGGTCATCTAAATACAATTTGCATAGTACAAGGATATTTTCACCTCCTTCACAAAATAGAGGCTACAATATAGGTTATCTTACCTTGGTTGATAGGTATAACCTAAAATAGTGAGGATTAGATCAAATCCTTCCAAGGTGCTACCCACTTCTTCAAATCCTGAGTGATAACAAGTCAGATAAATTGCTTCCTCAGCTACAAAATGACATATAAACCATTTATCTACCTCTGAGTGTCTTGTAAAATCCATGATGCAGCTCAAGTTGTGAAGGAGATTAAATTTGGGTACCAACACCTGAATTTCAACCATTGCTCAGTCTACAACATTAGTATTTCAACATGCCCTGGTAATACGACTTATGTCATTTATGTGCAACCACATTTCTGAGCTTAGGCCCTCTGATCAGATTTATACTGAAGAATTCCACCAGTATTCTGAGTTTGATATATTCAATGTCTCAACATTGAGAACCCCGGTGATGTTGTACCAGCTCATCCAACACATGGACCTTGATCACCCATCCCACGGTCACCCCAACTCATCATCCTTTGTTGCAAGCTTTCCACAGTGCTAATATTCTGCAACCAAATCCCTCAGCATTCATTCATAGTGCATTTGCACAAATTAGGGTGCATAATCCCTAGTTCTCTCCTGGCTGTTATATTTTGACCCCACACGGATTCCCTCAAAATCACTATCAATGTGAAGTGCATCATCTCACCAATCTGAGCCCATACCACTTGGCTAACCACCTTAGACTCATTCTCTGCCTCAGGACTCACCGAATCAACTCATGTTACCAGCTCTAGTGCAATTCACTGAGTTTCCCATATGATCAATCCTTTAGACTTGCTAGCACGAGCTCCTCCTAGCTAGCTTGCTGAAGGATAGACATCAAACCGAGGTATATCTGTTGGCTCGCCCTCCAAGCCTGAGACCTCAGCCTTTACCTCTTTTGATTTTTTTGGCATTTCTTCTTCCAGTGATTCTGATTCAAGCAATCTAATCATAAACTAATTTAAGGGAAAATTAATAAAAAATCCATCATTTTAAATGGTGAGTCATCCTTTTTCTAGTCTGCACATGGATAGTGGTTCAATTCTAGTAAAACTTTCCAAGAAAGTCACCTAGAGAATTTCTATCTTTTGAACCATTTGTACTTAAGCTCCTAAAGACTTCGCCTACGGCTCAGTAAGCATGTGTCACCAAATCCTTACAGAAAGATCAGCCTCCACTTTTTGTGATGTGATATGTCCTCAATCTCACATAGGCCTCCAGTTTTTGGTCAATACCCTTTGGCCTGTTTACGTCTTTTGTGCTTAATTGCATGGTTATTCCTAATGCTAGTCCAACTCAGGATGTCATTTTGAAGCCTCCACTCTTGCACAAAGTTCGTCAACCTACTACAAGGTGAGTGATCAACTAGGTGATCAACATTCACATGAACACACCTCATTGTAATCATGATGGACTACCTATAAATTACCACAAATAAGGGGGATGTATTACTATTAAATTAGGTGTTGTCCACATTTTATGCAGGTGCAGTGCTATGGATTGAGTACTAACGTCTTTCCACCTTACTTGTATCTGATACATGGGCTGAAATTCAAAATGCACTCTATACTTCAATATGCTTCCAAGACTCATCCCAGGATGATCCTTTCTATTAGAGTTTGAGCATCACAAGAACCAAATTTACAGCGGTCCACTGACTTCTTATTACAGAGAGAGTTCAACTATACATTTCATGAGCATCCTTCTATGTGAATGTTAAGACTTCACTGTGATGAGGGTCTTGTCACACTAAAATACTTGGGATGCAGTTCCTATGAGGGTCTTTCACACTTTCTACTTGAGGGACAAGAACCCTGGACACCCATTGATTCTAGGCCTTCTCGATGGCACTATCAAATTGAGAACAATATCAAGGCCATTGTTATTAGTCACTTAATGTTTCATGAACTCCAGACCTCTTCACCTTCACATAGGCAGACTCTATTTGATCCTCCCCATGCTTCATCTAGTAGGGGGCATCTTTCAGTATTTTTTTTAGAGACCCTTATCATCGTATCAACTAATATGTTGTTGTAAGTTGTTGATTCAATTGTATAATCTTCTTCATGTGATGATAGCTCCTCTGACATAGACTTTCTTTTTCCATCTATGATGGTGAGTGATTGTACTTCTAGTTCTAATGATGAGAGTAATACTAAGGACTCCTATGCTCCTTCTCTCACCAGTGGTGGGAAGAGGTTTCTGTTGGTCTTCAAACATGCACCTGTGTCTCAGATCTAGAAGAGCCAAGTTGTTTGAGATAACAATGGAACTGTCTCCAAGTTGTGGGACCTTGTGCACTTGAGATGGATCTCCAGAGAAGGCCAGTTCCTCTATCTATTTCTACTGCTACTGCTACTCCTAGTGCTGAAAGGGGAAACTAAGATAATAAATTCCAAGGGACCAGGGATAGAAGGATAATATGAAAATAAACCACACTAAAAAGGTGATAGAACTAGAAAAAGAGGGATGAACACTATCGGTTCTGAGTGGGAATGAAAGGGGAATGCGTGAAAGGAGGCTAGGCATGAGTAGCACAGCTGAAAAACATTTACCAGATCATTCTCATGGAACACAACTAAATAAGGAACTGTAAGGGACGTGAAGTGGCACAATGAACACACAATGTAAAAGAAAGGAAAGAAGAAGAAATGAAAACATGTTAGGATAGAGAATAGTCACAAAACGATGCTTCTATTACTTCCAGAAATGCACAGAGCTGTTACAATGGAAAAAGAGGTCGATATCCACATGCATGAGCCAGATCTAGAGGTCTACAACTCAGAATACATAAAATATGAAGTCCTTAGCAAAATGCGTAAGGATTCAGAGTATCCAACATTAATAATGAGCCCAACTCTTACATTTATAGATGAATCTGTGTAAGGAGAAGAGAAGGAGGGAAAACCTGAATTTGAAATACAACCACCAACAAGAAGCATTCAATGCCTACAAATCCACCTAAGAATCTATTGAATGCACTTCACTAGGTCTATTTTGGCATGTTGGAGGAGGAAGGAGGGTGGATCATATCAAATCAGGTGGTTGAAGCAATCAAATCTACTCATTAATGCTCAGAGAGACATTTTCCCATTTCTCACTGACCAGATCCACCAAGAATTTGAATATGAATGTCTAGTATTGTGGCTGATGTCAACATCTCTCTGACAAGTCCAGACGCATGCATTGATCAGAGCTCTGTAGCAAAATATACAATTGTCATGAGGATGTCAGAGCTGTCTATGCAAGCAAGACACATGGCACGCACGAATTGGCTGAAAGAATGGCCAACTATGCAAAAATGTTTGTCTTTTCTGCCACGTGTCACTCACTGATTTGTTGCAATGATTTGGCACCCTATTGGTGCACTTTGACTGGTTGTGTGTGGCACACTCAAGCATGTCAAAAGATGACATGGCATAGAAGGGTGTAAAGGAAGGTGTGAGGGAAGGGCACATGGAAGAAAATAGAGGAAGGTGCAGAGAAATGCACACGTGACACACATAGGGAAATGAGGCAAACAAGAGAGTAGAGAATGCATGGTCAAGGCACAACCATTACAAGATGATGTGCGGGCATGCACGAGGGCTAGGGAATTAGCTGATTGAAGCATGTGTAAGGTACGTGCAGGGTGAATAACTGTCGGGAAGAAGGAAAATGCGTAGAAGACGCATGCAAGGGGAAGATGGAACAAAGAAGAAAATGAAAGGAAGGGAAGAAGGGGAAGTACACAAGGGCGTGTGAGGAAAAGAAAGGAATGTGCCAAGGGAACTTGAATGTGCACAACCTTGTAATGAAGATCTCAGAGTCAAAAGATGTATACAAGTTATCCAAATCACTAGGAGAGTTATTTGGATAACAATTTTGGTAACTTTCGGGGCCATCTTCCTGCTAGATGAAGGAGATCAGTAGCCTAAAGACATCCATTGGGCATGGAGTCTACTATGTAATCATTTGAAGAACTTCCCCTGAAGTCACTTGAAGGATCATTCTTGACTCGATTATGAATCTTGCAACTGTTGAAAGAAAATATACATTTTGGAAAAAAAGAAGAGCACACGTAGGAAGCACACAAAAGGAAAGAACTATGTACAAACAAACAATGTGTGTGCAACGCACTTGGAGGAATTGAAACTACTCTAATATATACAAAATGATGTAGAAAACTTAATGGAAGGGTTTGAGATAGATCCCATTTACTGGGATCTGCAGTGCACTTCCATCAAGATGAGTTAACTCAAAAGAGTTAGCCTCTTTGCATGAACTGATGATGTATGGGCCACTCTAAAGTGCATCAAAATTTGAATGGTGCCCTGGTTTAGCTCTGTCAACATCCCATTTTAGAACTAAGTCCCCAACTTTGAAAGCTTGGGGCCTAGCCTTTTTGTCAAACCATTTCTTTGTTGCTTGCTAATGTTTTTCTAGCTTGATCATGGTAGAGTTCCTTAGCTCTTCAAGACCAACCAACTCTACCATTCTGATTTCTCTCTGGTCTGTGCCTTCAAATTCCAGTTGTTGGGCAAGTGCTAATGAATTCAATTCCAGTGTCAAAGGAAGGGTAGCCTCCTTACCATAGACAATCTTGTAAGGTGAAGTTCCTATTGCCTTTTTTACTATGATTCTATCTACCCAGAGTGCACGCGAGACCTTTGTATGCCACTGTCTTTGGCTGATGTTCATTGTGTGCTTCATGATTCTGATCAGGTTCTTGTTTGTTGACTCTACCAAACCATTTCCCTGAGGGTAATAGTTGGAAGAATTCTTCAGGTAGATGCTCAGATTTAGCACCCAATCAGTGATTTTAGTACCAAGGAAGGATTTTGCATTATCAGAGATAATGGTTTGAGGGACGCCAAACCTTGTGACTATACCTTCGAGAAATTCAAGGATGACTGACTTGGTTGATTCCTTGAGTGTGACAACTTCTATCCATCTGGTGAAATAGTCCATAGCTGTCAACACCCACTTGTGTCTAGCACTTGAAGGTGGATTGATCATGCCTATGAAGTCAAGACCCCATTACGTAAAAGGATGATCCACTTGGATTGGTTGGAGGGGAAGCGCTGCCAATTTTTTCTTTCCTACAAAGAAAGATACCTGTCATTTTCTCTTTGCATTTTGTGACCCACTTGTGTGCATCTGCAAACAGGGTAGGCCAAAAGATACCTACTATTATGATTTTCATTGTTGTAGTTTTAGTAGAAAAGTGTCCACCAAAGAATCCATCATGAAATTATTGCTAACACTCTTTCAGTCTATGCGTCGTTGATACATCTTAACAACACGCCATCAAGATTTTTCTTGAAGAGAAGTCCATCAACCAAAACATAAGGGATAGATTGTAACCTCAGATGTCTTCTCTTTTCCTTGTTCAAACCAGGAGGGTATGCACCCTTGGAAAGGAATGTGATCATGTCCTTCATCCAGTCATGCGTGCCAGCATCTATATTCTACTCAAGCTATGTGTGGAAGACCTTCATCCAAAAATAATGAAGTCTCAGATTCATTCTGCACATCCTCAGAAATATTCCTGCAAAGCGTGCTACCTCTTACCAGTCTTGTGGCTTTGATAGTCACGTCATACTCCATGATTTTGGTCACCCATCGTGCTCTCTTTTCACTGATCTTTGCTCCCATGATGAAGTCTCTGATAGAAGAGTGGGAGACTAATACCTTGATATGATTTGTGGCAAGCATACTTTTGAATTTATTGAGCACATGCATGATGGAAAAGACCTACTTCTCCATGTGACTATATCTTAATTCATAATCCTTCAATGTCTGGCTGAAGAAAGCCACTGGTTGTTCCAAATCTTGTTCATTTTCTTGTGTTAGGACAACAACAACACTAGTATCAATGCCATAAGCATAAAGGATGAAATCCTTGGAATAATCCAGGTTGATGAGTGTTGGTGCGCAACAATTTCTTGCTTGATTTTTTTGAATCTCTCTCTTCCTTCTGTTATCCATCTGAAGGCTATGTCCTTCTTGAGCATCAAGGTGATGGGCTGAACCAGTCCTACAAAGTTAGGGATAAAACACCTAACAAAGTTGATCTTACCAAGGAAGGACTTCAATTCCTTTTTGTGCGCTCACAGGGAAAGAGCTAGGATGGCTGAAATGTGCTCAGGATCAATTGTGATACCATCCTTTGAAACCACATGGCCCAAGAGCTTTCCCTACGCCACTACAAAATTGCACTTCTTGGGGTTAAGAGACACCCCATACTTTCTGCATCTCTCAAAGACTTTCTCCAGGTGTGTCATATGATCCATGCCCTGCTTTGAGAAGATTGTTATGTCATCAAGGTAAACCAAGATGAACTCATTGATGTAACCTTTGAAGGCAATATCCATGGTGTGCTGAAATGTTGCACCTGTATTTGATAGACCAAAGGGCATTTTTTGATACACATATGTTCCCCACTTGGTTGTAAATGTCATTTTGAATTGATCCTCTTCCTTGACCAGGATCTGATTGAAACCCAAATATCCATATAACATTGAGAACCTCTACGTGATGGCCACAGTCTACAAAATCTACTCCATTGAAGGCAAAGGATAATGATCCTTTAGAGATGCCTTATTCAAATCTCTGAAATCAACACAGAGTCTGATTTCACCATTCTTTTTGTGCACTGGAACTAAATTCGTGACCCAAGTAGAGTATTTGATGGGAAAAATAATCTTTACCTCAATGAGTTTAGATAACTCCTTTCTCATGAGGGGCTCTATCTTTGGATTGACTAGCCATTGCTTCTGTCTAACGAGCTTGATACCAGGATCAAGGTCAATGGAGTGTTGAGAAACACTTGGATCAAAACCTTTGAGGTCTTCATACTCCCATGAGAAGATATCACTATATTTTTGACAGAGAGAAATGAAGGCCTTCCTTTCATCATGTGTGTAAGCTTTACTGAGCAACAACTCCTTTCCACACGCAATAGTGACTGGGGAGTAGTCTTCTTGCATAGTGCGCATATATTTTTCTTCACCCTTGAACTCATCATCAGGGATAATTTTTTTCTCTAAGGTGACCATCCCTTTAGGAAACTTGTTTGTCTTCAGCTGTATTACTTGGTCACCATAGCTGTCATGCAAGTCAGCTTGCATGCTTGATGAGAACTCAACTTCATTTTGGATGAACTGGATGATCTGTGCATCACTGTCAAACAATTTCCAACTGGTATTGTTGTCTGGAATGGATGGTCTGATCACCATCTTAATGTGTTGAGTGATTCCTTGACAAAGTCCTCAGCAGGAGATAATTACGAACCAAACGTGCCATTTGATCAGCTTCCTTATTCATTTTGTGTGGCACCACCTGTAGGTTTAGAGCATCAAATCTCTCAAGGAGGTCCCAAACTCTGTGCTTATAATATTTGAGAAGCTTATTATTTGTTAAGAACTTGTTGGTAACCTGATGGATGACCAACTATGTATCCCCAAATATTTGTAGCACCTTAATCTTTTTCTTTTCAGCAATCAGTAGACCATGCACCAGTGCCTCATATTCTACCACATTGTTGGAGCATGTAAACTGCAGCCTATGTGTGAAGAATAATTTCTCATCCTTGGGAGAAATGAGAACAACTCCTACTCCCACACCATTTCCTTCTTCTGGAACCATCAAAATATAACTTCCATAGGTCAGGTTCAACTTGGTCTTTCTTGAGTGCGTGTGGTAGCACAACTTCTTCTTCAAGAATGTAGTAAGTACCAAGCCCAATTTCATAAGCTTCTAGTTCTTTAGCATATGGATCAAATTTATGGTGCCTTTCCACCCATTCATCAAGTACTAGGTCAGGAATAGAGGGTGGAAGAGGCTTCTCTTCAGGAATTGAAGCTTGTTCTTGGATTAAATAGTTGGCTTGGAGAGGGGATGGGACATATGACTCTACATGATAAGAAAATATTGGTTTAGCTTGTATGGTAAATTGGGTACCATACCTTGTCTTGAGTAACATATGAGACCAATCAGAAGACAAGTAACCACCCACTTGAGCAGTGAAATCTCTTGATAGACATAGGGAAAACAAAGGAGGTAAGTCAATGATTGACACATCTTGAGTAATTGTTAAACTTGGACATGCATGAAGGGTCAACTCAAGATCCTTAATGACTCCTAAGGTATTGATAGTTGATTCTTCGAGTTGCAGGACTCCTTTAGACAAGGGGTTATACCTAAGACCTAGGACATCGGCTATCTTCTTGGGCATAACAGAGGTACTAGCACCTGAGTCTATCATGTAATTATGGACAAGATGTTTTCCTATGATCAAGGACATATAGAAGGGTGGGGTTTTAACAACCTTACTTACTTGTTTCTCCTCTTCTTGGCAGATGTTGATAGAAGCATGTGGCTTCTGTATGGCTGGATCAATGTGTGGGAGTTATGCCAGAGATTCAGGAAACAGATTCCAATGAGAAGGAATAGTCAGGGTATCCCACATTGTGACATTTATATTTGTCTTCTTCATCTGGTCAACAATGTTGAATGGAAGACCCACTGACTTGTGCATTTGGGGAACGACATCCCTTTTTGACTGTTCAGGCACAAAGTAAGATTTTTAGCTAAATCAGGAGCTTGAACCTACCAAAGGAGGGGCAGGTGCCTACTTCAGGAGCCTTGTGGGGCCTCTTGTGTAGGGACTTGAGCACTCTTACTACTAGATGCCTTGGATACTTCTTTCTACTTTTGAGGGTCAGACTATGTTGCTGGGAGTGTGACCTGTGCACCTGACTCTAACATTCTCTTCTTATATCTTATGTTTTCTGCAACTTGGGTGCGTAGTCTACTTGTATCATCTGCCACTTGGTTGATTGGACAGAAGTCCTCAGTGCCAAAGAACATCAAATTTTCCTTGAGAGGAGCTTTTGATCTTCCTTGGTTTTCTGCTTCAGAGGCACTTGCTGAAGGCTTGCAAGGCTGAAGCATTATGGATCATGTAGGCTTGGGCGCGTGCATGCATTCACACAATGATATTGACTATGAGGCATGTTGCAAGGGAAGCACCATTCTAACTCTTGTGCCAAATTGTTCTGAACTGGAACGAGTGCCTGACTTGTACTAGGTACTAGAAGAACGGGAGCGGGAGGAACAACTTGCAAGGGTAGATGCATGTTAGCATTCCATCTATCATTTTGTTGGTTGGGCGTGTATCTTTGGTTTCCATATTGATTTAGCCAAGGTTGATTGTTCTGGCTATGCACCTAATTAGAATTACCTCTATAGGCTTGCACCTATTGCTTTTCTAATGATATGACTTTGTTTGATAAATTTTTGATCAGAGCCTTTAATTCTTCATCCTCCTTTTGTTGCGCTGGAGAGTAGGATGTAGATGCAATGGTTGCGTGCTTTTCTCAGGAACAGGAATAGGGGCCACAGAAGGTTGGGGTGCTTGTGACATTTCTGGGAACAAGGGCATAGGTGGTCTAGGAGCTATCTTTCCCACCTGAATAAGACTATTTTCTTCCCTTACTGCAATACTATAAGCAGCTGGTAAGGTCCTACCTCCCATAGATTGAATCATGACTGAGATATCGTTGTTCAACACCTTTAGATAATACAGAAAAACATGTTGGGATGTAGGTCTTACCACAAGAGGGATTCTATCCCAAGTCTTCTGAAATCTGATGTTGAAATCAGTCATCTTCTCATTGGGTGCCCTTCTTATTGTTGTCAGTTGCTCCACCAGAGATAGGTGATCTGACTTATCTTCAAAGTAATTGTAAAGATTTGTTCCCAACTCATCCCAGGTGGTAATAGATCCAAGTCTTAAGCCTTGGTACCATTGAAGTGCTTTACCTTTGAAAGAGGCTGCAAGTAACCTTACTGCTACATCATCATGTGTGATCAAATAGAGTGAACACACATTTGCTACATCCTGGATATGCTCCTGAGGGGTGACTTGATTCTCACCAGTAAAGTATGGAATACTTTTGAGCGCGCAATTTGGCATGTCATTTTGCACAGCCAATACCAAGGGAATTTTTCCTGTGAAGTTAGAAAAGTTTGTCAGTGGAGGAGGTGGCTGATGCACCATCATAGGGCACACCAATTATCTGATTTGAGGAGGAGTTGAATGGGCACAGCACGTGGGAGATGGATATGCGCACACAGACTTTCTGGAATGGACTCTTCTTGGGGATAGCTGGAGGTACTCGAAAGAATATTCAGCTATTGCACTTCTTCTTGTATGCACTCTTCTCATGAAAGGCACTCAGGACTGCTAAAACAAATATATGGAAATGTTGGGAGTTGCAAGATGTGTTGAAATGAGCCTCCAAAGGTTGAAATACTAAGTCCACACACTAAAACCTAGCAATATGAAATTTAAGCTTTCATTACTTGTCCCACTGGGCATGCCAGAAACTGTTTATATTCAAAAATGTACCTGCATCTCAGATTTGGAAGGGTTGAGCTGTTTCAAATCACAATGGAACTGTCTCCAAGTTGTGGGACCTTGCGTGCTTGAGATGGATCTTCGGAGAAGGCCGGTTCCTCTATCTATTTCTACTACTACTGCTACTCCTAGTGCTGAAAGGGGAAACTAAGCTAATAAATGCCAAGGGACTAGGGATAGAAGGATAACATGAAAATGAACTACACTAAAAGGGTGATAGCACCAGAAAAAGAGGGATGAACACTATCTGTTTAAGCAGGAATGAAAAGGGAACATGTGAAAGGATGCTAGGCATGAGTAACACAATTGAAAATGTATTTACCAGATCATTCTCATGGAACACAACTAAATAAGGAACTGCAAGGGATGTGAAGTGGCACAATGAACACGCAATGTAAAAGAAAGGTGAGAAGAAGAAATGCAAACATGTTAGGATAGAGAATAGTCACAAAATGATGCTTCTATTACTTCCAGAAATGCACATAGCTGTTACAATGGTGAAAGAGATCGATATCCACATGCATGAACCAGATCTAGAGGTCTGTAACTTAGAATACAAAAAATATTAATTCCTTAGAAAAATGCGTAAGGATCCAAAGTATCCAACATTAATAATGAGCCCATACTCTTACATTTATAGATGAATCTATGTAAGGAGAAGAGAGGAGGGAAAACCTGAATTTGAAATACAACCACCAACAAGAAGAATTCAATGCCTACAAATCCACCTAAGAATCTGTCGAATGCACCTCCCTAGGTCTGTTTGGCATGTTGGAGGAGGAAGGAGGGTGGATCATATCAAATTGGGTGGTTGAAGCAATCAAATCTGCACATTAATGCCCACATATATGTTTTATCATTTCTCACCTACCAGATATGCCAAGAATTTGAATTTGAATGTCTAACACTGTGGCTGATGTTATTAGATCTCTGAACAAGTCCATGCGCATGCCGATTAGAGATATTTATAGAAAAATATATGGTTTTCAGAGGGATGTCATAGAGTGTCTTGTGCACATGCAAGACACGTGGCATGCATGAATTGGCTGAAAGGATGGCCAACTGTGTAAAATGTTTGTTGTTTCTGCCATGTGTCACTTAATGATTTTTGTAATGATTTGGTGCCCTGTTGGCATGCTTTGACTGGTTGTGTGTGGCACACTCAAGCATTTCAGAAGATGACCTAGCACAAAAGGGAACAAATGAGGGCGTGAGGGAAGGGTGCACGGAAGAAAATAGAGGAAGGCATAGAGAAACGTGCATGTGACGTGCGCAGGGAAATGAGGCAAACTGGTGAGCAAAGAACACATGGTCAAGGTGCAACCATTACAAGATGATGTGCGGGCACGAGGGCCAAGGACTTAGTTGATTGAAGCACGTGTAAGGTGCACACAGGGTGAACGAATGACAAGAAGAAGGTGAATGCACAAAAGACGTGTGCAAGGGGAAGATGGAACAAAGAAGAAAAGGAAAGGAAGGGAATAAGGGGAAGCGCACAAGGGAATGCATGAGGAAAAGAAAGGAATGTGCTAAGGGAACTTGAGCACATGTAACCTTCATAATGAATAGCTCAGAGTCAGAAGATATATACAAGTTATCCAAATCACTAGGAGAGTTTCATTGAGACCTTACATTTACTAGTAATTTTTGGACTAATTTGTTTTCATGTTTAGGTACTTAGCTAGCTCTTAGCTCTTCTTATCATCCCCAATATAATTGGAAAACTGAGGTGGTAAACAAATGCTTGGAAGGATATATCCATTACTTTACCTCAGATAAGCAATCAAGATGGGTCCAATGGTGGCCACTTATAGAATGGTGGTATAACACTTCTATCCACACTTTATCTAAAATGTCTCCTTTTTTGGCATTATATGGGTACCATCCATCACCTCATCCTTGAGAGGCTAGCCAAATGTTAGAGAAGTTGAAAAGAACATTCGCCACCAATAAGAGGTACTTTATAGTCTCAAGTAGAACTTGGCCATGACACACAACCGCATGAAGTAATAGGTTGATCAACATTGCAGTGAAAAATATTTTACGGTTGGTGATTAGGTTTTTATGCGTTTACAACCATATAAGAAAATGCCTTTGAAACAAAAAAAGAAGGATAAAAAGATTTCACCTAATTATTATGGCCCTTATCAAGTGTTGCAGACTATATTATACAAATTATAACTCCCTTAGAAAACCAGAATACATCCAGTCTTCCATGTTTCTTGAGATTGACGAGGAATGAAAAATCATCTTGGAACCATATTACATCCTTGAGACACACGCTAAATGATTGAAGTCAAGGGTAATTACTGTGTATCTGATCAAGTGGAATAATATAGAAAGTGAAGATGCCACATGGGAGGATGTAACATTCCTACAATAGTATCGAGAGCTTCTCAACATTGGGAACAATGTTGCTCTAAAGGGGAAGGGCATGCTACACCTTTAATCCTATATGTTACATTAGATGTGTATGGCTAACTTGTGGATATCATATCTTCTTATCATGTTGTATCTATTTTATATATGTTATAATATCATTAGTGGGTCAGCCTTGGTGATGGAAATAACATAGAAATAATATACATAAGAGTTAGAATGTAGTAGTTGATGATCATATTGAGTAGTTGAGTCTTATTGTATTATTTGGATGTTTCCTCCTCAAAGTGGATAAGTTATTATACTTGCATCTTGTGATCATTTCTATACATTTTGGTGTTATTTGGTGTTATATTTTTACTGATATTTAGACCCATCTAAGTAATTTCATCACAAACAACAACACAACATGACAAAATATTTTTGCTGAATGAGTTAGATGAGATAAGAATGGAAAAATTACACCACACATAACTAATTCAATAGTAGAGAAAATTATGGAATGTATTCCATATCTTGGAGAGGAAGTTCCAAAATATGTATTGGGCATTATTGTTTGATTACAAATATAAATATTTAAAAGAAAAGATTCAAACTATTGGTTAGGGCCATATCAGATTGAAGAAGTCTATAAAAAAGGGTTTGTTTGTCTTATGCCCATTGACATAGATCAAAAAAACTGATGGTTAGTGGTCATAGGCTTTACCTAAATAGAAAACCACCCAATAAGGAATAATTTACAAATCAAGTTTTTTCACATCCAAAATTTTGTTCTATGAAGGAGGTTTCCTCCTTCAAATCAACTAACTTCTAAATGTTGAGGAGAAACTGAATAATGGGAAAGAGGTTGAAAACTATAAATTGTAACCACTTTTCTAGAAAATATAAACTATACACACACAAACATATATTAATATTTTAATTATATGTATACATACATATATAATCATATTTAAATAAAATAGAATAAAAATGGATGGTTTGTGAGCATTATTTTTCCTCACTCAAGAATAAAAAGGACACATTTCTATGCAAGGAACATTTACGTATGTACTTTATGATTTTATTCTTTTTGACAACTCAAAAATTCATTTTCAAACACTTTAAGTACTTTTCATAAGTAAATTCTAAAAATGGAAATAATTAATGTTCCCCATGCTAATATAAGATGTGATAACCCAATTTTTTTCTTATAATTCGCAATAAGTGGTGAGTTTATTCTGCACGTATAGAGAAATAAGGTGGTGTGAAAGATTAAATGTCGAATTAAATGTTGAAGCATGAGAACTCATGATATAATGCCTCATCACCTCAGTGCATATTTCATCTTTCATATACACTTTTCATTGCAAACCTTCCCATTATCTTTATCTACTAATAAAATTAGTATTATGCATTACCAACATAGTTTGAAGCCATAGGTTTGAAGAAATAGTTCAAGCCAAATTTTATCCACAAACTCCAACAATATGAAGCAACAATATAAATATTCAAATATGTAGGGTGCTTCAAATTTTTGAAAAGTTTAAAATAATCTATTATAGATTTTGAAGGATATATTGACAATAATTTTAGTACAACTCACAAGTTCTACTGAAGAAGATGGGAGGTTTGGCCAGATGAACTTAATAAGAGAGAATTAATCTTCCCCAAAATAATTTAAGATGGGCCTAAAAAATAGCTTGTACCTTAGTCCCAATAATAAGATAACTTAGGCATGGATGGATAGGAATGCATTATACACCACCCTTGTTTTTAGCCCTTGTTATTCTATGAAACTCAAATGATGAAAATCCTACTATAAACTTTAAACAATGAAGAGATTAGGTTATGAAACAAAAAGGATATGTTTAACTTGAAGAAGAAACTTGGGATACTTTCACCCAAGACTATGATATTAGTAAGAAATTAGAGGCCATGAACTTGAAGAAGGAAATATAGATTGTAGGAGACCCTGTAAGATATTAAGTTTAGGGGACCGTTGAGACTGTAATTGTATCATATTTTTGAACTAAAAGTAACACTTCTCAATTTTTGATCAATTGCTTGAATGGACTTAATCATGTTCAAAGTTTTTTTATTAAGGGTAAAGGTTTTTTTTACTAGGATCCTACATAGGTAAAAAGAGACCAACACCCAAGTAAATTTTTAATGGACTTAATCGTGTTTAAGGTTTTTAAACAATATTAAAGTTAAAACATAAGGTATGCATAATGAATTAAGTTCATAAGACATTTTTCTTTGATTGATTCCTAACATCTAATAATTTTTGTGAGGTAGATATGTTATGAAAATTAGGGAATGTGCCCATGTTTTCAGAATGATGAAGGATTTAAAAATTATATTTTTCCAAAGTTATTGACATAAGAAGAATATTAAAACTATTCCATAGTAGATTCAAACTTGTGCACAACAGATTTAGAATATCACTCAAAAACTTTGAACTGAAACACATGATATTTGAACTGAAACATAGGAGCTTATAAATAGGACACCAAAGCTTTGGACTATGATAAAATAGTTTTAGGTCATCATGCACATGCCATAAGAATATTGAAGGATACTTGGAAATCAAGATTTAAGAGATCCTAAGATCATGGTCATTTTATTGAGTAAATGTACATATGGTAGTGAGTGCTATTTAATTAGAACACAATAAGAAGACATGAATGAACTAATCTCCCATATTTTGTGTGATGAGTCTCAGTTGCTAAGTCTTATTTGTTTTAGAGTAATGAACTACTCTATAATATCCACACTTTTCATTTGGAAAGGTTGAATTATAATAGAGTTATATTAGGAACTTTGATGTAAAACATCTGCCCATGAATGTAGAAGACAATATTACAATCATGGAAGCATTGAAAGATTCAAACTTTAGGCATTTCTTATAAATATTTCATTTTTAGATCAAATAAAGGGATCATTATATTGTATCTTTCGTACAAACATTGAAGAAATTAATACAATTCCAACTGTTGTATACTGGTGTTAAGTGACTATTTGATAAGTCCAAGGAGCCAAATTTGGCACACGGGGATCCACTATTACAGAGTCACACAACGAACTGTAAGGAAAAGGTTACATATTTTTAATTAATTTCACCAGCCTGACAAAATCTATAAGCAATTGCTCATTATGAGCTTACAAATCTCTCATGGAGTGTTAAAGAATATGGGTGTTTACTAAATACCTAGCCTAGACTAGTTATACTTATGTGTTTCAAGCACATTTACCACCTTTACTTTGACTCTAGCCCCCCCTTAAATCATTCTTCCCTTGTGCCAACTAACTCTTCAATAGTGAACTTAGCCACCTTTTATAATTATTCCTCTCTTACTTGTCTGTCCTCGTAGGGTCTTCTCTTGGTGACTTGGATCCTTCATGATGTGTCCATAATTTTTCCTATACCTAATGCCATAAATTATTAGAATACCTATAATTATATTTCTATAGGTCTATATCATGTTAGGATGGTAGCTGGGAAAATATTCTTACAACTTAATCAGTTACCCTTATCAGATCTTGTCTACTTCTCTTTGAAATGTCTTGTCGATGGTCAGATCACTTGTGCACCCTTTTCTACATAATCCTTAGGTACACATTTTCTCCATTTTCTTGTGAATTTATGGCCTTAAACTACTTCTTTCATCTTTTCTCCTACACTATTTCCTTCTCAACCTTATCAAAGCATTCACACATCCCTTGTATGTCCCTCTTTATTTCCACTCCATCTCTATGTTTATCTTCTTGCATGCCCTTCGTAATCTCCATCATGTACCAAACTCCTTCACACTCTCATGCACCTCCATTCTTCTCTTATGTACTAAAATACTTATGCTCACTTCCACACATCATTCTTCCCATTTTATACTTCTCCCCTCCTCTTTTCAAAAATTGTGTACGTCATTATAGACAATGTCATTTTAGACCTCCACACTTTATCGTGCACCAAAACTATCACACACTATTCTATTCTTGATCTATTATACAATCATATGCTTCTTTCACATAATTTCCCCTTTACTTTACTATGCCTTCCATCCTTATACCCTTCATTCTCACCGACACCCATGCTTAGTCAAAATTGGTGCAAAATTATCTTGGACATGGGATGCTCTTGCATCAAATAATTCTTGTGAGGTAGATATGTTGTTATGAAAAATAGGGGATATGAACATGATTGAAAAATGATCAAGGATCTGGAAATTATATTTTTCCATAGATATTGACATAATAAAAATCTTCAAACCATTCCACAATAGCTTCAAACTTGTGCAAAATAGATTCATACTAACACTCAGAAGCTTCAAATTGAAACAAAAGAGCTTCGAACTGAAACACATGAGCTTCGAACTAGGATACCAAAGCTTTGGAATAAACATAAATAGTTTCAGGTTGTCATGCACGTGTCATAAGAATATTGAAGGATACTTAGTAGTAAATATTTAAGATATCTTGAGAGCATGTTAAGTGACTATTTGATAAGTCTAAGGAGATAAATCCAAGGGAAGAGAAAGGGATAATATCACCCAAGGAGGAGGATAATTACAGTATTTTCATAGAGTAACATTATTTTTTACTTGTTTTAAAGAACTTTTACTTTTCTTACTATTAGATTATAGAGTTAATAGATCATTTAATTTAGTTTTCTAACAATTCTTCTCCATTTTGAGTTATTTTTAATGGAATTAATTGTTTTTAAAGTTTTTCAACAATATTAAAGTTAAAACATAAGGTATGTACAATGAATTAAGTTCACCATACATTATACTCTAATTTTTTCCTAACATCTAATAATTCTTGTGAGGTAGATATGTTGTTATGAAAAATAGGGCATACAACCATGATTGAAGAATGATCAAGTATTTATAAATTATATTTGTCCATAGTTATTGATATAAAAAGAAGCTTCAAGCTATTCCACAATAGCTCCGGGCATGTACATAACATATTCAAACTTAAAATCAATAGTTTTGAAGTGAAACACGAGAGATTTGAAATAAAACAACAAAGATTTGGATTACAAAGAAACAATTTCAGGTCGACATTGACGTGCCATAATAATATTGAAGGATACTTGAAAATCAAGATTTAATAGATATTAAGAGCATGGTCCTTTTATTAAGAAAATATACAAATGAAAATGAGTGCAATTTAATTAGAAAATAATAATAAGATATGAATCAATTAATCTCCCATATTTTGTGTGACGAGTCTCAATTTCCAAGTCTGTGTTGTTTTGGAGTAATGAACTAGTTTGTAATCTCTACACTTTTCATTTAGCAAGGTGGAATCATAGTTGAGTTATATTAGGAATTTTGATGTAATACAAATACCCATGAATATAGAAGACAATACTACAATTCTTGGAAGCATTGAAAGATTCAAACTTTGAGTATTTATTATAAATATTCCATTTTTAGATCAAATAAGGGGATCATCATATTGTATCTTTTATAAAAGTATTGAAGAAATTAATACAATTTCATTGTTGTGTATTGGAATTAAGTGATTATTTGATAAGTATAAGGAGCCAAATCCAAGGGAAGATCAAGGGATACTCTCACTCAAGGAAAAGGATAATTAAGGTATTTTCATAGAGTAACATTGTGTTTTACTTCTTTTAAATAACTTTTACTTTTCTTACCATTAGATTACATAGCTAATAGATCATTTAATTTTAGTTTTCTAACACTTCTTATCCATTTTGAGTATTTTTCTAATGGTATTGTAAGTTTTCTAACAATAATACAATCACGAAAGCATTGAAAGATTCAAACTTTGGGTATTTCTTATAAATATTCCATTTTTAGATCAAAGAAGGGGATCATCATATTGTATCTTTTGTAAAAGCATAGAAGGCATTAATACAATTCTAGTTCTTGTATATTGGTATTAAATGACTATTTGAAAAGTCCAAGGAACCAAATCTAAGGGAAGAGATATGTTTACTCTCACCCAAGGAGGATGATAATTATGACATTTTCATAGAGTAATATTATGTTTTTTTTCTTTTTAACAACTTTTACTTTTCTTCTTATTAGATTACAAAGTTGATAGATCATTCAATTTAGTTTTCTAACACTTCTCCAATTTTGAGTAATTTTTGAATGGACTTAATTGTGTTTAAAGTGTTTTGACAATATTAAAGTTAAAATATTAGGTATGTAAAATGAATTAAGTTCACAAGACATTATTCTCTGATTGTTTCCTAACATCTAATAATTATTGTGAGGTAGATACGTTGTTATGAAAATTAGGGCATATGAACATGATTGAAGAATGATAAAAGATTTAAAAATTATTTTTTTCGATAGTTATTGACATAAGAAGAAGTTTCAAACTTTTCCATAATAGCTTTATACTTGTGCACAAAAAATTTAGACTAACACTCAGAGCTTCGAAATGAAACCCAAAAGCTTCAAATTGAAACACAATATATTATAAATAGGAAACTAAAGGTTTGGAATACAATAAAATAGTTTCATGTCATCATGCAGATACCATAAGAATATTTAAGGATACTTAGTAGTCAAGATTTAAGAGATTCTAAAAGCATGGTCCTTTTATTGAGCAAATGTACAAATGATAGTGAGTTTCATTTAAATAGAAGTTGTAAGAATATAGAAACAAATTAATCTCCTATATTTTATGTGATGAGTATTAGTTGATAAGTCTTAGTTGGTTTTGGATTAATAAACTAGTTTGTAATCTCCACACTTTTCATTTGTTAAGGTGGAATAATAGTTGAGTTCTATTAGGAATTTCGATGTAATACAAGTGCCCATGAATTTAGAAGAGAATAATACAATCATGGAAGCATTTAATGATTCAAAATTTGGGTATTTCTTATTAATATTCCATTTTTAGGATCAAAGAAGGGGACCATCATATTGTATATTTTGTAAAAGTATTAAAGAAATTAATACAATTCTAGTTGTTGTATATTGGTGTTAAGTGACAATTAGATAATTCTAAGGAGCCAAATCCAATGGAAGAGCAAGGGCTACTCTCACCCAAGAAGGAAGATAATTACAATATTTTAATAGAGTAATATTTTGTTTTTCTTATTTTCAAGCATGTTTACCTTTCTACGTGTTAGATTACATAGTTGATATATCATTCAATTTAGTTTTCAAAATTATTTACTTTTGTTTATTTTGGTTGAGTACCTTAGAATTATTTTTCATATGCATAGTATAGTTGTGAATTTTATGTTTGTTTGCTTTAAATATAGTTAGAAGAAATGTTAGAGAAAATTTTCCCTCTTTTGTATAACATACATCCATTGGATATCACCTTGGTTTGTAAAATATGTAAAGTGAAGGAGCAATGACCCTCATCAGGAAATTATATTTTTCTCTAGTTTACCATAGGGCCTAGAATAAATATTTTCCTTACTCATTTTACAGACATACCTGACATGACAAAGTTTGGAGGAAGGAGGTTAGTTTCCTAGAGATATAAAAAGAATTTAAAAAATGAGAGCATTTTTTTTGGATCCCTAGATGTGACAAACAAAGTCAACAAATCTGATGTCACATGTGTGACAATAATCATAAGAGTGTATTCATGGTCCTTGAAGATTGCACTAACATTCTCAGAATGCTATTTATAATTATAGTGAGGTTCTGTGATAATGTGAAAAAATTAGGTTCTCGTTGTTTGAACATAAATGATGATTGTGTTGCATATTCTTGGGAACTATTTATAAATTTTCATGAAATTATAAATGCCTCTTGAACCCCTCTTGAATTTTTTGACATGGAAATAAAATAATTAAGTCAGATTTTACAATTTAAGGTTTGATTAGATTTAATCGTAATGTTTATGGGTGGATTTATTACACTTTTTAGTACCCTAATTTTAGTACAAAGCATATGTAAACATTGATTTCAACACATATTAATACACCTTAACCTTTAGCACACATTTGAATATGTTTGATGTTATTTTACCCTTTTTGAACAACTTCACATTACCTTTCTCACCTTTATTTTTGCATTGCATACTATCCAATTAATTTATAGTTTTTTGGACTCTTAGTGTACCTATCCATATCCTCTTGAGTTTTTTATGACCTTTCATTTCTTGTTATAGGTTCAATGACACCAAAATTATCCATCTCTATTAAGAGGTCAATTTTCCATTTGGTTTTTTCCTAATATCACCCAAGTTTGATTTTGATATCGATATGTACAAGAAATTTAATTAGATACAACTATATAAACAACACCCTAAATTTCATTTACTAATAAGTATTTGCACACTAAATAGACACTCTTACCAAATTTAAACATATCCTAAATCTGAA